>VZTI01003865.1:83512-93871 GCA_013397865.1 Struthidea cinerea | reverse complement strand
GAGGGAACGACAGCCGGGGGTGCTGGGATGGCGGCAGGGGGGGATCCGTGGGGGTGGCAGGGCGGGATCCGATGGGGAACGGCTCCCACCACCGCAGGCTGTGGATGTGGGGGTGCCCCTGCTCCAGTTTCCTCTTTCCCTTTTACCAGCTGCCATTCCAGAACGTGGCCCCTCCACCACCCTGGGAAAGACCTCCCTGCAAGGACTGTGGCATCAGCTCCACCCCCCCAAACCGTCACCCCAAACCGTTATCCCAACCCATCGCTCCCAAATCTCCAACACGGCGCCCCAGATCCGTCACTCCATCACCCCAACCCATAACCCAAAGCCCAGTTCTACAACCCAAGCCAACCACCCCAATCCTTCATCCCAGCCCATCACCCCATTCCGTAACCTGGACCCACGACCCAAATTCTTCAGCCCAACCCATCCTCCCAGTTCCCNGGGGAGGTTTTCCCAGTCCAAGCAGGATGCTGAGGCTGGATCCATCTCTCCTGCACCACCAAGGATCCCTCCCCCTCCGAGCCTGCCTGGTTCCTGCCACCTCCGGCACTGCTCCGTGATTGATGGGATAATCCAAGCGCCAGGGACCGGGACAGAGGAGCGGGAGCACTTTGCTCCGCTCCTTTACAGAAGGAAAACCTCTCAGGGAGCTCTGAGGGCAGAGACGGGGCGGGAGCAGGGGGAGAAGGGCTGGGAATGAGCTCCAGGTCAGATCCAGGGAGTCCCACGGGTCGTCCCCTCACCCAGACGCTGCCTCTGCTGATGGAGCAAGATGAACAATCATGGAATCCTGGAATCATGGTATGGTTTGGGGTTGGGAGAGACCATAAAGCTCATCCCATTCCACCCCCTGCCATGGGCAGGGACACCTTCCACTATCCCAGGTTGCTCCAAGCCCCGTCCAGCCTGGGCCAGCAGAGATCTGGGATCACCAGGATGGATGCGCCCCAAGGATGGGCTTTGCCTGGGATTTCCCTGAGCGTCCAGGAGCAGAACCCTCATCCTGGGGAAACCTCATCCCAGGGAATCCTTATCCTGAGTGTTGGGGGCTGTGAATAATGAGGGAGGAATCCATGAGTAATTACATCCCAATCAATTAAGGATGATGGATAGAGGGGACTGGGTGACTCCGTGTAGTGGTGAAGGACCTCGCTCCTGACACCATCAGAGTGATTTGCTGCTTCCGAGGAGGGAGGGAGGGAAAAAAGAGGAAGAGGAGGGGGAAAAAAGAGGAAAAAGACAGGGGAATAAAGAGGGAAAGGAGGAAAAAAAATAAGGGGACTAGAAAAGAGAAAACTCTCAGATTTACATCTTTAGAGGGACCCCAGGATGGGAGGGGAAGGGAAGGGGAGGGAAGGGAAGGGCACTCTCAGTGCTCCATCTGAGTTCATTCCCTGCCTGCGATCCCTGGCTTTTAGCAGCTCAGGGAAGACAACGTATTAANGAGGAAAAAGACAGGGGAATAAAGAGGGAAAGGAGGAAAAAAAATAAGGGGACTAGAAAAGAGAAAACTCTCAGATTTACATCTTTAGAGGGACCCCAGGATGGGAGGGGAAGGGAAGGGGAGGGAAGGGAAGGGCACTCTCAGTGCTCCATCTGAGTTCATTCCCTGCCTGCGATCCCTGGCTTTTAGCAGCTCAGGGAAGACAACGTATTAAGAAAAAAATATTTTTTTTTTTAAGTTGCCAGATTCCCTTTAATTTTGCGATGAAACGGGTTGGAGTGTGAGGAACGGTGCAATAATTCATCCTGAAGACATTGGGCACCTGGCCAGGAGGATCCTCTTCCCGCAGTGAGGATTTTTTCATTAAAAAATGGTTTATTTTACCTTTTTTTTTTCTTTTTTAGCAGTTGTTATTTTAACCCGGAGGCCATAAAGCTCTGAGCAGCGAAAGCCTCTCCGCACTTCCCACCACGTGAGCTCCTTCCAAAGCCCAGGCAAGCACTTGACCCCCCACTTCCCTTTCCCATTCCGATATTTTAATGCAGAATTATTTTATCGCNATTGCCAGATTCCCTTTAATTTTGCGATGAAACGGGTTGGAGTGTGAGGAACGGTGCAATAATTCATCCTGAAGACATTGGGCACCTGGCCAGGAGGATCCTCTTCCCGCAGTGAGGATTTTTTCATTAAAAAATGGTTTATTTTACCTTTTTTTTTTCTTTTTTAGCAGTTGTTATTTTAACCCGGAGGCCATAAAGCTCTGAGCAGCGAAAGCCTCTCCGCACTTCCCACCACGTGAGCTCCTTCCAAAGCCCAGGCAAGCCCTTGCCCCCCCCCTTCCCTTTCCCATTCCGATATTTTAATGCAGAATTATTTTATCGCCCCCTGCCACAAAAAAAAAAAAAATAAAAAGGAAGTGCCTAAGTAGTCATTTATTAACAGTTATAAGTATCATTAGGTAGAAAGATGTGGTAAAATATAGATTAGAGCGGGAAGAGCGGAGGATCCGAGTGCCATTTTTCCTGTTCAGCGTTGTCATTACACATCCCGGCGTGCCGGATCACAGCCGTGATTAGTGGCATCAAATGACTCCTGAAAAATGATTATGTGCCATTAAAACCATCAGTCTGCCTGGAACCAGCACAAACAAATGGCCGTGCTGGGCATGAGGCGGCAGCTCCGGGGCTGCGGGATGTGACGGGAATCCCGGAGCCGCGGTGGGTGGCGGGGATGCGGTGGCACCTGGGGCGAGGGGCTGTGAATCCCGGCAGGGAGACGCTGAGGGGACGACCGCCGGGGGTGCTGGGATGGCGGCAGGGGGGGATCCGTGGGGGTGGCAGGGCGGGATCCGATGGGGAACGGCTCCCACCACCGCAGGCTGTGGATGTGGGGGTGCCCCTGCTCCAGTTTCCTCTTTCCCTTTTACCAGCTGCCATTCCAGAACGTGGCCCCTCCACCACCCTGGGAAAGACCTCCCTGCAAGGACTGTGGCATCAGCTCCACCCCCCCAAACCGTCACCCCAAACCGTTATCCCAACCCATCGCTCCCAAATCTCCAACACGGCGCCCCAGATCCGTCACTCCATCACCCCAACCCATAACCCAAAGCCCAGTTCTACAACCCAAGCCAACCGCCCCAATCCTTCATCCCAGCCCATCACCCCATTCCGTAACCTGGACCCACGACCCAAATTCTTCAGCCCAACCCATCCTCCCAGTTCCCTATTCCCAGTCAATCACCCCAACCCATCCTCCCAGTTCCATATTCCCAGTCAATCACCCCAACCCATCATCCCAAACCCGTCATCCCAAATCCACCACCCCAGTTCCATATTCCCAACCCACGGCCCCAACCCTTCATCCCAAACCTGTCATTCCAAGCCCGTCACCCCCATTCCATAACCCCAACCAATGACCCCAACCCACCACCCCAAACCCATCACCCCACCCCAACCCTGCGCCCACGCCGTGCCAGCCACTTCCAGCCCTTCGCTCCCTGCTGCTTCCTCTTTCCGAGGACATAAATCCTGTTAGTCCGTCTGAGGAAGTGAAATCCAAATGTCACATCTGCGGAGACGGCTCAATCGAGGGTATTGATTGTCACGGAGAATATTCGCACTTCATTCACCTACTTAGTCCCTTCCCCCAGGCACACAGGAATTCATCAAACCTTGTCACACCACATAATAATACTTGTTCCCAGGTGTTGTCGCAGCAGATCAGACTTTCTCCAGCCTTCCTGGGCAAGCAGGAATTTAGGGAAGAAAGGATTCGCCAGCAGAATAAATGTGATGGTGCCGAGACGTGAATTAACCCTGTGGCAGCCGAGGGAGGGCTCGACTCCCTCCCCGTGCCCATGCAGAGGCTGCTCAGGCTTTGCTTCCGGCTCCTTGGGATTTTTGGTGACGGGAATGAAATGAACTTGGGGAGAAAAGACATTTTCCCTCTGTTTGGAGTCTTTTATTGACATGTCTCCACTGCCTTTGAACCTTTTGGAGCAGAGCAGGGATGTGGCTGCTCCCCTTCTCCAGAGGGGATCCTGGACAGGGGAGGAAAAACAACCGGGAAGGAGATTTGGAGGAGAAGGAAAGGCTGGGTGAGGAGAGTGGCTGGGGGCGGTCCCTGCAGGGCTGCTGGGGCTGTGGAGGCCTCATTGGGGTGAGCAGGATGCTAGTGGGGTGAGCCTGGACCCCGAAAGGGACCCGCAGAAAGGGGCAGGGTCACACTGGCACATCTGGAGCTATTGTCCCCAACCCCGGAGCTCTTCCATGTGTCCTCTGTCCCTGGACCACGTGGGTGGTGCAGTCACCAGCCCTCGCCTTCTGGCTGAGATAAATCGGAAGCAGGAGCTGCTGCCCCTGAGCCACGTTTATTATTCATATTATTTGTGCACTGATCTGATTCCGTGTAATGATTTAATCTGTTAATGGCCCCTGATTCAATCGCTCCTCTCCCGTTAATCTGCTCTTGCCATTTGCACCTGATTTCCTGATTTTTCTGACGGTGTTTTGGCAGCTGAGGGTCGGGTTTGCAGCTTTCCACAGGCACAGTGCCACGGCAGGTCACCCAGGGGCCGTGACAGGATTCTGGGAGGGGCGAGGAGGAGGAAGAGGAGGAGACAGCAAATCCCTCCCAAGGGAAACATCTTGAGGCTGCCCAAAGCTGGGGATCCAGAGGGCATCGGGGCAGGTCCCAGCTCCAGCAGGGACACCGGGCACCACAGGACACAAAGGTGCCCCAGGGTGCAGGTGCTGGATGGGAGAAGCTCTTCTCTTCCTGGGAAAGCTCCTGGCGTGCCGGCGTGCACCCCATCCCAGTGACAGGGGGATCCTGGTCCCCTCATCCCATCCCGGTGACACAGTGATGCTGGTCCCCTCATCCCATCCCGGTGCCACGGCGGTGCTCGTCCCCTGCCTGTGACATTGCCATTCCCCCCTCGCGCTGCCAGGCTCCCCGGGCTGATTTATGGCAGCACAAGGATGCAATCAAGGCCCCGGCCCCCGAGGACGCGGCGGCGGCTCCGCTGCATTTGGACCGGGAGCACGCGGCGGGCGCGGCGGCTGAATGCCAATGGGAGCCGGGGCCGGCGGGGCCGGGGCCGTGGCAGGTCCTCACCGGGAAGATGGATCTCTGCACCTGTGCCGGAGGATGCTCCAGGCAGGGCTGGAGGAGCGGGATGCCTTCCTGCTAATGGGAATGTGGTGTCGGGAGAGGGGACGCGCTGCATCCGTTACGCTGGTGACAAATGCCACCCCTCCGGGAAAGGAGCCCCCGAGGCAAAGCAAATATCTCCCTGCGAAGACAGCACGAGTGTGGCGAGTGACAGGATTTGTCACCAGTTCCTGGGAGCGCGCCAGAGCCGCGGAGCCTTTGCCTTCGCCTCTGGGGAGCCCTGGGCACCCCGCTCTCCCCTGCTCGTATCCCAGCGCTCCAGCCCCGAGCAGCGATTCCCGGCGGCGATTCCTGGTCCGTGCTGGCTCCTCTCGCCTGACGTGAGCTGATTTTGGGAGGCAGTGGGCGGCGAGGGAGTACAGCTGCCGCTAAGTTATCCAAACGATTTATCTTAAGATTCATCCAGAATTCATGGCGCGGGAGCCTGGGCCGTGTCGGCCGTTAATATTCATGCGGATTTGGAGCAGCGTTAATCACCGGCGCTGACAATTGGCACTTCCCTTAATTGCCCGTGCAGCCGGCTCTGCCCGCGGTGTCCCTGCCCCACCCCCGGGATGGGTGCAGGGTCACAGAATGTCCCCGCCTGGCTTTTTGTCCCCGTGTTGGCGTGGCACGGGGCGCTGCTCCCCAATTCGCTGCTCGGAGCATCCCCAGCGCCCCGGGGGGAGCACCGCTGCACCCACAGCAGAGCTCAGGGGCCTGGAGCATCCCCGGGGGCTCTCCCTGTCCTCCAATGGCACATCCCAGCGCGGGGACATGGAACGGGATCCCGGTGGAGCTGTGCCCTCGCTGCCGCCGTCCCCGTGGCTGCCGGAGCATCGCCGGGGTGACATTGCTGCGCCCACGGCGGAGCTCAGGGGCCTGGATCCTGGGACGTCCACCCCCGGGGCTCTCCCCATCCTCCCATGGCTTATTCCACCGCGGGGACACGGAACGGGATCCCGGTGGAGCTGTGCCCTCGCTGCCGCTGTCCCCGCGGCTGCCGGAGCATCCCCAGCACCCCGGGGCGGGCACCGCTGCCCCCGCCCTGGGGCAGCCGCTCCCGGGGCACTCCCAATCCTCCCGCGGCGCATCCCGGCGCGGAGACACGGATCCGGCCGCCGGCGGAGCTGCGGCCTGGCTGCCAACCCGCCGGCTGCGGCCGTCGCCGTGGCTGGCGTTACCTGTCACCGCTGTCACTCCGCTCCCCTCCAGGCAGCTGCCGCGGCGCGGCCCTGGAATACCAATGAGGATCCGGGAGCTGCAGCGCACGGGGCCCCCCGCGCCGAGCGGCACCGCCGGGACCCCCGGGGATGGGGGAGAACGTGTGCCACGGGCAGGGGTGGCGGCTGCCGCCAGCGAGGTGCTGAGAGCCCTCCGGCTCGTGAGAGCGAGGTGGGTGGGACACAGAGGTGTCACCGGCACGTGCAGCCCCCGTGTCCCCTGGCAGGACTGATGGCGACACGGCCACGAGGACACCTCTGAGGTCACTTCCATCCTCTTGGGGCCGTGCACCCCAAAACCAACGCCGGGAAGCAGCACGTGGGGCTGGGACAGCCCGATCCCATCCATCCCCCTGCAGAGCCAAAGTAATCCCAAAAAATCCCTCAAAACCCCCCCCAAACCCTGGTCCCCCGTCTCGCCGCTGCGGCTGTGGGCGGGTTTCAGCTGTCCTCGCGCTGTAATTGTCCTAATTAGATCGACAGATTTTGATGAAGGTTTCACAAGGAAAAAGAAAGCAGAGAGGCAGGAGGAGATAATGGAATCGCAGATGACATTCCCATCACCCAGCCTCTCCCACAGCCGCTGCTGCAGCCCGGTCGGAAAATTATGCGCAAGGGGGGAGGAAAATTACCATAATCTTCCTCTGCAGGATGACACCAAATTCGGCTGGAGCCGAGAGGGGTGACAGGGAGCTGCTCTGTCCTCACCCGGCAGCGCCACCGCGGATGTCACCCGTCGGTGCCACACACTGCCCGCTCTGTGTCCCGCGGTGCCAGCACCCACCGGGGCCCTGGTCTGGGCCCTTTGGGACTGCCCATCCATGGCACCCCCTCCTTCAGCACCCATGGGTGGGGGTCTCCCTGCATCCCACCAGGTCCTGGATGTGTCAGGTGTCATCGCTGGGTCACTATCGGTGACCCCCTGTGGGTTTGGGGACACCGGGGGGACATGTGGGGGACACATGGGGACAGGACGCAGCACCTCACATGCCAGCCTGCGCCCCCAGNCCCCCGGGGCTCTCCCCATCCTCCCATGGCTTATTCCACCGCGGGGACACGGAACGGGATCCCGGTGGAGCTGTGCCCTCGCTGCCGCTGTCCCCGCGGCTGCCGGAGCATCCCCAGCACCCCGGGGCGGGCACCGCTGCCCCCGCCCTGGGGCAGCCGCTCCCGGGGCACTCCCAATCCTCCCGCGGCGCATCCCGGCGCGGAGACACGGATCCGGCCGCCGGCGGAGCTGCGGCCTGGCTGCCAACCCGCCGGCTGCGGCCGTCGCCGTGGCTGGCGTTACCTGTCACCGCTGTCACTCCGCTCCCCTCCAGGCAGCTGCCGCGGCGCGGCCCTGGAATACCAATGAGGATCCGGGAGCTGCAGCGCACGGGGCCCCCCGCGCCGAGCGGCACCGCCGGGACCCCCGGGGATGGGGGAGAAGGTGTGCCGCGGGCAGGGGTGGCGGCTGCCGCCAGCGAGGTGCTGAGAGCCCTCCGGCTCGTGAGAGCGAGGTGGGTGGGACACAGAGGTGTCACCGGCACGTGCAGCCCCCGTGTCCCCTGGCAGGACTGATGGCGACACGGCCACGAGGACACCTCTGAGGTCACTTCCATCCTCTTGGGGCCGTGCACCCCAAAACCAACGCCGGGAAGCAGCACGTGGGGCTGGGACAGCCCGATCCCATCCATCCCCCTGCAGAGCCAAAGTAATCCCAAAAAATCCCTCAAAACCCCCCCCAAACCCTGGTCCCCCGTCTCGCCGCTGCGGCTGTGGGCGGGTTTCAGCTGTCCTCGCGCTGTAATTGTCCTAATTAGATCGACAGATTTTGATGAAGGTTTCACAAGGAAAAAGAAAGCAGGGAGGCAGGAGGAGATAATGGAATCGCAGATGACATTCCCATCACCCAGCCTCTCCCACAGCCGCTGCTGCAGCCCGGTCGGAAAATTATGCGCAAGGGGGGAGGAAAATTACCATAATCTTCCTCTGCAGGATGACACCAAATTCGGCTGGAGCCGAGAGGGGTGACAGGGAGCTGCTCTGTCCTCACCCGGCAGCGCCACCGCGGATGTCACCCGTCGGTGCCACACACTGCCCGCTCTGTGTCCCGCGGTGCCAGCACCCACCGGGGCCCTGGTCTGGGCCCTTTGGGACTGCCCATCCATGGCACTCCCTCCTTCAGCACCCATGGGTGGGGGTCTCCCTGCATCCCACCAGGTCCTGGATGTGTCAGGTGTCATCGCTGGGTCACTATCGGTGACCCCCTGTGGGTTTGGGGACACCGGGGGGACATGTGGGGGACACATGGGGACAGGACGCAGCACCTCACATGCCAGCCTGCACCCCCAGGCAGGGCACAAACCCTTTGAGAGGGAGAGAGGGCGACATTGGGATGTCACCCCCCCAGCTCCAGCCTCTCTCGGCCCCCCAAAACACCCGGAGGCAAAGCAGGAGCCGCTCCCCATCCAGATGCTGCTCCTGGCTCCCGTCTGGATGCTCTGCCCGGGCAGGATCTGGCCCAACCCATCCCTAATTAAAAAATATATCTGTATTCCAGAGCTTCAAACGGTGCCCGATGCCTGCGGGAAAACTTCCACCCCAGTTTTCCTTCTTTTCCTGCTCTGACCACACTGCGATGCCAACGCTGAACTCAACTCCCCCCCCCAGATCTTTCCCCAGCCCTGTGCTCCCCGTTCCCCAAATTCGCTGCCTCCTTTCCAGGGCATTTCCATGAAAACAGGCGCTTTGTTTCTTGGGATTCAGCTCTGCCTCTGCTGCCTGTTCCCCCCTCAGCCTGCGCCTGCCTTTGTCCTCCACAAACACACAACAAAAGGGGAAGAGACGGAGGAAATGTGATGGAGCCTCCAAATGGGCTGGTTTGGGCCCCAAATTGCCCACGAAGCTCCGGATGCTCCGTGCGAGCCGGGCTGATAGATGAGGCCGGGGGAGCCGCGTTGGGAGCGGGTGGATCGGCTCCCGGCAGCGCTGCCAGGGCCCCGCGCGGAGATCCGAGCGAGGAGGAGAATGAGAGTGAAAGGGGAAAAAATAAGGAAATAGGGAGAGGCTGGGGAGAGATTCCTGTCCCTGGTGATGATAAATGCTCCCAGCACACGGCAGAGCAGGCAATCCACCTTTCTCCTCTGCACTGGGGGGAGAAATTCCGGTAAACTGGGGGGAGAAATCAATTCCTGCTGCAGTCTGTGCCCTGAACAGGGAATCTCCAGTGAACGTGTCCTGTTGTGGCTCCTGCTCCCTCTGCCAGCTCCCACCTCCGTCTCCAGGTACGATCGCTGTTCCGAGGGACACGGGGGTGGAAGAACAAACCAGCGGCTGCCTGGTGACCCTGGGACTGGTGTGGGGACGCGCTGCTCCCTGTGCACAGCTGGAGCACGTGTTGGGAAGAATTCAGGAGGAATTCCTTCCGGGAAAGGGTGGTCGGGCATTGACAGGGGCTGCCCAGGGAGGTTTGGAGTCCCCGTCCCTGCAGGTGTCCAGGGAAGGCCTGGAGGTGGAACTCAGAGCTCTGGGCTGGGGACAAGGTGGGGATTGGACAGCCTGGCCTCGATCTTGGAGGTCTTTCCCAACCTGAACGGTCCCGGGATTCTGTCGGGCACTGGGATGCACGGCTCCCTCTGCCACATCCCAGCCGTGTGTCTCAGCCACTCGTGTCCCCACCCGGCACCTCTCGGCCCGAAGTGGGGCTCAGCGCCCGTGGGATGTCCCTGTTCCCGAGGACAGGGACACCTCCCATACTCCAGCTTGCTGTGGGACCCCAGGACTGAGAGCGGCCGTAGGATCACGGACTGGTTTGGGTTGGAAGGACCTTAAAGCCCATCCAGTTCCACCCCTTGTCGTGGGCAGGGACACCTTCCGCTATCCCAGGGTGCTCCCGTCCACGTCCAGCCCGGCCTTTCCGTCCTTTCCCTACTCCCTGGCTCTCTGCGTGACCTCACGGGGTCACAGCTGCCACGGGGACCCCCCCTCCCTATCCCACCGGTGTCACCCCAGCCCCAAAGCCCTGTCGAGGTTCCCCTTCGTTTGCAGCCCCAT
>VZTI01003865.1:57261-73678 GCA_013397865.1 Struthidea cinerea | reverse complement strand
GCCGCCAGCGCTGCCCTGCCTGTGTCCCGCCAGGACTACCTGGATGGCCTCATCGGGATCTGCTACGACGGCGTGGAGGGGCTGCTCTACCTCGGGCTCTTCTCCCTGCTGGCGGCCGCCGCCTTCTCCACCGTGATCTGCGCGGCCCCGCGCGCCTGGAAGCAGCTGGCTGGGCGGTGGGTGCGCCCCAAGACCCCCGCCCCAGCCCCCCGCCCTCACCGCACCCCCGCCCCAGCCCCCCGCCCTCACCGCGGGCACAGAGCCGCGGGCGCGCCCGGTCTGGGCGCAGAGAGCCCCGCTCCGGGCCCCAGGGCGCGAGTGGCAGCACCTTGTCCCCGCAGGGACCGGGACTACGATGACATGGACGAGGAGGACCCCTTCAACCCGCAGGCCCGGCGCATCGCCGCCCACCGCCCGCCCCGGGGGCAGCTGCGCAGCTTCTGCAGCTACAGCAGCAGCCTGGGCAGCCAGAGCAGCCTGCAGCCCCCGGCACAGACCGTGTCCAACGCCCCCGTCTCCGAGTACATGTGAGGCCCCCGAGCCCCCCGCCGCGGGCAGGGAGCCGTGCCGGGGACGGGGGGCTGACGGGGGTCTCGCTGTGCCCCCCAGGAACCAGGCCGTGCTCTTCGGAGGGAACCCCCGCTACGAGAACGTGCCCCTCATCGGCAGAGGGTCTCCTCCCCCCACGGTACGGTGGGCGACCGAGGGCAGATCCTCGTGAACGCCCTGGGAGGGTCACCTTGGGGGGCCGCTCGGAGTCACCGAGAGCCGCCCGCCGGGGTGGGACAGGGACGGGGAGATCCCGGTCCCTCCTGCCCTTGCAGAGGACGTGGCTCCCCCTGCCTGGCTCTAACCCAGTTCCTGGCCGCCCACGGGGAGGGGGCACAGCCGTGTGCTGGGGGAGGCTGAAATAACCCTCCCCTCCCTCCCTTCCCTGTGCTCCCTCTCCATCCTGGCTCTCAGAGGACGCTCCTCGCAGTCTCTCCCCTCCGCGTTCCCGTTTCCCCGCTCGTTAATCCTGCCCCGTCTGGTGTTGCTGCTTTATTTTTTATTCCTTGTCTTTTTTTTCCTTTTTTTTTTCTTTTTTTTCTTTTCTTTTTTTTTCTTTTCTTTTTTTTTTTTTTTCTTTTTTTTTTTTTTTTTTTTTTTTTTTTTTTTTTTTTTTTTTTTTTTTTTTTTTTTTTTTCTTTTTTTTTTTTTTTTTTTTTTTCATTTTTTTGTGATTTCTTTTAATTTTTCGCATCCATTATTTTGGAGCTAAGTTGTCCATCAAGAGTAAGTTCAGCCACTTCCTTCTCCTTCCTTATCCCGGGGCAGCAGCCGGGTTCTCCCCTCCTCCCCACCCTTCCGTGCCTCCCTCCATCCCCTTTTCCTGCTTGGCTTTTGGGATGCAGAGAGCTCAGGGAGGGGGGACAAAGGGCCACATTCCAGGAGGATTTTCGGCTCCCATGTGTTGGGATGCTGGTCCCCATCTCCACCCCGGGAGCAGTGAAACCCCTCCCAGCCAGGATACAGCTCCGGGAATGCTGCCGTGGCAGGAGTACTGTGCCCCCCGTCCTGCAGGGAGGGTTTTTTTCCATCAGGTGGAAGCTTGGATCCCATCTCACAGACCTGGCAGCTGGCAAGGGGAGGGGAGGGGACACGAGTGGGGGGATTAATTGGAGCGCTTCTCCGAGCCCTGAATAGTCTAATTTACCCAGGATTCAGATCCCTGAGGAAAGACTTTCCGAGTCCAGAATAACAAACTCGGAATAATCTTCCTTAATGCCTGTCCGGGGTGACCCTCCCTGCTGTGAAATCCTGGAGGGATGTGATCCTGGGGGGCTGGAGCCTTGGGCTCGCTGGTGTCCCACGGACACACCCCCACAGGCAGATTTGGGGTGAATTTGCTGCCGGGCCGAAGCCGGGGAGGTGGAGGATGAACCCGGGAAGGGACGAAGCAGAGCTGGACAGGCTTGAAGGGTCTTGGCTGGGGGAGGTCTTGTCTCCTCCAGCTCTCAGAGAGGCTGAGAGCAGGGTCTGACCCTTCCCGTGCCCGCCTGGCAGATTGTTTCGGGATTAATCCGCGTGGGAACAATCCCGGGCACCTGCGGGGCGGCGCAGGGGTCGGGTGGGGAGTTTTGGGGTGCTGACCCCCGCGTGTGTCGTCCCCCCCCCAGTACTCCCCGAGCATGAGAGCCACGTACCTGGCGGTCACCGATGAGCACGTCCGGCACCGCGGCGACTTCCCGGCCTAGGAGGAGATTCCGCTGGGGAAACCAAAGACCCCCCCGGGGAACGCGCGGTAGGAGACGCGGCGGGGGCCGGGGGACGAGCCTGCAGCCTCCCAGCGCCCCCCGCCCCTCGGCAGCCCCCCGGACCCAAACCCTGCTGCCTTACGGGGAGCACAGAGGGGTCTCCGGTGTCTTCTCCCGTCCCTGCGCCGGCTCGGGAACGTTCTGGAGCACAGATCCCGGGACGCGCCGCCTCCGGGTCCGGACTGGGGTCCCGTAGCAATGCAGCACCAACCACTAGTGATCCCAACCCCTTCCCAACGCCCCTTCCCGGCTGTCCCAGCTGTCCCTGTGGCCCCCCTCGCTGCCCCCCGGCCCGAGCGTCCCCAGGCTGAGGAATTAGGGATGTTTTGGCCTCGCTGGTTCTCCTTCGCTTTGCCCCCGGGATTTGGGATCTGTGGGAGAGGCGCTGGCTCTGTTCCAGAGAGGGGCCGCTGCAGTGGGGTTGGTAGCGGGTTTTGGGGTGGGTTTAGGCTCTTTTAGGCTCCCCAGGGCGGGTGTGGGCTGGGGCAGGCTCCCCTCCTCCTGCAGCCCTGGAGTGGTCACAAATCCCCTGGGAGAGGGACGGGAACTACCGGGGCATCCCTGGGGTTGATGAGGTGCCTGGCAAGGGACAATGTGGACTTGCCACCCCGGGAGGCTCATCCAGCATTTCCAGGGCTCTGGGCTGAGGTCCTGGGAGACCAGTATGAACTGAACGTGGCCCTTTGGGGCTGCCCTTTGGCACAGGGATCCCCAGGAAAGGCCCCTTCCCCCAGGCGCAGGGATGGACCCCCTGCCCCATCGCATCCAGACCCCCAAAGGGTGCGGACAGGGCAGTGGGTGTCCCCCCACCCACGGCCAGGACATCCCCTTGACCCCCCCCTCTCCACATTCCCTGTGACTAGCCTCCCTCCCCTTGGGAAAATCCCGAGGGTGTTTTTTTTTTAATTTTTTTGGCTTTTAACGTTTCCATATAACGGTACTGGTAGAAGAGATGATGTAACCGCATGTGAACTAACCGAAGGACTCCGGCTGGGAGCTGGGGTCCGGCTGGATTTGTATGTGCCCTTTCTGGGGGAAAAGATAATAAACACTTGGACTAAATTAATCTCCCCGGTGCGGGTTTTTTTTGGGGGGGGGAATAATCGGTGTTTGGGGCACCTTTGATTTGACCTTCCCAACATGGCGGCCGTCACGTGACGTCGCGCGCGCCGCCATTGCGGGGAGGTCGGCGTTGTCTTGCGTCACGTGACGGCGGCGCCGGCGTCACGTGGGGTGGGTGCAGCTGTTGCCTGGCAACGGCGACGCGTCCCGGGTCAGGCCTCACCGGGAGCGGGACGGGACCGGGCCCCACCGGAGTCTCGGGGCCTCCGCGGGGTCCTTTGTCACCCTGGCTGTCTCATCACTCCGTCCCTGCGGCTCAGCTCCGTACTGGGGCTCCCTGAGGCTCCCGCTGCCTTTTGAGGCCCTCTCAGGGTCCTCCCTCCACGGGATCCCTGCTCGCATTTGGGCTTTGCCCAGGTTCCCATTCCCTTTGGGACCTTCTGGGGCTCCCTGAGGTTCTGGTTCCCTTTTGGGACATTCCCAAGGCCCACACTGTCTTCTGGGGCTCCCAAAGGCCCCCATTCCCTTTTGGGGCCCTGCATCTGAGACCCCACTCCCTTTTGGGGTTCCCCGAGGTTCTCAGTCTTTTTCAGTGTTCTCCCTCCCCAGGGTCTCTGTTCGCATTTGGGTCTCCCTGAGGCTCCTATTCCTTTTTAGGGCCCTTCATCCCTGAAAGCTTTGCTCCTTCTTGGAGCTCCCTGACATCCCTGCTCCCTTCCAGGACCCTCTCTCCAACCCTGAGAACCCTACTCCCTTTTGGGATCCTCTCAGAGGCTCCCACTCTCTTTTGGAACTCTCTCTTCCTCCCTGAGGCCCCTGTTTCCTTTTAGGGCTCCCCAGGGCCCTCCATCCC
Organism: Struthidea cinerea; assembly: GCA_013397865.1. Taxonomy (NCBI): domain Eukaryota; kingdom Metazoa; phylum Chordata; class Aves; order Passeriformes; family Corcoracidae; genus Struthidea; species Struthidea cinerea. The sequence continues at coordinate 69,466 of VZTI01003865.1, read as the reverse complement.
CACTGGAGCTCTCCATCCCTGAGGCCCCCACTTCTTTTCGGGGCTCCCTTTGAGGACCCTCCACCCCCAGGCCCCCCACTCCTTTCCGGCGCCTCCCACCATGGAGATCAAGCTGGAGTACGTGCGGAAGCGCAGCGAGTTCGGGCGGCCCTGCAGCTTCTCGGACTATCTGGCCGAGGTGACCGCGGACATCCCGCCGGACCCCAGCCTGGCCGACGACTTCATCCCCCAGGACCCCGTGGACTTCGCGTTCCAGGAGGGTCCTGTCATGGCCGTGCACGAGGTACGGGGGCACGGCGCAGGCGGAGGGGACACCCCGGCGCGCCGGCGGCGTGGAGGGCAGCTGGCCCCAGGGGACGAGGTGTGTCAGGCGCCGTTTGGGCTCAGGGCCTGTGGCCCCTGCGTGTCCCCCTGCCCAGGTGAACACGGAGCGGGCGCAGGTGTCCGTCAAGGGTGTGAACCACGTGGAGGGGGGGTGGCCCCAGCACATCGACCCCAAGAACTCGGAGCTGACCTCCCGCTACCGGGAGGAGGTGGAGAGGGAGGATGTCTACACCAGGAGTGTGCAGCGCCTCGGCTCCGTAAGACCCCGCCCTGATGCCCCCACCTTGAGCCCCCCAGAGCCCCCCAGAGACACGGCCGTGCTGTCCCTGCAGCTGGTGGAGCACTGCATCAGGCAGAACAACGCCATCGACATCTACGAGGAGTATTTTGAGGAGGAGGAGGAGGAAGAGGAGGAAGAGGAGCATCCCTCAGCCAAAACCATCAGTGTCATCAGGTGGCACAGCCGGCCAGAGCCGCAGCAGGGTCAAACCACCTTCACAGGAGGTGGAAAAGCTTTAGGAGTTAAATTCCAGTGGGTTTGGGATGGTCCTGGTGCAGTTTGTGGGTGGAGGGACCTGCTGAGCCCTCCCTGCTCCATCACTCCCCCCAGCCCCTCGCCCTGCCCAGGTGATTTGGGGATGGGAACCAGGGTCAGACTCGGCTCTGAGCATCTCCTGACTGTGCTTTTGGATTTTCTTTCTTATTTTTGGTGCCTCAAAGGTTAATTTCCACATCAGGGGTGATTAGGAGTCAGGTCCAGTAAGATAATTGGATTTTTAGAAAGGTATGACTGGAAAGACGATGAAATCATCAACTCTTCTCCCCCTGCCCGACCTCCAGGGGAATCATTTCCTGCACTCAAAGCTGGAGGGCCGCAGATTGGTTTCACTGCGATTCCACAATTCCCTCTGGGAGATATTCAGCCCAGGGATTTGCAAACTGACCTGTCTTGGCTGACCTGTCACCCCAAAGGGACCCCAACGCGACCAAGAGGATGGCCACGCGCATCTCCTGGCACCCCGACGCCAACAGGGCCATGGCCGTGGCTTATTGCAGCCTGGACTTCCAGGACAGCAGGAAAGACATGAGCTTTGATTCCTACATCTGGGATCTGGGTAAGGGGAAGGGCAAGCCCAGCGGTCGATAAGGGAAGCCCTTTGTGTCTCGGGGAGCAGGACGAGGCCCCGCAGCACCCCGAGGAGGGGCGGCGGGGGAGGCTCCTGCTTTGCCCACGCAGCGGTGCAGAAACAGGGAGAAGTGGGAGCTGGAAGGTGGGAAATAACTACTGAAATCCCATTCCACGGCTCCAGAGCCATGACAGGCAGCAGAGCCTGGAGCCTCGGATGAGGTTCTTGGTGTGGTTCAGTTGGCAGCGAAGGAAGGAAGAGGCAGCAGGAGCCCGGGGTGAGGCTTGCCCTGATCTGTCCAAGCCTGGCTCACACCTGATGTATTTTGGAGTGAAAAGGACAAAGAAGAAGGGGTGGGAATGCAGGAGATTTGTGCAGCGGGTGCCTGTCCCCAGGCCAGCTCCCGGTGACATGGGCACCTCACCCAGCCCAGCCGTGTCAGGGACCGGGGTGGGGGCAGCAGGGTGGGCTGGGGGCTGCTTTTGGGGGGGCTGCCTTCACCCTTTGCTCTTCACTCATCCCTCCTCGGCAGAAAAACCCTACAGCCCAGAGCTCACCCTCAAGCCCTCGTCCCCTGTGGTGACCCTGGAATACAACTCCAAGGACTGGCATCACTTGCTGGGAGGCTGCTACAACGGGCAGATAGGTGAGGGGGCCTTAATTCTGCTCCAGCACTGCTGCACTCCCAGGATGTCGTGGCATCATCATCCGTGCTGCCACCGGGAGGGCAGGAGAAGCCCTGGGATTTGCCTGGGGACAGGTGTGTGCTCACCTGAGCGGGTACCCCAGGAGGGGAGCACACCATGCCAGGGAGGAGGGAGGGATGGATGGAGGGAGGGGTGGATGGATGGCTGGATGGATGGATGGATGGATGGATGGATGGATGGAGGGATGGAGGGAGGGATGGATGGATGGATGGATGGATGGATGGATGGATGGATGGATGGATGGATGGATGGATGGATGCGGGGGATGAGCAGGATGGGTGCTGTGCTCCCGCCTCTCCTACCACCCTGGATGATCTCTGGGAAGCACCGGGTGAGGTTTGCTCCCTGTTCCAGCCTGGAGAGCGGGGGAAACGTGACAAGGAAAGGAGTTGGACAAGGGCTTTTCTTTTCCTTCCCAGTGTACTGGGACACCAGGAAAGGGGGGCTGCCCATGGAGATGACGCCTGTGGAGCTCAGCCACAGGGACCCCGTGTACGGAGCGTGCTGGCTGCCCTCCCGAACGGGCACCGAGTGCTTCTCAGGCTCCACTGATGGGCAGGTGAGGGGCTGGAACAGGGCAGGGGCCAGGGGCTCCTGAGGGGACCTGAAAGAGCTTCCTGTGCCTGCTCTGCCCCTCAACAGCACAAGATGCAGGCACGGGGCAGCTGCTGGGCTCCAGGAGCACCCGCCCAGCCCCTGCCACACCTCGTCCCCGCAGGTGCTGTGGTGGGACATCCGCAAGTTGTCGCAGCCCAGCGAGAAGCTGATCTTGGACATCACCAAGGAAGATCAGCTGAAGAAGGCTCTGGGTGCCAGCGCCCTGGACTTTGCACCCACCATGGTGAGTGTCCCTGTGGCCGCCCCCCACAGGCAGGAGGGGGAGCCCAGCAGGGCGCAGGGCAGTGCCTGGTCACCGCTGTGGGCACAGCCCAGAGTCAGATGCCCTCAGAAGAATTGGGAATCGATGTGCTCCAAAAACACAGGGTCCTGCTGGCATTTCAGTCCCTGAACCCCCGCCCAGTGGTGGTGGGTCCATCCCAGGGCTCTGGCTGCAGCAGGACGCCCGCTGCCCCCCACACCATGGGGTCCCCATCCTGCTGACAGCTGCTCCCTCCTGCTCCCACCCCCAGCCCACCAAATTCCTGGTGGGCACGGAGCAGGGCACCATCATCTCCTGCAACCGCGACGCCAAGACCCCGCCCGAGAAAATCGCCCACCTCTTCCACGGCCACCTCGGGGCTGTCTACAGCGTGACCAGGAACCCCTTCTTCCCCAAAGTCTTCCTGTCAGTGGGGGACTGGACTGCTCGGATATGGACAGAGGAGCTCATGGATTCATCATCAATTATGGAGACCAAGTAGGTGTCAGGGGGCTTTTACTTGGCTAGAAATCATCCCCAGGGTGGCAGAGCATGTTCAGGGCGGGTGGCACTGGGGTCTGAGTGCTGGGACAGGCCGGTGACTGAGGCAGGGCAGTGCCAGCGTGGCTGAGGGGTGGCTCTGCTGGAAGGTACCACACCCCCTACCTGCTGGACGGCTGCTGGAGCCCCGTGAAGCCGGCCGTGTTCTTCACCACCAAGTCGGACGGGACCCTGGACATCTGGGACTTCCTCTTCCACCAGAAGGAGCCTTCCCTCAGCCTCAAGGTGGGTCCCCAGCACCTCTGGGACCCTCGCGTCACCCCAAGACCCCAGAGCATCACCAGCCACCTGTGCCCTGTCCCCAGGTGTCCAACGATCCCGTGCTCAGCCTGCGCTCGCAGGACAACGGGCGCATCCTTGGCTGTGGCACCAGGCTGGGCATTGTCTCCCTCCTGGAGATCTCCCCAGGGCTCTGCACCATGCGGAAGAACGAGAAGACCCTGACCTCCGCGGTATGTGCCGGGTCCCACCCAAGCCCCGCGCTCTGCCCGCTGTGTCCCCAGACACCGTACAGGGTCCCCTGTGCCCCCCACACCCCTCAGCCCCGCATCTCCCCCAGATGTTCGAGCGGGAGGCGAGGCGGGAGAAGGTCCTGCAGGACAAACATCGGGAGCGGCTGCTGCGGGAGCAGGACCGGGCGCGGGCCCGGCCAGAGGAGCAGGAGGATCCCCAGGAGGTGTTCGAGAAGGCCCGAGAAGATTTCTTCTCCATCATCAAGGCGGAGAAGCGGAGGAGGGGCCAGGAAGACCCTGAAGAGGTAACGGGGACAGGACAGTCTGGCTACCATGGCAGGGACCCCACCAAGGGCAGGGGCCAGAGACAACCTCTGTCTTTCAGAGTGAAGAGGGCGAGGAAGCCGCACAGTAGGAAAACCAGGAGGAAGAGCGGGAGGATGCCAAGGTCAGTGTGCTCCAGCTGCACCTTCCTTTCCCCTCTGTGCCAGAGCTGCTGCAGGGATGAGGCCACTGTCCCCAAGCCAGGCAGCTCTCCTGGGCTCTCTGCCTTCGTGGGGTGGCAAGTGGGGGGCCCTGCACAGCCCCCTGACCCCACAGCTGCTCCCTGGCCTTTGCATCCTGATTTTCTTTGGTGTGAATAAACCGGTGCTTTCCATGTCACATTTCCTCTTTTGTCACAGCAGGGTCGAGCAGAGGGTGGGAAAGTCACGTCCTCCTGCTCCTCACGTCCCTTCCTTGAGCTGGGACACCCAAAGCCAGAGGCTGAGCACAGCCAAGCACCCACGGCAGCACAGGGTGTCCCTCAGTGTCCCCAGCCCGTGGAGCAGGGCACAGCAGGGTGGCTGCTGGCAGCAGGGGGGTCTTCTCCCCTCCGGGCCCGCTCGCAGCTGGAGAGCCCGGTGTCCCCACAGGAGCAGCCCCCAGGCCGAGTTATCAGTACTGGGTAAACACAGCCCTGCCCATAGAACCGGCAGCCACCCCGACTCCTCACCCCCCCTAATTAATCATTAACGAGCTGCCAGCAGCACTGTCACAGCGATGGGGACATCACACAGGTGGCTCCCTGTGGGCTGAGGGGGAGCCCCCCAGCAGGACCCTTCCCCAGGCTGTGCTCAGGGGCTGAACCCACCCGTGGGTGAGCGATGCCAGGACGGGCTTCAGGGGCCCCCACACCCCAACCCAGCCCTGGGGGTGCTGCTGTGCCCCTTCCCCAGGCACTGGGGTCTCGTCTGTGCCTCTCCTGAGTGCCTGTGCAGCACCCCGTGCCAGCCCTGCCGGGGCCGGCTCTGCCCATGCCAAACCCATGCCAAGCAGGGACCCCCATCCCCACAGGGATGCCTGGATGAGCGTTTTCCTTCTCAGGAGTTCCATTAAAAGGAGCTGAGCTGGGGAGCGGCGTCACCCCAAAGATGCCCCACACGTCCCACGCTCGTTTTCTGCTTTATTAGGAAGGGGGTGGGGGTACCTGGACAGGGATGGGGCAGCTGCCACCACCAGTGGGGACAGTGTCCCCCACCCCTCCTCCGCTGGGGAGGCTGATGGGCCCCTCACCCCCAACCTGGGCAGCTCCGTTTGCCCCTGAGCTGGACCCAGCTGCCCACACAGAGGGGCCCCAGGGCTGGGCTGTCCCTGTCCCCATCCCCACACCCGTTGGGGTCTGCGATGTGCCTGTGGGCTGCACATTTCACCTCCTGCACCCCCTACATGGGTCTGGGGCGCTCCCAGCATCCTCCATCCCCAGGGACAGCGATGGGGATGGGACGTGGCAGGGGAACACTCAGGGACGGGTGGGCAGTGCAGAGCACAGTCCTGGAGCCCCCCAGCGAGGGGAACCCCATCTACCTACGGGACCAAGCGTTCCCCCCACGGGGCTGGGGCCAGCGTGGCAGGACCCAGCTGTGCCTCGTTACTTCTTCACCTTGATGAGGGAGTGGTAGACGGGCTTGATGATGATGTGGAGGTGCAGGGAGTTGTCGATGAGGTACTCGGAGGTGCGTTTCTGCAGGTCGGCGTGCGCCAGGAAATCGGCCGCCTCGTCCGAGCTCTGGTGGAAGCTGTAGGCGTGTTTGACCAGCACGCGGCCCTGCTGCCGCACGCCCACCAGCACGGTCTTCTGGAAGCTGACGCCGGCAAAGTCGGGGCTGCTCATGGCCGGGGTGATGACGAGGCGCGGGCGCCCGTCCTCGATGCGCACGGGCTGGATGGCGCCCGCCACCGAGTCCGAGTACACGGGGCGCAGGCTGACGGGCAGCCAGCGCGGCGAGAACAGCACGTTCCAGGTCACCCTCTTGCCGGCATCGTGGCTGCTGGGCCCCAGCTGGGTCTGGAAGCTGGTGCTGCGGTCGTCCCGCGCGGGGTTGGTGATGACCCACTGGGAGCCCCAGCTGGGCGCGAGGTAGTTGCGGGGCAAGAACATGCTGCAGTTGACGTCGAAGTACTTGGCGAAGTGGAGCGGGGAGGCGGCGTGGAACTGGAAAGCCTGGAAAAGCAGGTCCTGCACCGCGCCGCGGTGCCGCGCCAGCACCGCCGACTGCGCCTGCAGCCGGAACAGCTGGCTGGGCGCGATCATGGGGTAGCGGATGGCGCGCAGCACCCGCTCGGCCACGGGCGCCTCGGGCTGCCGGCGGCTCAGCCAGCCCTCCACGGCGGTGTAGAGCTCCAGCTCGCTGTGCAGCACCAGGTCAGAGCGCTCCAGCAGCAGCAGCAGCAGCTCCACGCTCACCGAGCCCCACTCGGCGCTGCCCAGCACCGCCGACAGGTTCCAGGCCAGGAACTGGAGGCAGCTCTCCTGCAGCGCCGCGTCCCCGACGCGCACGGCGTAGTGGTACCAGCCCACCACGTGGCCCTGGCTCGACTCGCTGGCCAGGTGGGTCCTCATGTATTCGGCCACGCCGCGCTGCAGCCCCCAGACCCGGTATTTGCTGGCCAGCTGGTGCATGGGGATGGCCTGGTGCAGCAGGATGGAGACCCCCCCGCAGTACAGGTACCTGGGGCAGAGTGTGAGCGGTGACGCTGGGGACACCCATCCCCGGCAGCTCAGTTCCCAGGGGAGCAGCCTCTGCCTCCCTCTGAGTATTCCCACCCCATGGGGTCCCCAGGGTTCCCAGGGAAGCGTCCCCCCTCCTTGGATGCTTCCCTCTGGGTGTCCCCATCCCGTGTGATCTCCATGGTCCCCAGGGGAGGATCCTCCCTTCTTGGCTGCATCCCTCTGGGAATCTCCATCTCACTCTGGCCCCATGGTTCCCAGGGGAGCATCCACCTTCTTTGGCTGCATCCCTCCAGGCACGCCCATCCCACAGGATCTCCATGGTCCCCAGGGGAGGATCCTCCCTTCTTGGCTGCATCCCTCCAGGCACGCCCATCCCACAGGATCTCCATGGTCCCCAGGGGAGAATCCTCCCTCCTGGGCTGCATCCCTCCCAAAATGTCCATTCCTACCAAAACCTACATCCCACAAGGTCCCTCTGGTTCCCAAGGGAACATCCCCCTTCCTTGACTGCATCCCTCTGGACATCCCCATCCTGTGGGGTTCCCCATGGTCCCCAGGAGAGCTGCATCCTCCTGACCTCCCCATCCCACAGGGTCCCCACGCACCTGATGAACTTCTCGAAGAGCGCGGCGGTCTCGGGCGGCTCGTGCAGGGTCACGACGCTCTGGTTGCGCAGGAGGCTCTCGAAGACCTCGCTCTGGAGGCTCAGCAGCAGCTGGTGCGTGTGGAACACCTTGGGCTCGTCGGAGGCGGCCGAGCGGACCCGCAGCACCGAGTCGCTGCCGTTGCCGTTCTGCAGCAGCTCCTGCAGCCGCTGCAGCAGCGTCAGCGAGTGGTTGATGGTGGCCGCCGTGGAGTCCCCGCTAAAGTCGGCTTTTTGGGCTGCAGGAAGATGGGACCGTCCCAGAGCTGCACCCCAGTCCCAGGCACTGAGGTGGGGTGGGGTTGCCTGGGGGCTGTGCACCTCCTCCCTCCGCTCCCCCAGTGCCAAAGGGTTGCTGGTGCCAAGGGGGTGTGGGGGGACAAAGGACGTGGGGACATTTGTGTCCCTGAGAGCCAAAAAACTGCCTTTCCGCAGCAGAAGGGCTGAGACCACCATGTCCCAGGCTGGGGTGTGCTGGGAAATGGCCGGGTGCCGGCGGCACTGGCTGTCAGCCCGGTCTGCCCGTCCTGATCCCGTCCCCGCTGTGGGCAGAGCGAGCCCCGGGCATTGCCCTGATCCCTCGCATCCCGGACGGATACATGGGGGGACAGAGAGCCCCTGGGTGTGGGGAGCCAGGCACGCTCTGCCCCACACCCAGGGATGGGGTCCTGAGCAGCCTGGGGACACCGGCTGCCCTGGTGTCACTGCAGGTCCGTGCTGGGATCCCAACAGGGACTGTAGAGGGATCTGGGAATGTGGAACAGGGGTCTCCATGCTCCTGTGGGCGCAGGGATCCTTCCTTCCTCTCCTCTTCTCCCTCCTGACACCACTCCCACCCGCTCCTCGGAGCATCCTTCCGCCAGGAGGAATTTGGCCCCGTCTGTCTCAAATCCGTCTTGCCTCTCAAATCCCATCTTGCCGACGGATTACCCTTCCCAGCGCCGGCTTAAGGCCGGCTGAGCGGGGATGGGGAAGGGGAGCAGACACCCCGTACCCCGCGGTGCTGGACTCGTCTGCCCGCGGCACCGAGCCCTTCCCCGGGCACCAGCGCGCACAACCCGGCTCCGAGAGCGCCGCACATCCAGGAGCCACTTCCATCCCCTCCCGGCACCCCGAGGGCAGCCGGAGAGACGCACTCAGCTCTCCATCAGCCGCCGAGCCGCACCCCGGCACCCGGCGAGGGCAGCGGTACCCACGGCTCGGGGACCCTCCGCGCCTCCCCCCGGCCGCGGCCACCCTTACCGGCTTGCACGGTGAGCAGGAGTAGGAGGAAGGCGGCGGCACAGCCCCAGCGGCGGGTGGCCACGGGCCGGGTGCCCGTCAGCCTGGCCATGGCGTCGCAGGCGCATCTGCCGGGTGCGGCGCACGCTGCTCGCCCGCGGCTTATGTAGGCCACGCGCCCTCCCGGCCCGCTCGCCCGCGCCGCCGCATCGATTGGTGGAAACTGGGACCGGCCGTTGCCAAGGGAACGGCTCCCAGCCTCCCTGCATCCCGCTCCGCATCCCACCCTGACCCCCAGCCCGGCCCCGCACCCCGGGGTGCTGCGGCGGGGCGCTCCGCTGCGCTGCGGCGCGGGGCCGTCGCCGTGCGGCACCTGCGGCTGGCACCGCCGCGCCGGAGCCCCGCGCGTGGCCGCGGCCCTTTGTGCCGGGGTCTTTGCATTCAGGGCACAGCTCGGTGGCCTCCCGCTCCCCCGGCTCATGGGTATTCATGCCGGCAGCAGCCCATCACCATGGCATCCGCGCTGCCGGCAGGAACTGCCTGCCCTTTTCCCAGCCTTTGCAGCCAAGAGGCCGCCCGTACGCCCTGTGCGGCCTCCCTGGCCCCCCGCCCGCCCCGACACCTCTTGGGGGGCTTCACTTTTGGCCCCCAAAGCCCCACTGCCACACAGGCTGGTGTGGCGCTGGGTGAGCAGGGTAGGGGCAGCTGGGTGTCAGCCGAGTGGTGCCAACCCCACTTTGGTTTTGGCCCCGGTGGCACTGTGGGGTGGGGAGCCAGGACCAGGATCCCAGGCGGGGGGACACATCCCACAGATGGGGCAGCACGGCTCGCCGGGGCACAGGAGCCCCTTCCCCACTGCCAGGTCTCCCCCTGTACCAGGGACCCCTGCGCAAGGTCACCTCGGGGGACCCCCTGGGCTCCCCACTCCCGGGAATGCCAACAGGGAGATGCCGTGACCTTTGGCAGTGCCGGAGCCGTGGAGGGGGATATGAACCATTCCCGGTCATCCAGTGCCGAGTCCAGGCTGGTGGGCTCAGCGCTTGGTCCCCTGCCCACAGTACTGAAAGGTGACACTGCGGGGAGGCTGTGCCCTTTTTCATACTCCAGGACCCCGGGGGACACCGTGGTGTGGCCTTGGGATGGGGAAGGTGGTGTTGGGGGGCTCCGTGCTGGACCAGGGGCTCCAGCTGGGAGGGACTGCTCAGCCCATCTGTCCCTTGGCATCAGCCTGCCCGGCCCTGGCGCATTGCCACCAGTGCTGCCGCGTGGCCGGGGGTCCTGTGGTGCTGGCGAGGCCTTCTGGGGACAGGTTTGCGCTCACGGGGGTCGCGGGGCCAAGGAGACGCCTCCCCCGGCACAGCAGTTTGAGCACGGGCTTAGACGCGGTTTCCAGATGTTGAGCGTGGGCAGATGTTGCCGCAGCTGCCAAGGGGGTGGGATCACCATCTGTCCCTGACCCGTGGGCGCGGAGACTGAGGACAAGACACCAATCACCCCCATGCCACGCTGCTGGGGCTCCCTGGCCCCTTGCAGGGATGGGCAGGGGGGCGATGCTCAAGCCCTGTGCCCCTGCTGGGCGGGGGACCCCCAAAATCGCGGTGCCAGCAGAGCGCCCAGCCCGGGCGGTTGTCCTTGCTCCGTGGGGGCCTGGGGGACAGGGCCCCCGCCGCGGCACAGCCGGTTCACGGCTCACCGCCTCCTCCGACGCCTCATTTCACCGCCCGCCTGATAAACAGCAGCTTGTGGGAGCGTGTGCCCGGCGTGCCGCCGGCACGGTGCCAGCCCGGGCGGCAGCCACAGCCCGGGGACCCCCGTGTCCCCCGCGGGGGCATCGGCTGCTCGCGGGGGTGAGGTGAGCATGGGAGGACACGGGGGACCATGGGGCTGGCTCTGGAGGTCACCAGGGGACAGGCTGACGTCCCCAGCCCGCGGTGAGGTGAGGGAGCAGCTGTGCCGGCCCGGAGATTGCGGCTGAGGCGGCGCAGGGCTGGCTCACCATAGCGACGTGTGCCAGGCAGCAGTGCCAGGGCGTTGCCCCCGCGGGCTGGGGGGGCACTGGAGGGACGGAGCTGGACCCAGGGACCCGCAGGGGATATCAGCCCCGTCCCTGTGCCGCTGGAGAAACTGAGGCACGGGCACGGTGTCCTGGCAGTGGGCACTTGGGAACAGCCAGGGCAGAGCCCAGCAGGGACACGCAGGCAGCGCGCACGGATTCACACTCGTGTGCGCAGTCACACCCTGTGCGCACCCGCTCCTCGGTGTCCCCAGAGGTGGCCGCGGACCCAGCTGCCCACTTGCCCCCGGACCACCATCCCTCCTGCTCCGGGGTGGGGACGGGCTCTGTCACCGTGACCCCTTCCCTGGCCCCCGCGGGACCCGCCGGGCCGGTGACGCCCCTGTGCCCGGCCAGCCCAGCCCGCGGCTCTGCCCACGGCGCTCTCCCTCCGCCCCGTGCCCCGCGCCCCAGGAGGCTGTGCCATGCTGCGGGTGCCGGCAGGGACAGGGACACGGGCAGGGACAACACGGACACCCGCGGCAGCAGAGACACCGACAGGGACACGGACGGCGCCGTGCCCGTGGGAAGCACCAGGCCCAGGGAAGGTGGCACCGCACGCCCGGCGGGTGGCACTGGGGCCATCCAGGTGAGAGTCCCTGTCCCGCAGGCTTTGGGGAGCGGGACGCCGGTCAGGGGGAGCAAAGGGAGGCCCAGAGCGAACCCGCCCTCCCCAGCACAAAGGGGATCGGGCTGGGAAAGGGTTAAGGCGCTCCCGCCGCAGCTGCAGCCGATCGATGTCCCAGTTCCGAGGAGGACGTGGATGGACGGGACCTCCTGCTGTTGAACCGGAGCTAATTTGCAGTTAATTGGCACCCCTCTGCTCCCCCATCCCCCCCTGCATTTCCCTCGGGCTCTGCTCAGGATCTCGCTTGGGTCCCGGCCGGGAATTCCAGGGTCGGGGAGGTGGGACCCCCAGAATCCCACACACACCTCGGGCACTTCTTGGGGAGCAGATCCATCACTGGGGGTCCCGGAACGGGAGAGAGACCTGACCGCCCCCCCAACCCCGGCCCCGAAGCCATCGGGTGTCTGCGCTATCTGGGACAAGGGGAATTTGGGGTGCCCCTGGGGCCGGGGTCAGCCCGGCAGCGGAGTGGTGCCCCGTACACCTTCCCTGAGCTCAGAACCTGCCTTTGCACCCCGCACCCCCTGATCCCAAGACAGCCCCCCCAAAGAGCACCCCGCACCTCCCGGCCCCAGGAGCCCCCTGCACCCCACAACCCCCGCTCCCATGACCCCTCTGTACCCCACAACCCCCGGCCC
>VZTI01003865.1:9141-35153 GCA_013397865.1 Struthidea cinerea | reverse complement strand
GCTGCCCGTGTCCCCGTGTCACACAGGAGCAGCTGAACGTCCCCTTTGGAACAACTCGAGTCCCTCCGCTGCCCCTCAGCACTCCGGGGACACCGATATTTACATTTGTCCCTTCCCTGCCTGTCCCCGGAGGATTCCCCTGGCCGTTTCCCCCCAGATCTGCCAGTTGTTGCCATCCAGGAGCTCAGGTTTCCCGGGAGCAGCTGGAGCCCCGTGTCTCTCCCTGCTCCCTCATTGCTGGGGCTCAGCCACGACCAGTGCAGTGCCCAGTGACACCAGTTGGGCCGGTGCCTGTGTGAATAACACCCCCCTGGAAGCTCTGATCCACCCTCCTGAAGGACTAATTCCATCTCTGAGGTCGGAGCTTTGGCCAGAGGTGTTTTCCTTGGAGCCAGCTCCTGCCAAGAGCCCGGAGCATTGGAATGGTTCCCCCCATGCTCGCAGACATCACCCAGTGCCTCCCCACAACTGCTCTCCTGGGTGTTTCCAGGCCCTGTGGAAGATGGAAGCAGGAGGGAGGAGTGGGGGAATGTCAGGCTGAGGGCTCAGGGTGGGATCTGTCCCCCCCTCCCTGACTCGGTGTTCCCTCATCCCCAGATTATCCGCGTGCAGTCGCCGGAGGGAGTGAAGAGAATCACGGCCACAAAGAGAGAAACTGTGGCAACGTTCCTCAAAAAGGTACCCCAGGATCCACAGTGCCTTCCCGTGGGATGGGGCAGGGCTCCTGTGGCTCTGTCCCGTGGGAGATCTGTGTTTAACGTCCCTGGCAGCAGCAAGGGACAGCATTCCGTGGGGGAAAACACGCTTTGGTTGGTGTAGCTTGTGTTGTTCCAGAGGGAAAATAACAAATTTAAAGAAAAAACTCCCTCAGCTTCTGCGTTGGGGCTTCCTGGGGTGGGAACTTTCCTGGGAAGGGCCCTTCCTAGGTTTCTCCCAAGGAAGTGGCAGCTGGGAAGCAGGAGGAGCTGCGGGATGGTCAAACCTCCTGCTCCGGGTGGGATCCAGGCCCGGCTCGGCTGCTGGATTTGGGCTTGGATTATTGTTTGGATGTGCTGTGTGTGCCCCCGGTTTTCCAGTATGGATTTGGAGAGAGCAGGGGAGGGATTGAGCGGGATCTGAGGAGCCCCTGTGCTCTCCTGGGGAGGATGAACACGCCGGGTGGGAGCTCTCAGCTGCTGTGACGCAGCTGCTCTGTGTTCGTTAGGAGCGAGCAGTTCTCCGTTTGCTTCCCTCCTGGAATTCCTCTGGAGCCCTCGGACTGGGGGTTCTGCGCTCCATGACGTGTATTCCCGGAGGGCCGGGCAGGTTCCCTGTCCCTGGGAGAGGGGAGGGAATGGCAGCAGGTGCAGACCTTCCCTTTGTGAGTCACTGGCTTTGTCTGGAGCTGTGGCACAGCATCCCCACCTGGCCGGGAGAAATCCCGGTGTTTTCCGGGGCTGGCTCAGGGACGCTCCCTGCAGCCTCCCAGCGGCCTCGGCCAAGGGAAGAGAAGCTCCCAGGATCTCTGGAGCCTGTGCAGAGCGAGCTGCTGCTTTCCAGGGCTCAGGTTACCCCAGGGAACAATCGGGCTGGAAAACACTTCCTGCCAGGACAGAAGCACCTGGAATTGCCTGTCGATCTGGGGAAGGCTCTGTCCTCTGGCTGAGCTGGGGCAAGGACGTGTTTGGGTTTATTTCCTGCTGCAGGGTTTGCTTGGAAAAGTGGCAAATCTTCCTGCCTGAGGTCTGTGTTTTATCTAAATCCAGGGCTCTCCTACCTGTGCTGTGGATTTGAACGCTGGAATGTTCACCCAGGGGCTGGGTTTGGTGTTTAGGGGGATTAGAGAGGTATCAGATTGCTGCTTCTGTGCTAGGAATTAACCTGGATCTGCTCCAGAAGTGTTCAAGGAATGAAGGGCTGGAGAATCTTCCCTGTCTCCTGTGGCACATCTCGGGGAAAAGCACCCAAAAAAGTCACTCTGGGTGTGCTCAGGGTAGAGTCGAGTCAGGAATTAGCTCAAACCTGCTGTTAATGTGTTGTGGGATTTGTCTGCCCCCAAAAATGGAATTCTATGGCCTGAGGAGCAGGAGCTGATCCCTGTGAAAGGGTCCCATTCACAGGGATCGCTCAGTGCTGCAAATCACAGCCGAGCTGACGGGAAAAAACTACTTTTCATGGCTTTGCTCATGTGACAGCTCTTGGTGGCTCATCAGATTTGTGCTGTGGGCAGGATCCTGTCCCTGACTCCGACCAAAGCCACGGGGATTGTTTTTATTAGTAAAAATAAAGGCTTTTCACTTCAGAATTTAGGGCAAAACCTGTCAAATAGACAAACGTTAAACACCGCTTTTAAACTGATGAAATTCTCAAGTGGCCAAAGGTCCAAATTATTTTTGCTGGGAAGAGGTGTTGGAGTGATTCGAAGTAAATCAGACTTGATCTGAGCTGGGAAAACCTGCCTGGGGACTGAGGGGTGAATTCCATGGGAGAGAGGAGAAAACGGGGGAAAGCCAGGCAGAACAGCAGGAAGAGGTGGAGTGAAGCAGCTGGGAGGTGGAGGTGGAGCTGAGGGCAGAAGATCCATGGAGGCGAAGGTGTGGATTGTGGAATTCTGGTCCCAGGAGGATGGGAATGACCTGGTGGTGTGTGCTGGTGCAGCTGGAGCAAGAAAACTGGGATAATGGAGAAGTTTCCCCCACCAGTCACGCAGTGCTTGCCTGGCTGTAGCTGAAACTCTGCATTTGTGTTGTGTGAGGCAGAGACAGTTCTGGTTAAGTTGTTTAAGCTCCTATTTTAATCCCTTGTTTGTTTTTCCAGGTGTTTCCATCTCCATTATCCCGAGCTCAGGAATGGGGGCGAATTGAGCTGAATTTCTGCAGGAGAAGTTCCCTGGGATTAGCTCTGGCTCTGAGCCCCTCTCGTGAGGCACCTCACACCTTGTCCCTTTTCCCTGTGTTGCAGGTGGCGAAGGAGTTTGGCTTCAGGAATAATGGCTTCTCCGTGTACACCAACCGGAACAGGACCGGCGAGATCACGGCGGCGCAGAACAAGTCCCTCAACCTGCTCAAGATCAAGTGAGTCCTCACTGCCCCAAGCTTCCAGGATGGGAGGAATCACATCCCAGGAGTCCCCAGCTTCCAGTGTCACTCCTGGGACTGGGGAGGGAGGTGGCTGTGCTGGAATGGGGGGGTCACAGTGGCGCGGGAGAGGTGGCGGCTGTTCCTCAGGGCACTCCTTGGCGGGTGTTTGCTGTGGGGAGGCTTCATCCTGCATTTCCCTCCCTGATCCCCGCTTTCACCTCTTTGTCCCAGCTTTCCCTGCCTCATCCCCACTTTCCCTCTCTCATCCCCAGCTTTCCCTGCCTTATCCCCCCCACTTCCCCTCCTGTATCCCTGTTTCCACCCTTTCATCCCTGCCTTCCCTCCCAGATCCCTTCTTTCCCTCCCTCCCTCACCCGCCTTTCCCTACCTCATCCCAGCTTTTTCTCCCACATCCTTGTTCTCACTCCTTCATCCCGACTCCCTCCTCCATATTTTTCCCTCAGTTTTGTCTCCTAGTGGAAGGATTTGCATTTATTGCAAATAAAAGCAGGAAGAGGTGGCTCACGGAGCAGCTTCCAGCTGCCACCTGTGTTGGGCTGGGTTGGAATTTGTGCCACATTCCAGGCTCTTCCGTGGCCCGGGAGGTTGGCTGCCTGCTGGGAAGCACCTCCAGCTTCCTGGGCATTGTCTTCCACACCTCCCACTACCCGTGTGCTGTTTCCCTCCCTGCAGGCATGGGGATATGCTGTTCCTGTATCCCTCCAGCCCAGCTGGCTCCTCCTCAGAGACCATGGACACCTCTGTCTCCCAAAATTCCCGGCCTGGGGGTGCCCCCCAAGTGGTGGAAGATGAGATTGACCAGTACCTGATCAAGCAGGATGGGAAGATTTACCGGAACCGAGACCAGCAGCTGTAAGTGGGGGTGGGTTGTGTTCCTGCCCACGGATCCAGGGCTCACCGGAGCCTGGAATGCCACGGCTCAGCCCAGTAGGCAGGAAATTACTGTGGGAACTGCCCTTGGCTCCATCCTGAGTGCCCTGGGGACATCCACAGGGGAAAACAGCCCCTGCCATTGTCCTGGGAGGTTCAGTGGAGCCCTGGTGAGCCCAGGGAGGAAGCAGGTGCCCAAATCCCAGGGTTTTTGGCAGGAAGGACTCACTCAGAGCAGCCATTGTTCTGATGGAGGCGGCCCTGGTGCTCGTGCTCCTGGATTTCGTGCTCCTAAAACACATGGAATTCTCTAGATTAGAATGAACACTCTGCATTCTTCCTGGGCAGGGTTAGATGGGACATTGGGAAGGAATTCTTCCTGTGAGGGGGGGGAGGCCCTGGCACAGGGTGCCCAGAGAGCTGTGGCTGCTCCTGGATTCTTGGAAGTGTCCCAGGCCAGGCTGGATGGGGCTTGGAGCAGCCTGGGACAGTGGAAGGTGTCCCTGCCTGTGGCAGGGGTGGAATGGGATGAGCTTTAAGGTCTCTCCCAACCCAA
Source organism: Struthidea cinerea (assembly GCA_013397865.1). Lineage (NCBI taxonomy): Eukaryota > Metazoa > Chordata > Aves > Passeriformes > Corcoracidae > Struthidea > Struthidea cinerea. The sequence goes on along the minus strand of VZTI01003865.1, from coordinate 30,647 downwards.
ACCATTCCAGGATTTGTTGTCCCAAGCAGGAGCACGCTGTGCCTTCAGATCCAGCCTCTCCTCCTAAAGGAAAACACGGAAGTGAAGGGAAGGACTGAAAGTATCCAATGGCAGAGGTCTGGAAGTGGAACTTGGGCCTCTGCCTGCTCTGGCTTCCCTTCATCACGTGCCTGTCTGACCTCTCCATGAAACCAGGGAGTCCCTTTTGCTCACAAAAATGCACCAAAGTCCAACTTCCCAAAGCTCTTCCATGCAAGAGGCTTAGGGAAACAAAGCAGCTTCTCTTTGTGTAAAAATGACATAACAATGAGTGAAATCCACCCAAAATCTACTCTGGTGCTGCTAAAACATCCTCTGCTGGGAGGGGGTTTTACTGCTCAGTGTTAATGACCCAGTTGGGCCCTGGCCTGATGTCTACACTGGTTGTGGCTGTGGGACTGGAGCCCTGGGGAATAAGACTCCCAAAAAGGTTGGAGGGAAAATTTTAAAGGCAGGAATTCCTGCTGAAACAGAACGATTTGCCCTTCCCCGTGGAGTTGTCCTCCACGTGGTTTATCCTCAATGAGGAAGTTGGTGGAAAATCCTCGCTGACCTTCCCAGCTGACCATAAATGATGGGATGTCACATCACTGCAGCAATAAAGGCAAACCCACCACTCTGTGGCAGAAACATTGCCTTGGACTTGCCCACATTTTTCAGAGGAATCAATGAAGCTGTTCCTAGCAGGGAGCCAAGGCCCAGGGGAGGGTGTTGAGGATAAAAGGAGTTGTCTGGGCTGGTTCCTGGCTTTGGGAGTGTGGATCAATCTCCAGTGAAGGATGCTGAGTGCTTTAGCAGCATTTAACTCTCCTTTCTGTACATTTATCTGCCACAAAACATCCTTAAAAGCACTCCTGCAACTGGATCCCATCCATTGTTTCCACAGCCCAACCTCCCTGCTCCTCTCCTGGGCCCTTCTTTTGGAAACCAGGACTGACCTGGTGCTGGGGGATGTTTTATTGTTGGTTTAGGGTTTTTTTTTTTAAAGCAATCACCACAAAAGGAGATGCTTTCCCCTCTGTAACTCTACCCAGCAGGACTTCATCTGCTCGATAAACACACACTTCCCTGGTTGTTCCTGCCGTGCCTGATAAAGGATGAACATTTTGGGTGGCTTTTTGTTAAAATCACCCTGCCACGTGGGCTGAAAATGCTTTGAATTTGAAGGGATTGAATTCTTTGATCTTGGAGGGCTGTAAAACCTGATCTGATGTGGATTCCAGTGGCTTTTGGGACAGCTGAGCCCCTTCCCGGGGACACTGGGAGGGTCTGATCTTGACTGGGACTCTCAAATTGAACCTCAAGCTGTTGCCATCTCTTTATGTGAAATTATCTTGGAGTGACCAAAATAATGGAAGTCCAGTTCAACAGGAGCTGAAGTGATAGGACAAGGGGGAACGGGTTCAAACTGAAAGAGGGGGAATTCAGGTTGGATCTGTGGAAGAAATCCTTCCCTGTGAGGGTGGGCAGGCCCTGGCACAGGGTGCCCAGAGCAGCTGTGGCTGCCCCTGGATCCCTGGCAGTGTCCAAGGCCAGGCTGGACATTGGGGCTGGGAGCACTTTGGGATAGAGGAAGGTGTCCCTGCCATGGCAGGGGTGGAATGGGATGGGCTTTAAGGACCCTTCCAACCCAAACCATTCCATGATTCCCTGATCCCTCTCTAATATTCCCGGGGCGGGTGGAGAATTGCTCAGAGCTTGTGTAGCTCTTCCACACCAAACTTACTCCAGAGGAACTTTTACAGGCTGATTTTTCCATGATTAAATAAGATCTCTTCCTCCTTCCATTTCCAGCTGAAATGAGATTTAACCCCAGTTCTCTCTCTCTGCCCAGGTGTCGCCACGGCCCCTTGGGCAAATGCGTGCACTGTGTCCCGCTGGAGGTAAGAGCCCCAGGAAGGTGCTACAGACTCACCCCAGTTCCTCCCAGTAGGAACACTTTTCCCAGGAATGCTGCCTGCCAAGAGGTGGCAGCTCCAGGCTGGAATCCTGCCAGAGCTGCTGGTTCTGGGATCACCAAAGCTCGAGGCTTTGTGCCTCCAGGTTGATCCTGGTTAAAGCTGGTTTTCTGCAGTAATGAGTTTAGCAGGAAGCGCTTCAAAAATGCTCCATTTTCCCTGTGTCTTCACTTTTCCCTGGATTTCCTCATTTTGTTCCCTCTCTCCTGGATCCCAGCACTTCCAGTTTAACCACCTGGCACAGGGTGCCCAGAGCAGCTGTGGCTGCCCCGGCCCGGGCAGTGCCCAAGGCCAGGTTGGACGGGGCTTGGAGCACCCTGGGACAGTGGAAGGCGTCCCTGCCCGTGGCAGGGGTGGAATGGGAGGAGCTTTAAGGCCCCTCCCAACTATTCCATGAGTATCCAGGTTGAAGCAGCTTTAGTGACGCCTCCAGACGTGCTGGGCTGTGTAATTTATGGCACGAAGCAGCAGCCACCCCTCCAGAGGGGACCCTGGCTGTTCCAGGATGGCTGTTCCCCGCTGCTGGAAGTGCTCTGGGAGTCCTTGGCCGTGTTGGAACAGCTGGGCCCGTTGTTTGTTGTCAGATACTGGAAGGAAGAAGCTTTTTGCCGTTGAGGTTCTGATTTGTGGGGCCAATCTGTTCCCGGAGCAGGAGGCCACCATAAAAATCCCTCTTGTAAAGCCCCACTGTTTGCATCCCAGTAGTAGCTGCCTTGAAAATGAGCCTGAATTTCCTTGATTGCTTCCACATTGGCGGGGTTGAGTGTGGAACACGCATTTGCCGAGGGATCAGGGTGTTATCAGACAGGTGTGTGACCTGGCTCTGCTCTGTGTGGTGTTTTTGGCAGCCCTTCGATGAGGATTATTTGAACCATCTGGAGCCTCCTGTGAAGCACATGTCATTCCATGCCTACATCAGGAAGCTGACCGGAGGGGCAGACAAGTAAGGAAATCTCTGGGTTTAAGGGAATCTGGTTGGAGCTTCGGTTTTTTTAGCACAAATGAAAGTGCAGACAGACAGATCTCGGTGTTGGACGCGAGGATTGAATGGCAAACGGAGGAGAAAACAACACATTAAAAATTTGAGGATAAAAGGGAAAAGCAGGGGTGAAAAATGTAAATCTGTCTTTTTATTTCATGTCCCCATTTTGTTTGTATTTTTCTTTTTCCTGTGGCAATATAATTCCTTCCAGGAAATAGTCCTGATGGGGGGGAAGGCCAGATGGAAGAAAAGAGGTTCCCTAATTACACCCAGCTCCAAGCCTGGTTCTCAGACTTGGTGGACATAAGTTACACAGCGGTGTAATCTTCTCCCTGCTATTCCCAAATACCACTGAGACTTTTAAAATCTCTTTGGGAGATGCAGCTCAGGTCTGTGAGACTTCCAGTTGAAGGGAATTTCCCTTTCCAGGAAGCCTTGTGCACGTGAAAGGATGATTTGCCTTGGTGCTACAATCTCTTACTTCCCCCATGCTCCATAAATTATTGCTCCAAAATCATTTCCTGTGGTAACAGCAGCCTTCTCTTCCCCTCTTCCTTCTCTTCTCCCCCTTCTCACCCTTCTTGCTCTTCTTCTCCCACCTTCCTCTTTCTCTTCCCCCCTCTCCCAGGGGGAAGTTTGTCGCCCTGGAGAACATCAGCTGTAAGATCAAGTCGGGGTGTGAGGGACACCCTCCCTGGCCCGAGGGGATCTGCACCAAGTGCCAGCCCAGCGCCATCACCCTCAACCGACAGGTGAGAGGAGCTCGGGCACCTGCCAGGGGACCTGGCTTTTGGTTTGGGAAAGGTGACTTCCAGAAAAGCCAACCAGGAGCACAAAGCCCCTCCGGGTGTCGGGGGAGTCCTGTCCAGGTCTTCAGGCCTTGCAAAGTGGGCTCCAAAATGTCCTGGGTCAGAGTTCCTCCCAGCGTGAGGACTGAGCTGGCAGCACTGGTGGTGAATCCTGGTGATTAATCCTACTGTTTTTCCTCATGGAATCTAAAAGGCCGCTCTAAAAGGGTTCTGCTTGTTTCCTCCTAAATTTCAGTGTCCTTTTACCTGCAGAGGCTCTTGGGGCAAAGGTCCCACTAAAGCCCCCGAGGTGCTGGGGGTGCTCAGCACATCCCACGCTCCAGCCCGAGCAGGGAGCGGTGCCGAGGGGTGGGAGCTGAGCAGGGGGAAGAGGGAGGGAGCCCCCAGCCTCCCCCATCCCTGCTGTGCAGGATCCAGCTCCGGAGGGTGGTGTGTGTCCTGGGAAGGGACCGGAGCCAGCGGAGGACGGCCTGACACTTGAACTTTGTCAAACAGAAATACAGGCATGTTGACAACATCATGTTTGAGAACCACACAATTGCAGATCGCTTCCTAGACTTCTGGAGGAAGACAGGGAACCAACATCTGGGGTATCTGTACGGCCGGTACACGGAGCACAAAGACATCCCGCTGGGAATCCGGGCGGAGGTGGCGGCCATCTATGAACCCCCTCAGGTGAGACCCAGGGCCCTCAGGGGCCCCTCGGAGTCGGGGAACACACAAACACCTTTTTAGCTTGGAAAACCTCACACGGTATTTCCAGCTGCAGGTCCACAAGGAAAACTCTCCTGGGAAAAGGTGGGACCCAGGGCCCTCAGTGCCAGCTCAGAATCGCGGAATGCTCAAACACCTTTTTAGTTTGCTGTTCCCAGCTGCAGCTCCCCAAGGAAAACTGTCCTGAGGAAAAGAGGACGTGATTTACGTCCTTAACGTCACCATCTGTTGCTGGCACAGAAAGAATTTTAAACCTCAGTTTTGCTTTTTTGTTGTTTTTTTACCCTCGGATGATTTAAATCCGGGGTGGCTGTAACAGTGGATTTCACTCTTAATCTTTCCTTGATTCCTGGCTTTCCAGCAGATTCTGTGCTGGGGAAAAAACAGTTGCAGCCCTTGCTTCAGTTCCTTACCAGCTCTCTGGGAAAACTTAAGCAGCTTAATTAGGTAGAGTGAAGTCTAAATGATTTGAAGACAAAGTGATGGAGCGGCTGAGGATGGGTTTGGCTGGAGCAGCCAGAATCCCCACTAGGTGGGGCACGGCACCAGTCCTCAGCCGAGTGCTCCTCAGGTATTTCCTTCCTCCTCATGGTTTCTGCACGGCTGCCAAGTGAAATCCAACAGATTGTCAGTGGAAAAGGAACAAGTGGATCCTTGGGAGTGTGATGTGAGAGCAGGGTGGCACAGGGAGGTCTCTGGGGTGACACCAGTCCATGGTGATGCCCGAGGGGAAGCCCAGACCTCTGCTCCCATCCCCTGCCTCACTGCCCACAGTGGCTGTACTGGTTTTTCCCCAGTTCTATGTCACTAACCGGTGTCTCTCTGCTGCAGATCGGCACCCAGAACAGCCTGGAGATCCTGGAGGATCCCAAAGCCGAGGTTGTGGATGAGATCGCGGCAAAGCTCGGCCTGAGAAAGGTCAGGATGTGTCGGATCTCGTGTGTCTGTGTGGCAGGGAAATGGTCAGCAATTCTCTCCAGCTCCATGGGGTTATCCAAGTCCCTTTAGGTTACCTAAATCCTGCTAAAGTGTCAGCAGCTGTTACATTTTTAGGTCTAAAACCCAAATCCAGAGGGTTTTCCTGAGCACAGGCCCCTCACAGGGCTGTGTGGCTGCAGTAGCAGGAGCAAATCAGCACAAACTCCATCTTCCCTTTCTTCCCCCTCCAACAGGAGCCATTCCTGGGAGCATCTCCCTGGCAAGTGCTAATTTGGCCCAGACAGAGCTGGAGTTGCCTCTGTGCTCCGTTTCCAGGAGCAGGGAATCCCCTTGGATTGTGTTCCCCTCCTTGCTGCTGCAGGGAGTCAGTGCTGTGTGGGGTTAGGGGTGCGGGTCCCCCTCAGTTCCAGGCTGCCAGCGATCCCATCAGGATCCCCTGGTTCCCTGACAGCCTCCAGCTTGCGCTGATGTTTTCCAGTTTGGGAGCAGTGTTGGTATGGTGGGAATGCCAGGAATGGGATGTACACAAACAAGATTTGACTTGCTGGAGAAAACCCGCCTGGGAGAAGGCTCGGTGCAGACTGTAAACATCTGGGGAGGGCTTTGTTCTCCCAGATAAGATCCCACCCCTCGCCAGAGGCTGGAGCAGAACTTCTCCGTGTGTTATTTATTTCCATGTTCTCCCATCAGATATTTTTAATCCTTGGGACTTAACACGTCACCGAGTGCCGGGTGCAGGGTTTGGTGTGCCTGGGCTCCGGGGGAGTTGGGATTGGATCTGCCTTGGAAAGGTTAATGCTGTGGGAGCTGGGATTGGCCCCTGGGTGCAGAGGGATCATCCCAAGGTGCGTGGACATGTCACAGCTCTGTGGAAGGATTGATCCCAAGGTGTTTGGACACATGTCACACGTGTGTGAAAGGATTCGCTGCGAGGTGTGTGTGTCCCACAGAAAGCAGGAATGTGCTTTCTGGGGTCAGTGCAGCCTCCAGTTTGGAATGGGTCACGCTCCAGTATGAGCTTTCCCTTAACCAGTGCGTGTGAGGTTCAAACTGGGATCGTGTGAGAGGTTCAGGCTGGGGCCACACGAGCTGCTCTGTCATCCACGGGCGCTGGATCCCTCTCCAAACACTCCGTAGGAAATGCTGGGGCTGGGAGCGGGTGGTGGCACAGAGGCCTCTTGCAGCCTCCAGATCTTTCCATGAAAAAATATTCCATAGTGAAACCTAATGCTGCAGGTGCCCTGGCTGGCCAGCTGGCATGCTGCTGCTCCTGGAAATGGGATTCCAAGGAGCCCGGCACAGCTGGGAGAGCCATTCCCTGCAGGCAGTGTGCACAGGGCCGAGGGGAGCCAAGAACATCGTGTCCTGTGAGCAGAAAATGTCTGAGCTCTTCTGGCTTCTTCTTTCCTTCTTTTTTTTGTCCTTTTTTTCCTTAAAGCAACGTTCTCCATCCCCCTGTGTAGGTCGGCTGGATATTTACTGACCTGGTCTCAGAAGACACACGGAAAGGGACCGTTCGATACAGCAGGAACAAGGTGAGATCCTGGTGTGACCCAGTGAATTCCCAGTGAATTCCAGCTCCTGTGCCAGGCAAAGAGCTGAACCGGGGCTGCAGGGAACACTGGAATTCTTGGGAGGTGGGGTTTTCCTGGCACTTCTGAAGGAAAGCGAGCTGGAACCCTTGGAAATGTTAGGGATTGAACTGTTTGGGGAGCAGGCAGAGCTGCTGGAGCCCGTCACAGCCCTGCTTTGAGGAGATGGTGCTCACAGAATCATGGAATAGTTTGAGTGGGAAGAGACCTTAAAGCCCATCCGGTGCCACCATGGGCAGGGACACCTTCCACTGTCCCAGGCTGCTCCAAGCCCTGTCCAGCCTGGCCTTGGACACTGCCAGGGGTGGGGCAGCCACAGCTTCTCTGGGCACCCTGTGCCAGGGCCTCACCCTGCTCACAGGGAAGAATTTCTCCCCAATATCCCATCTATCCCTGCCCTTTTTAGGGTTAAGAAAACTTCAGGGAGTGGAGGGGGATGTGAGGAACAAACCCAGTAAGCCAGAGTGACTCAGAGGATGTTCCCATGGGCTGGGCTTTGTGACACATACGTGGCTCAAACTTCGACCTCCTCAGCTTCCTGTCCTTGTAAACCCAGCGATATCCATATTTGGAAAGTGAAACTTGATTTTTCAAAAGAAAAAAAGGTGTGTAGAGGTGGGTGGGACTCTGTGTGGGACAGTCCTGAGCCAGCCCAGGGCTGGGGAGCTGACAGGTCACATTCTTGTCCCGGGTTCCGCTGCAGCTTTCCACGAAAGCGTGTTTTCCTGGGGTGTTGGTCGTTTTCCTTGGCTGCAGCCCAGGGAAATAGGTCTGGGCTACGTCACCTTGTCCTTTCGCTGATTGGAGTTCGTGCTCTCCCCTCAGGACACGTATTTCCTGAGTGCAGAGGAGTGCATCACAGCTGGCAACTTCCAGAACCAGCAGCCCAACATCTGTCGCCTCTCTCCAGATGGGCACTTTGGATCCAAGTTTGTCACAGTTGTGGCTACAGGTACTAGCTGGCCTCAGCCCTCTGGGCTTCACCTGAATTACCTCTTGTTAGTAGAAGAATATGCCAAAAATCACGGGTCCTGCTCCCCATCTGTCCTGTTTAACAAGGGTTTTACTCCATCAAACCAAAATACTTTCTCATTCTCAATTCTCTCTACAATTATTCACTCATTATTTATTTGCCTGTTTTTTACTCTACAGCTGTTTAAAGAGACTTATTTGAGGCTCAGCCCTACCTCTCTGACCCAGAAATCGCTCTCTGCCTGCAGCCAGGGCAACAACTGTTGCTCACCTTTTGTTTCAAATCCTTAAGCTCCAAGTTCTGTTGCCTGGAAGCAGCAGTGCAGAGCCACAACACTCCAGATCCTCAGAGTTACGGATTAGTTCCTCCTTCAGGAGGTTCAGGAGGGATCTTTACCTCCTTCATGTTGCTGTCAGGGAAACCTGACAGGGGAAAAAAAAAACCTGTCAGGGGAAAAAAAAAAAATGTTTGGAAACATTGTTTTGGCTGAGTAAAACAGAAGCTCCTGCAAAGTGCTTATGGTTAAACCCTCTGGTTTTAGGCGTTTTCAGGGAGTCTCCAGAGGCACCGTGGATGGGCTGGGCTGGGAGGGGGGACACTGGCATGTGCTGGGAGGGCTGGAGTGTTCCCAGTTCACTCTGTTCTCCTCCATGGGATGACACATGTCTTCATTTAAACCTTCCCTGGAGCAGAATCGCTGGTTCTGGCTCTGTGTAACACAATGAAAAAACCCTCATGACTTCCAAATAACATCCAGAGTGAAAAGTGAAAGTGGGATGGGACATTGCCTGCCCTGAGCCTGGCTTTGTAAGGGTTCCCAGGGCCTTTTTTCACTGAAAAAGCTCTTTTTTTAGTTAACACGCCCGTGCCTGTACATTCCAGACTGCTAAACACATCCATCTCTCATTAAATATAGATCTGTATCTCTCTTTATATATATATATATTTATTTAATTTTTTTTTTAAACAAGGTGCTTTACTGAGCAAACACACTGTGTTCAGGCCTTCCCCTGTCCTGGTCTATGTTTAATTTCTAGGAGTGTTTGTTCTGGAGCAGTGAGTGATTGAGGTTACAGATCAAAGGGTAGAAAAGGAATATTTCCTCTTTGCTGTTCCAGCTAATTTCATTCTCCTCTGTTCAGTCAGCCCAGCAGGTTCTATTTAAACACTTGAGTCCCTCTTTTTGTGCTGCAGAAACGTATTTGGATAGTTTCCCTCGACTTTGCCTTTAAATCCTCCGCATGGATTAATTCCTATCCCCTCCTGAATTCCTAGCTTTGGAAATAGTAACGTTTTCCTACCATCTGCCTCCCTCCTCTCTTTCCAGTTGTATTCCAGTGACACATGACCTGATGTTGCTTACATTATCCAAATGAAAGCGCCAAGCATGTGATCCTTCCATGAGCCAGGCTCTTAATTCCCACTTTCCATGTCAGATTTCCACCAAACCATCCAGTACAGGCTGAGAAAACACTGTTCAAGCCTGACACGACCAGGTGATCTGCAGCTCAGGGATCCTTGGGAGTGAAACAGGCCCGCAGGAGCTGCGTGCTTGGCTTTTGTTCGGAACAGGAGGAGATACCTGCAGGGTAGTGGGAGGGTGATGCCATCAGAGCCCCCAAAAGGGCAGCTGCTTCTCCTTCTTAGAGCTCCTGGCAGAGCATCCCTGCTGTTCCCTGGGCTCTGTGCTCTTGGGATAGTTGTGGAAATGTGTGTGACTACAAAAATGTGGAGTTCAGAGGGAATTCTTGCCTCAAATTCTTCCCACGCAGCAGCACCAGCAGCTTCGTGTTGGTGTTCATCACTGTTAGCCTTGTGTTTAGTCGTGGAGTCTTGGAATTGTTAAGGTTGGAAAAGAGCTCCAAAATCATTGAGTCCAACCTTAGTGCTGCTCTTCCAGTCGTTTCTCTTGGAGTTACACCAGGGAAATCACCCCCGTGCAGGATTTTCAGGAAGAATTTCTTCATGGGAAGGGTGACGTGGAGTGCCCACCCCTGGAGGTGTCCAAGGATGACACCGTGGGGATGGGTCACGGGTGGGACTTGGTGATCTTGGAGCTGTTTTCCAACCTCAGTGATCCTGGGATCTTTAACCGTCCTCTCCTCTTGCAGGTGGTCCCGACAACCAGGTGCACTTTGAGGGGTACCAGGTGTCGAACCAGTGCATGGCTCTGGTGCGGGACGAGTGCCTGCTGCCCTGCCGGGACGCGCCGGAGCTGGGCTACGCCAAGGAGTCCAGCAGCGAGCAGTACGTGCCTGATGTCTTCTACAAGGTGAGGGCTGAGGGCCCGGGCAGCTCCAGGATGTGCCCCTGGATCCAAGCTCTGACCCTGAGGAGCAGCAGGGAAAATGTGCCTCCAGAGCAGGTCCAAATTACTCAATTTCATGGAGTCGTGGAATGGTTTGGGTTGGAAGGACCTTAAAGCTCCTCCCATTCCATCCCCTGCCGTGGGCAGGGACACCTTCCCCTACCCAGGTTGATCCAAGCCCTGCCCAGCCTGACCTTGGACACTTCCAGTGATGGGGCAGCCACAGCTTCTCTGGGCACCCTGTGCCAGGGCCTCACCCTGCTCACAGGGAGGAATTCCTTCCCAATATCCCATCTAACCCTGCCCTCTGGCAGTGGGAAGCCATTCCCTCTTGTCCTGTCCCTCCATCCCTTGTCCAAAGTCCCTCTCCAGATTTCTTGGAGCCCCTTAAGGCACTGGAAGGGACTCTCAGGTCTCCCTGGAGCCTCCTCCAAGTAAATATCTCCAGGTGAATATCCCCTCCTCTGAACTCACTCCAGCAGCTCCATGTCCTTCCGGTGCTGAGGAGCCCAGAGCTGGAGGCAGCTCTGCAGGAAGGGTCTTGGAAGGACATGAGGTGTCATTGCTGTCCCTGCCTGCTGCACTTTGGGGTTGTTGGTGATGGATGGAATGTGATTCCCTCGCCAGTTGTTCCTGGGGCCCTTCAGCCCCTCCCGTGCCTGCGTGGCCGAGTTGGGAGCTGAGGATCAGACTCTCTGCGGGTGCCGATAGCGCTGCCGCTCCAGCCCAGGGCTCCTGGTGCCCCATGAGCAGGGACAGAGGAGTTAATTAATGGCACTGCTCACTGGCTAATTAGCCATCCATCACCCTGTTAGTTATCTCCTTCCTGTCCTATCTGCTCCTGCTGCCTGTGGTAAAGCTGTCCCTTAAGGAGCACGGGATAAGGAAAGCTGCCTTCGTTTGGGAAGAGCGGAATGAGCGGATTGTGCTCCAGCAGCGGGAATGGAGCTGGTCAGGGTGCTCCTGCATGCCCTGAACCTGGGACTGGGACCTGCTGGTTTCCCTGTGAGCCTCCATAGTTTCCATCCCTCAGTGCGAGACTGCTGGCTTGGCTTGACCCCACCTGGAAACAAGGAACACCTCTGGGCTGAATCCAGCGCTGGAGAGGGAGAGCAGATGGAATCCTGCTCTCTCTGGAGCAGGCAGCTTCCTCCTAGGAGCTGATAAGCTGGGGCCGATTACGATCCAGCGGAGCCGGGTGTGCAAAGGTTGGCCCTGAACGTGAGCAGGATGAGATCATCTCCTGGCATGCCCTGATCCTGCTCCGGAGCAGCCCGGGCTGTGCCACACTCGGGCAGCCTCGCAGGAGGTCCCGCAGGTCTGTGTCCCACATGTGGCCCACCCGGGGTGCTGGGAGCAGCAGGAAGCTAGTGGGTGTTCCAAGAAGGGCTTCACTCCCATCCCTAATCTGAAGCAGGGAGATAAACAAAATGGGAACGGATGGCTCCAGCCTTCCGTGGAAATTTCCATCAACCACTGATTCACTGGGTCGGGCTGCAGCTGATTTCATGTTTTAGAGCTTCTCTCCCTAACTGCCCTTTTCACGGAGCGCTCGAGGATGGCCCTGCCGGGTGGGATTCTCCCTCAGCCTTCAACGGGTTTGGCTCTAGGATCCCTCAATTATTTTTGAATGTTCTTAAATCTATGGAAAGCTTAGTCACTCCTGGCTTGGGAAACCTTTGGGGTCCCATTAAATGTGCAAGGCTTGAGGTCAGAGACACTACCTCATCCTGGGATGGTGACAACAGCCGTGTCCGAGCCCCGATGAACTCCAGGAGGAGCAGGAATCCCGCAGCACGGGATGGAATCTTCGGGGTCCAGCACCTTGCTGTCTCTTTGTCCCCAGTCTGTGATGTGGGGGCTCCCCTCTGTGCTGACCCCCCAGCCAGTTTTTGGGGAGAAAGCTGCACTTTGGAGTAGTTGCTGTTTTCTCTGGGACTGCGCAGAGAAAAGTCCATGTGCATCCCCATGCAATATCCAAGTATTCATCTGAAAAGCCCTTTAGGATGAAAGGAGCTCTACAAATTAATTCTAATTGAATGAGGACCAGGAGGCCGATGTTTGTGGAGTATGGATGTATTTATAGAACAGCCAGATGTGAGGCAGGATCCATGGAACTCGGATCTGTCCGAGGGCAGCGCGGTGGATTCCCCTCCGGCTTGCGAATGGGAAAAGGGGCTGCTTTTCTTCCATGGAAATGGGAAAACTGATGGCACTGGCGTTGTCCTGCAGTTCTCCTGAGCCTGCAGCTGTGTGATTTCTGTATTCCTTTACCATTCCCTTTATGTTGGCCCCTCGCCTGCTGCTCCGAGGAGCCACCCCCGTGGAGCTGGCTTTGGACACGCGGCTGTTGCTCTCCTGGCCCAGGAAGGGAGAGCTGTGCTCCAGTGGGGAACTGGAGGGGTTTGGGGACTGTGAGAACAAGTTCCTTTGCTCTGAGGGGCCTCCCCAGGTAAGATTGGCCAGGAGGAAGAACAGATCCCTCCTGGGGTGTCTGGGAAGCATCAGGGCTCAGCACTGGTTCCAGCTGGAACGGGGCACAACCGGCACGTGCTGCTTGGCCAGCTCAGCACACAGAGCTCGGGAAGGAGTCCATGATGTGGAGACACGGACACGGCTCAGGGTAAAGACCCTGTGAATGAAGATGATGATGTTGCACTGGCCGCTTCACCCGGTTTCTGAGCTGGATGAGGGTGAGCCCAGCTGAATATTCCACACGAGCGTTTTCCATCCTGCCTTCTGTCCTTGAGCAGCCTCCTCTGTCCATCTGGTTTTAGAAAACAGCTGGATTGATTTGGATTTCACTGAGAATGTGCCTTGGGTTGATATTCAACACTGGGGGGGTTGCAGCTGAGGGATCCCTCCCTGGGGCTGCTGCACCCTGTCCCTGCTGTCACCTCCTCCCCGTCCACTGGCCTCTTCGGTGCTGAACTGCTCCATCAGCTGAGGGAAGAGATTCCTGATCTTTTACAGATGCTTTAAAACTCTTGGATAATTGGATTTGGGGGCTGGCTGGCTTTGTCTCTTATCACAGGTATTTGTGACAGCTCAGCGCAGACACGATGTCATCATCATCCTCGTAGTGAATTGCATTTTACAGCAGCCTTAAAATCCCCCCAAAGTTTCTTTAGGGTGGTTTAATGTCCCTCCAGAGTTTCTTTGGGATGGTGTAAGACAAAAGCCCTTTACAAGCGTTGTGCAAGAGCCCTTTGCCCTGAGTCCCACACGTGCTCTGAGCTCTCGCTGCAGCTGAGCCGTGTCTGAGCCCTGGCCTGGCACCAGGGACCCGTGTCCCATCCCTCCCTGGGACAGCCCCGAGCCGGGGCCCTGCTTTCATTAGAGCCCAGCGGGACCTCTGAGCCAGGCTGCCCTACTGTGGCATTGGAAATCCTCTTCCCAGGGAGAGCCAGGCTGCGGGGAGTGTTCACTGATGGGGAAGGACTTCCCTGGCTGCCCTCCCACTAGCTCATGAGCCGCCTTAGCCTTAAATGTCCCAGCTGCTCCGGGGAGGAGGATGCTGGATTAGCTCAGCAGGACTCTCCTGGGAAGGGTTTCAACTCTCCCTGACCTGTCACTTGCTCTTGGAGAAGTCGCTTCGTTTCTGTGCCTCAGCCGCCGCGCTCCCCGTGCGAGGGGCAGGACTGCCCGGGAAAGCGCCTGGAAGTCAGCGGAGGGAAGAGCAAAGATGGGATTTACTCACACACGGGAAGGACAGATGGCTGCCGAGCTCCGCCGTGCCTTCAGCAGAGGGAGCAGCAGAGCAATAATGGCGTGGGATGTGGGATGCTCGCAGCATGGGATGGTGACAGCATGGTTTGGTGACAGCGTGGGATGCTCATGGCTGTCCTGGGACACGGATCCGGAGCCTCCCTCCTGGCTGGCAGCTCCCCGGGCTCCTCACTTGGCTGCTCCCCTCACCCTCCGTGGATAATCCCGAGGCCACCCAGGAGTCTTTCCATCCTGCCAAGGTGTCTGTGTTCCCATCCTTTTCCCTGTTCACCCTCATCCCTGTGCAGCTCCTGCCTCCAAACAGTGGTTGAAAGGCTCTAATCCCAGCCTTGATGCAATCTCCACTGGGATGATGCATTGTCCAGACCCTCCAGGCCTTGCTGCTGGATTTTTGTCCCGGAGCCAAACACTTGTGGCTCCATTAACCCCTTCCGGGCCTCCCTTTGGAGCAGGTGCCATTGGGCTTTGGGGGTCTCAGGCTGCAGCAATAACAGGGCACTGGGAGGGTCCTGGTGATGCCAAGCTCAGGATAAGGATCTTTCTCCCAACAATCCCAACTCGATGTTCATTAAGGCCTTTAAAACATAATTAAATGATCCATGGTGGTGGAGAGGAATGTTGATGTTTGGGGGAGCTGTCCTTTCAGGATCAGGACATGTCCTCGGCTCGGGGGAGCGAGGTTCCGGTCTGTGGATGTCTTGGAGGCCTCAGCAGCCTGCCATGAAAAAGCAGGCATTTAACATGGAAATCCCCAGAGGGGGAGATTAAAGCCATCAGGTGCTGGAAAAATGTTTCTGCATATTAGAACTTAATTAGATTGGAAAATGAATTCCAGATGGGCTAATTATGCGTGAGTTGTTGCAGGTCCCTTCATGCAGGGGCAGGATTGTGTTTGGGGAGCTGATTGGATCTGATTCCTGCCTCTTGTGGTATCACCGAGATCTAGAAGCAGGTTGGCTCTGGGGTCCTGTGATCTCCCAAAAAAGGCTCCGTGGCTCCTCCTGCTCCTGTCGGAGCCGGAGAGATCTGAGGCCACAACCTGTCATGTGCGAGGAGCAAAGATCCTTATCGGGATTGCCTTTCAAAGGAGCTTCAAAGACTGGAAGGGAGATTTTTTTTTTTACGGAGGGAGCAGCTCCTGGGGACAGGGGGTGCTTGGGGAGGGGGCTGGGAAGGGGGGCTGTGCCTGGAGGGGAGCAGCGTGCCGGAGCCTGCTGGGGCGAGGTCTGACTGGCAGAGGGATGGTGCTGGCTGCTGCTCCGCATAGCTGTGCTGTGTAAACACCAGGGAGAGCGGGGGAGTGCTGCTGGAGTGGTGTTCTCCGGGAGAAAACATGGCTGGGAGAAAGGGGAGGGAGTCCTGGAGTCAGCCGTGGGCAGCGTATCCCTGCATGGTGCTCCCTGGCTCAGCCCATGGAATGCTGCTCCCGTCCCACGCGGGAAGAGTGGGGCTCACAGCCTTTGGGGGTGGCAGCTCCGGGTCCGGCTCCCGGCACCGAGAGCCCATGGAACGTCCAGTACAACGTCCCTGACTGGGAATTATGGGCATGTGATTCATGTGGGGCTCCATGAATGATTTATGCCACGTTAAGTGATGATTTAGGGAGAAAACAGCCCCCTCGTACGGAATCTTTAATGAAAAGTGTCAGTTCTCCGGGATTTATTTCCGAAGCGGCGTTTGAACCCGGCGTGTTTGACATCAATCACGTCTAATTGTCAGGTTATGATTAATGAACATATGCCGGCCGTTTGTCTCCCTAATTAAACTTTATGTTCCCTTCGTCTGGCAAAGCAAAACAAGTTTGCACCGTGGGATGTGCTGGTTCCAAGGGTCTGGGTATGAGAAAGTGCCCGGATTCCCAATTCCCAGATGAAGAGTTGGCTGGGGGACTCCTGCATTTGCAGAAAGGCAGGTTTGCCTCGGCTGAGGAGGCAGAGCTGGCCTGTCCCTCTCTTTAAGATGGAGCTGCTGCCTAAATGGCATTTAAAATCATGGAATCATAGGAGTTGGAAGGGACCCACAAGGATCGTGGAGTAGAATCCCACCTTTACACTCTTCGGATAATTCCAAGCCTCTCTCCAGTGGGAGACAATCCCAGTGTGGTTCATGACCGTGCACTCTCTTGGCTCACGAGGAAACAGAGATCCTGATCTCAGAGATGCTGGAATTACAGAGATCTCCAGCCCCAGGGAGCAGCACGGAACTGGGCAGCCCTGAACCACCCATCCGGGTTCTTTTCCATACCCTCAGTGATCTGCCAGAGCTCAGGACTGCGTGAGCATCTCCAGGGCAGGATCCCTTGGGCTTCACTCCGCTTCCATGCTCAGGAATAATCCAACTGTTTTTCTTTCAGGACATAGACAAGTTTGGGAACGAGATCACCCAGCTGGCTCGCCCGCTCCCAGTCGAGTACCTCATCATAGACGTGAGTATTCCCTGCACGTGTTTGCTTCCCACAGGAGATGGTCAGAGTGGAGCAAACTCCTAACCCACCTCTGAAATTCCCAGTGGAGGTAATTCCTGAGACAAGTTATCCTCCTCTGCCTGCTGCTGCCAGGCATTCCTGGCAGGGAGGTGGCTGCCCTGCTCCGTGGGGTCGGTGTGGTGCCAGGGAACACATTTGTTTTCCGGGAAAGCAGTGCCTGGTGCCTTATCACGGCTCTGAGCTGGCCCAGAGCCACATGGCCGGGAAGCAGCAGCCCCGTAGATCCACGTCCTGGGCACTGCCTAATGAGGAAACTCCAGAGCAGCAATTAGGGATCCATCTCCTTCGAGTGACTCAGCAGGTTGTCCAGAAATGCCTTTTCTTGGAGGAGGGAATTCACGCTCTGGCACGGCTTGGCCGTAGCGGAGCTGCTGCCAGGCACGGCACGGCTCAGCCCCGGGGCTGGGAAGCAAAGTACGTATGGAAGGCAGGAAAGCAAATAATTGGGATGCCAGATGATATTGCTGGAGTTGGAGGTGGTGCCAACAACCATTAGATCCACCTGGAGCAGCCTCTCTGGTCCAGCTGCCCCTGGCACAGGCAGTGCCAGAGCATGGCAACTCCTGCAGGAGTGAAGGCACCTGTTCCTGGGATACCTGGGATGTCACTGGGATGAAAACAGAGGGGTGGAACGTGCATTAGGATCCCCCCAGGACCTCCCTCCAGCAGCAGCTGCCTGGCACAGGGCAGAGCTCTGCCAGGATCACTGTATCCCGGTGACCTGTGCAGAGAGGGATGCTCTCCGTGGCATCTGTCAGGACCAAACCCATCGTGTCCCTCCAGCTTCCTTAGAAAGGGAGCCAAGGGGTGTGGTGATGGAATATCACTTTAAATTAAATTAAAAGCCATCAGGTCCCTGCAGGGTCCCTCTCTGTTTGGCTGAGCTGGGATCAGAGCCGTGGCTGTTCTCGGCTATCTGGACTTGCTTCCCATATCCCACTGGTCTCTGATCATCCTTCCTTGGATTTTTTCTTCTTTTTAGATTACTACAACTTTCCCCAAGGATCCAGTCTACACTTTTTCTATTTCTCAAAATCCATTCCCCATCGAGAACCGCGATGTGCTGGGAGAAACTCAGGTGAGGGGCGATTCCTGATGGAGCCGGGTTCCATAGGGATGGGCTCTGCCTCCCTCGTGCTCACTGACATCTGCAGAGGGACAGCTGTGCCCTCAAGTCACCCCTTCCCAGTTCAGCTTGCCAAGGTCCTTCCTGCACGGAGCACTGTCTGCATGCCAATGCCGACTGCCGGCCGGTGCCGAGCTCCCGCCGGATCCCTGATGGCATCAGGGCTCCCTGTGCCTGCCAGGCAGCTCCAGGGGGGCCAGAGGGCTCCAGGCCCATGGTGACAGCACAAACCTGCTGAGACTGGGGTCTGTTCCTGCTCCCAGAGTGCTGCCTTCTCTTCCTGGATGGAATCTTTAGGCACAGAAAGCCATTCCTGCAAGAAGCCAGGGCAGAGGATGGGGAGGAAGGGGCTGCTCTGTCCTCTACTCCCTCTTTTCTAGAGGAACAAGGCTAGAGTGGCCTGGCTCCCACTCAGCACCTCTAGGATCTGAGATCAGCTCTGTGGGTACTGGGGTTGGTCAAGGGGAGCTGCTGTGGGTCCAGAGCTGTTTTTTCCTGGAAGTTGTTAGCTGGGACTCAGTCAGCCAGCCGGGGATCTGATTTTGGATCTGAAATGTCCCTGCACATTGCAGACAATAGCCAGAGGGACAGGAATATCTGTTGGTGGATCCCAGTAGGAATTGACTTCTCTTCATTACTGTCCCCTCTCTCCAGGACTTCCACAGTTTGGCCACATACCTGTCCCAAAATACTTCCTCCATTTTCCTAGACATCATTTCCGATTTTCATCTGCTCCTCTTCCTGGTCACAAACGAGGTCATGCCTCTGCGGGTACGTAACGGGGCAGGGAGGGTCCTGTCCCCACAACATCCCCCCACCCCAGGGTCGTCAGCAGCACGGGGGTCCCTCAGGTGGGTGGAGGTGACCATTCCTGCCATTCCATGTCCCTGGGCAGGGCCTTGTGCTGGCTCTTCCCAGCCAAGCTGTCGGGAGAAGGTTTAAAGAGTTTTAAAACCTTTTTCAAACTCTAAGCACAAAGCCCCTGAGCTGCTGGGAGCACTGAGGGGGGCGGTTGTCCACATGATCCCAGAGCCAACTTGGCCGCCGCTCCCAGAGCTGGAAACGTTTTAAAAATTATCTCAGAATCAGGAATTTGGTGGGAACAATAAGGAGATCAGAGCCCCCAGAACTGAAGGCCAGCGAGGTCCTGGCTCTGCCGCTCTGCTGCCCTTGGCCGGGCACCGGGGGCCTGGCGGCTGCCCCGGCACCACCCGAGCTTCCCAGGGAGACCCAGCTGGGCCGTGTTTGCCAGAGGCTGTGCATGTGTGAGGCAGCCGGGATGACCGTGGGCAGCTGGAGATCGGGATCGGGATGGGGATGGGGGCTGGAGTGCTCCAGCATGGAGGGTTTGCACCTCTGGGAGTTGGGATTGGCCGACAGCGCTGGGAACGCTGTCCTGCAGTGGTAGGGAATACCTCCTGGAAGCAGAGGAAGGGAAGCTTGTGGGGTGTTGGGGGTCTGTCTGAATGCTGGGGGAGCAGAGGGATAAACTGGGGCACCCCAAGGATGTCGGGATTGGGGGAACAGCTCAGACTCGGGGTCCCGCCTTGCACTGGAAGGGGTCTCCAGTGCTCATTTCCCACCTGTGCCTTCCAGGACAGCATCAGCTTGTTGCTGGAAGCCGTGAGGACCAAAAATGAGGAGCTTGCACAAACCTGGAAAAAATCGGAGCAATGGGCGACCATCGAGCAGCTCTGCAGTAAGAAGGGGGGTCGCTGGGGCAGGGCGTCCCTCAGGGAGGGGGGTCCCTCGTCCCTTGGCAGAGCTGTCTGGGGTTGTGTGGAGCTGCTCCCAAACTGTCATAGAGGCTTCTGGAGGCTCGTGGGGAGGAAGCTATTCCTTGGTCGTGGGATCCTGGTATGGTTTGGGTTAGAAGGGATCTTACAGCTCTTCCCACCCCCTGCCATCTTCCCACTAGACCAGGTTGCTCCAAGCCCCATCCAGCCTGGCCTGGAGCACTTCCAGGGATGGGGCAGGGCTGGTGGGGGGGGAGCCGCAGGGTGGGATGTGCAGCGGGATCCCAGCACTGCCCCGGGCTCTCTCCCGCAGGCACGGTGGGGGTCCCGCTCCCGGGACTGCAGGAATACGGCGCCATGGGGGGCTCGTCACACGCCGTGGCCGCGGCCATGTGGCCCTGCCAGCACTGCACCTTCATGAACCAGCCGGGCACGGACCACTGCGAGATGTGCAGCCTGCCCCGCTCCTAGCCCCGCTCCTGCCCGGAGCGGCCGGCGCGGCGCCTGTCCCATCCCTCTCCTCCCTTCAGCTTCCAGCCCGGGCTGCGGAGCCGGGCACGGGTGGCTCCAGCCCCCCAGTTACTCCTCGCTCCCTTTTGGGGGCTCCCAGCCCGGACAACCAACGCTTTCCTCAGCCCGTGCCCGGGCTGGCCCCCCACCACCCTCAGCTGCTGCCAGCCTGCCCTGGGGGAGTTGGGGGGCTCAGCGGGCCGCCCGTGCCCGCTTCCTACCCAAGGGGAGAGGGAGGCTTTGGCATGTCCCTGCCCACAGCTTTGCTCTCATTCCCTGCCCGCCTGAGTGCCTGGATCCCGACAGCTCCGGCACTGACCAGCCCGGCAACACGAGCAGGTGGCTGTGACGTTCCCAGAGCAGGACGGGCACCCCTGGACACCGAGCATGGGGTGGGCATGTGCCAGTTCGTGGCTTGGCACTGCTTGGTGAGCTTTGGCACCCCGTGGGGGCTGCGGGACGGGTGTCCCCTCCGGGTGCCGCGTCCCCCCGCTGCACACGGTTAGGCTCCCAGGGAAGGGGGTGCGGGGCAGCCACGTAACTCAGGCACCCACCTCGCCTGCATCATGCCCTGGGAGCCAGTCCTCCAGTTGGTGCCTTCCCACGTCCCTCCGGAGCGTGTCCTGGCCGGAGCTGGGGTTCAGGGGTCTTGCCCCCCAGCCTCCCTTCAGCCCCCCCGCTGGGGCTGCCCTGGGCACCGCTGGGCAGGGGAGAGGCAGGCGGATGCTGGAGGGGCTTAGCCCTCCTCTTAGAGGGCCTCTGACCCCCAGGCCCATCCTGAAGCTCACCAGCCCTGGCTCTGCGGGCTCTGGTTCAATCTCGGGGGCACCGGTTCCAGCGCTGCCCTGTGTCCCCTCATGGGAGGGGTCCAGAGGCCCCGTCCTGCTCCAGGACAGCACTGCCCAGACCCCAGTGGGGCAGGGACCCCCAGCCCCCTGCCCCTCGCTGGGGCTTTCCAAAGGCTTCATCCCAAGGCCCGGCTCTGGGCTGCGGTTGCTTTTCCCCTGGGTGTGCTGGAGTTTGGGGGTGCAGCGCTGGGAGCGCCCGGGCCGGGCTGGGCTGACCCAGGCGCGGGGGCTGCAAGTAACGTGGAATAAAAGCACCTCAAACCAGAGCCTCCTGCACTCTGTCACCTGGCCCCGCGTGCTCCACATTCCCAAGGGGAATGGGGGAATGTTGCACCCCGGTGCGTGCCTCTTGGGGTCCCTCACCTGGGCCTGGATGGGGCTGGGATGCTCCGTGTTCCCGGTGGAATCTGGCAGACCCTGTGTCCCAACACTGTCACCTGGGATGGGGCTGGGATACTCTGTGTTCCCGATGGGAATGGGGAGACACCGTGCCCCAGCGTGGTGCCACTTGTGCTCCGTCATCTGTGCCAGGATGCTCCATGTTCCCAGCTGGAACAGGGGGACACGGCACCGTGCCTGCTGTGCTTTGTCACCTGCGACCATCCAGGGCTGGGATGCTCCGTGTTCCCAGCGGGAACTGGGGGACCCTGCTCCCCAGGGCCGTGCCACCTGCACTCCATCACCGCGACGGGCCGGGATGCTCCGCATTCCGGCCGGGCCTCTGTCTCCGGCCTCGTGTCCGCGGTCTGTTTGCAATC
>VZTI01003861.1:44609-103101 GCA_013397865.1 Struthidea cinerea | reverse complement strand
GTGCTGCTGCCTGGGGTTGTTCCCCTCCAGGAGCAAGACAGAAAACCTCAGGGTGAGTTTAAGCAATTCCACTGGAGAAAAGCTTGTTCCATGTATGTTTTCCACCAGAACTACTGAACCAATAAATGAGCTGGAAAAGTCAAACTGCTCCTCTATTTTTTATAGGATAACTTAATACTTCTAATGGTTGCTGTACAAGTAACTCTTTTTTTCTTTCCCCTCAATGACAAAATAAAAAGAATAACATCAAAGTGACCCAAAAAAGAAATTATAGAGAGTTTGTGCTTCTGAAACTGGACCTGCACTGAGGTACCTGAGGGACCACCCTAGAAAGCCAAACTCCCCTTCTCCTCCTGTGTGGGCAGGGGGAAAGACATTAATTCTATTTTATTACAAGTACAAGCACTTTGTAAACATCAGGAAACTGTTTGAAAGTTTCCTAAACAAACTATCGGTCATTTACAAAACATTTTTGTTTCTTCCTTTCATCTGGGAAACAAATGTGGCCCATGAAAAAAACCCCACCTAAAGAGGATCTCCTTTGGTTCTCTCCCACAGCTCTGAGCAGCAGCAAGTCCTGATCCAGCTGTCACTGTAACAGCTCTGCAAATCCAAGGATTTCCTTCAAATTCCTTAATCTGACCCAAAGAAGGTATTGGAATATGGGAACACTGGTGGGGTTTGCTGCTAAAAGAAACCAGGGTGTGGCACAGGAATATCAGGAATATTGGCAGGGCCCAGTCTCTGTCCTGGGCTGGATCACCAGCACAGGGACTTGAGTTTTGATGGAAGAGTCTCAGTGTGGAAGAATTCCATAGTTCAGATCAATTATTCCCACAAAAAGTTGCTCTGATTTGGAAAGGGAGTTTGGAAATTTGGAAAATTGATCTAATTTGGAAAGTCTTCGTGCTTGTTTTTTACTTTGTAAGTCCAATTTGCTTGCTTACTTCTCAAGTAAAAATCTAATTTCTACTCTGAAATAAACAGCCTGGTGAAAAAAAAATTATAATCTGATTTGTTGCCATTCCCTAATTGTAAATAATTTCAATTCTGCAGGCTACTGCAGCCAGTCCCTTATTTAAAAACTGCATTTTGGCAGTCACACATTTCTGAGCACACTCTTGAACCTGTATGAACTTTTCCACAGGTTCTTCTGTTTTGCTCTCCTGGGTTCATAAAGTTTTGGGTTGAATTTTTTTCCTCACGCTTTTCTATTGAAAAATTTTTAATATTCTCTTCTCTTTTCCAGAGAGATTCTTGCTCCCTTCTTCCTGATGATGGAAGACCATGGAACAAAGTGGTCTTTATCCATTTTATACAATCTCAAATTCTTTATTGTTGGGGTAGCACTGATTTCTGTCTTGGCTTCAAGGAATGCTCAAGCACCAAAGGAAGGGGAAGGGGAAGGGGAAGGGNGAAAGGAAAGGAAAGGAAAGGAAAGGAAAGGAAAGGAAAGGAAAGGAAAGGAAAGGAAAGGAAAGGAAAGGAAAGGAAAGGAAAGGAAAGGAAAGGAAAGGAAAGGAAAGGAAAGGAAAGGAAAGGAAAGGAAAGGAAAGGAAAGGAAAGGAAAGGAAAGGAAAGGAAAGGAAAGGAAAGGAAAGGAAAGGAAAGGAAAGGAAAGGAAAGGAAAGGAAAGGAAAGGAAAGGAAAGGAAAGGAAAGGAAAGGAAAGGAAAGGAAAGGAAAGGAAAGGGAAAAAGGGGAAAGAAAAGGAAAACTCCTATTTCACAAGCTTCAGTCTCTATCTGGTGGCCAGACTGCAACACTACAAGCTCAGATAGATCTCCCTAAAAACCCAACACGAATCAGAGATGCTGCATCTCAGCTCTGAGAGACCAGAAACTACTTTAATTACAAATATAACAGTCAGGGAATACCCACAGAAAAGGCCCCATTTACGTGTCCTCAACACACTGGTGACAAAGCACATTTGATGGGAACCGTGACTTTTAACTCAGGTGTGCTGTTTGAACTCCCAGCCTTTGGGGGTGGAACACACAAGAGATTTCTCTCTTTTTGGACATTTTCCTTTTTGTCCAAACAGATGGCACTGTTCCTTTTTAAATGGTTTTTATTTTGATTATGGAGAATCTTGAGCTGTTTATGGGATGCTTTAATTCAGATTTTATTTTAAAAAAACCCAAGATCCACCACCATCCACATTGATTTAAAGAAGAGAGAGGAAAAAAAAAAATTCAGCTTGTGTATAGCACATGTTCCACTTGACAAAGAGAATAAATAATGAAGATTTTATCGTGTAAGGGCAATTTTAGCAAGAATTCCAAGTGTAAGGACTTATTTAATTGACCTGTATGGCCACACTGATGACAGAGACTGCTGAATCTAAACCATCATTAACAATAATGTTGATCAGGTAGTGGGAATATCTGAATTAAGGATTTTTAACTGGTGCTGCAGCATGAACTTGGCAATGATCTTGATGTGATCAATAAAATCTCTGGCCAAGATCTGGTCAGTAAAACCTCAAATTATGCAGAGTGATCTTAGATAAACAGACACAGAAAGGTGTCTAACAGTCAGCCTGACTTTCCCATTCCAGGTATTTCATGAAAGCTGAACTGCTGGAATTTCTTACCGAAATCTCACCTCAGCTCCTTTACCAAGTAAATCAACTTTCTAATCATTTTGTTATTAACCGAAAAGAGTTCCAGGCAATCTGAACATCCACAATGGAGATAAACAGAGCAGCAAAAAAAAAAAAAGAAACTCTGTAGTTGTGACAACTTTTAAGGTCTTATCTTGTATTCCCATCAGGCTGCGTTGAACTCACAGGATGGAACCAGTTAAAACTGGACAGAGAAATATTAATTTGTTACTGCTACAGGAGAAAGATCCCAGCTTTTCTGTTCACTCTGGACCATGTGTTCCCACACTGCCCTGAAACTGAAGCACTCAGCAGCCACAGCCAAGATCAGGACCCACCCTGCCAGCACTTTTTGGGAAAAAAAAGCCCTAAAACCAACTCCTGAAGGAAATAAATTTTAAGAACAGAGCTGGAAGTTTTAAACTGTGATTTAAAACCTCATAAATAAGTGAAAAACAAAACAATCCGGCTGGTCTTGGAGTATCTTCCCAGAATTCTTTGATCCTTGTCAGTGATGGGTTTGGGGACCACAGCCAGAAAGCAGTAAGTGCAAGAGATTATGTAAATAATCTTTTAAGAGCAACTTATATGTAATTATTTATATTACTTACATGTAATGTAAATACATATATTTTATATAATTTTAATATAAATTATCCTTATTGTTTCCTAACCTTTAATCTGAAGCTGTGAATGATTCCCAAAATACCAGAATATGGCCTGCAAGCCACTACAACCCCAAATCCAAGCAGGACAGAGCAGGAATAAAACCAATAAATTCACATTCAAGGCCTGGCTTCCTCTTTCTGGTTATGAATTAAAATCATTCCAGGAACCTGAACCAGACACTCCATTAAAAAAAGGAGTCAGTCTGCAGCAAAGGCACAAAAATAACCTGCAAGAACATCATCAGGTAATTACTGAAGCTCAGGGAGTTCGTGGCAAGGATGGGATATCTGGGAGAGGAGCTTTCCCAGCAGCAGCACCGCGGCGCTGCCGCCAGCAGAGGGGGGCTGGAGCTCGGGAAAGGCTCCACCTGGAATCCCGGCAGCGCCGAGCTGGGAAAATCCCGATTTCCTGATCCCTCTGGCCGCTCAATCCACCAGGGAACGGGAGCAAAGGGGCTGCAACCCGCTGTCAACCAGCTGCTGGGTGCTCACACCCAAACAGGTCACTTTTAGGGCACCCAAAGAAGCTATTTTTAGGGCACCCCAAGAAGGTATCGAAATGGGTTACTTTTAGGGTACCCAAAAAGGTTATTTTAGGGCAACCAAACAGGTTATTTTTAGGGTACCCAATGAGGTTACTGTTAGGACACCCAAATAGGTTACTTTTAGGGCACCCAAGCAGGTCATTTTTAGGGTACCCAAGCAGGTCGGTTTTAGGGCACCCAAACAGTTACTTTTAGGCTGTGGAAGGCTGTAGCACCCAAGCTGTCCCAATGGTCCAGGCAATTCCAGGAAACTGAAGCTCCTAGACCCAATCCTTGTCTGTTTGACTGGATGTGAGCCACTGCATTGAAAGGATCCACCTTAAAAAATTAAAAAACTTCCCGAGTCTGCCTGAAGTCACCTTTTTCCTCCTCCTATTTTTATGGCTATATTAAGATCAAACTATCAAACCTTCTCCAACAGCCAATTCTTTTTGCTGCACGTTAAAAACAGGATCTTCTGGAAGATAAGCACTGGAGCAAAGGAGGCTCAGGGGGGACCTTGTGGCTCTGCACAACTCCCTGACAGGAGGGGGCAGCCGGGGGGGTCGGGCTCTGCTCCCAGGGAACAGGGACAGGAGGAGAGGGAACGGCCTCAGGCTGGGCCAGGGGAGGCTCAGGTTGGACACCAGCAGGAATTTCCCCATGGAAAGGGTGGTCACACCTTGGAAAGAGCTGCCCAGGGAGGTTTGGAGTCCCCATTCCTGGAGGTGTCCAAGGAAGGCCTGGACATGGTGGGCGTCGGGCACAGCTGGGACTCATCCTGGAGATCTCTTCCAACCTAAATGACCCTGGAATTCTGTGATATGAACTTGCAAAGGCAGAAATCACCTTTCATGACCAAAGAGTGTTGGCCATTATTAAAGGCTGGTCTATGTTAGAGCTTTACCAGGAGATGTCAGAGAGAACAAGTGGTGGGATTCCACCAGAGGAATAAAACAACCACCCAAAGACGGTTCCAAAAATGTTCTCTGCACGGTTCCTTTGCAGAACTGACATTTCCAGAACTGCTTTTATCAAGGCTCGAGAGAAACGAGTTGCAGCACATACATGGCAACACCTTGAATAAAAAGGACTCCTGTCATAAAGAACGTCATAAAGAATCTGTAAGATGCAGGGATCAATGGGACACAAAATTCTATGTTTGCAGATCACATCTGGAAAAGTACAAAGCCTTCAGCAATAGAGGGGCAAGAGTTTTGTAAGGAAAAAAAAAGTTATTTTTTAATCAAGATGAACAAGAGCTGAACAAGATAAACCAGAGCTGTAAAAGGGCAACTCCAAGAGAAAGATCAGGGAATTTGTTCGGCACAGAGACCAGGTCTAGAGCAGATGATCTGAGCCACCAGCATGAAGATCTCAGCTGGATCTGGCTGTGCAGATAAAATCATAAGTGCAGTGCAAAGAGAAAAAGCCAGAGAGTCCCCAAAGAGGGAGGACTCCAAGGAGGAACCTGGTGAGGAGAAGTCTTCGTGGGACTGGGTGATGGGAGAAGCACAAGAACTTGAGGGAGGAAAGAGGCAGAGAAGGCAAGTACTCAGAAGACTTCAAAAAGTTGGCCACCATCAAAGCCAAGAACATTGATTCAATAGAATTGTGTTGGTGGTGCATAGACAGCTCGATTGCCATGATCAAGGGGGCCAGCTGATCATTTCCTCACATGGATAATGTCCATACAACCTAAAATTCCTCGAGTTTGTTTCTGAAGTGCCTTGAAAGGTTTAAGGTGCAACATTTCTTGACTGACCAACCTCATTGGAGAAGTTCTGGGAGACCTTTAACCCAAAAAAATTCACATAAAATGCCTTTGTAGATCCTCAAGCTAAGTATTATTATATAGGAGCAGATATTGGCTCTCAGGAAAGGAAACCCATCCTTGGCCAGCTCCATTCACTTTGCCCCCATCACTGGAGATTGCCAAATCCTGGCATCCAACATCCCGGCACTTGGTTTGACCATTCTCATCCTCTCTAATCCTTTCCTCCTCCTGCAAAAGTGTCTTCTTACAGCACCAGAGCATCTCTTGATAGCACTGAAGAGTTTTCTACCTAAAATATCTTGAGCAGCAAAACACTTCACCTCCATCCTCTTTAGTGAAACATTCCTCATCCATCTGCACCAGATTTTCAAGTTCTGACTTACAGGCTTTGTTGGAACCAATCTGCCCTTATGTTTCCACAACTGGACTGTGGAATTTTTAAAAACCAAGAGAATTCCCAGTTATCCAGAGCAACAGCAGCTCTTGTGGCTCCTGGCACTCTTGAGTTAGGGAGCTCTTTCAGCAGTTCTACCTGCTCAAATAAATTATCTTCTGTGCAAACTTCTATATTCCATTTACACCAACCAGTGACTCTGCAGTAAAAGCCTGTCCATTAGAATAAAAAAGCAATCAGATAGTAACAAACAGCACAAAAAAATTTTTAAAAATAGTTATTGAAGAGCTTTTTACAGCTCTCCACTTGGCCAATCTTTCTCTCCTCCAGTTTCAAAAAATGTTACAAGCAGAATAAGCGTAATAAATATGTTCCAGAAGTTTAGAAACAACTTCAAAAACTTATTGTTGAAGTTATAGTGTGTATATATGTATATAAAAATATATAAAATATAAATATTTTTGAGTATATAGTTGTATATTAACTCCATCCTTACAGAGTCAGGAGTTAATTAGTTAAAAAAAACCAACCCTACAAGAAAAAATGCCCTGATCCTGTAATTTATGGTTGTTTAATATAAGGATGGAGAGGGACTTTTCAGAAAGGGTTTAGAGTGACAGGACATGGGGGGAATGGCCTGAACTGACAGAGAGCAGGGTTAGATGGGATATTAGGAGTGAATTTTTCCCTGAGGGTGGGGAGGCCCTGGCACAGGGTGCCCAGAGCAGCTGTGGCTGCCCCTGGATCCCTGGCAGTGCCCAAGGCCAGGTTGGACACTGGGGCTTGGAGCAGCCTGGGACAGTGGAAGGTGTCCCTGCCCATGGCAGGGGTTGGAACCTGATCTTTAAAGGTCCCCTCCAACCTAAATGATTGCACAATCCGACATTTCAAGAAATCCCAGATGTAAAAGGAGCTTTCCCCCCCCATCCATACCTGGTTTGTTAATGGGAGTGGCTGCTCGAGCTGGTCAGCGTAGGATAAGGCCGAGACCTGCTGGTCACTGATGTTCTGCTGCCGCCGGTCACTGTACTGCTGATGCGAATGGGACATCTGTCCAGCCATCTGAAGGCCAGCAGCATGGAATGAAAACGATGGTGCAAGCCGAACAGATGAAGGTTTGCATGCTGAAGTCTCTCCTCCTGCAAAGACAAGGTGAGGGTTAAGCAGGTAACGGGTTGAAAATATTGCCCTGTGTTCAGGATCCCGGAGCTCATCAGCACCAAGTGCTTGTCACACACTCGAGATTCCATAGGGAGTGATCCCAGATACCATCCTCAGGGAAAGGTTATCTACAGGGCTGGACAGGAAGGCTGGACAGGGACTTCTCCCAAGGACATGGGAGAATGGCCTTAAGCTGAGGGAGGGCAGGGCTGGATGGGATACTGGGAAGGAATTGTTCCCTGGGAGGGTGGGGAGGCCCTGGCACAGGGTGCCCAGAGCAGCTGTGGCTGCCCCTGGATCCCTGGAAGTGTCCAAGGCCAGGCTGGAGCAACCTGGTCTGGTGGAAGGTGTCCCTGACCATCAGAACTCAATCCTGAAAAGTTCCTTCCAACCCAAACCACTCCATGATTCTAATCCTGAGCATCCCATTTCTCACATCCCCACCTGGGTGTCATAACTCAGTCAGAATTTGACAGGGTTTATTCCAAACACACGAATTCCGTGTATGGATTCCACAAAAGCCAGAAAAACACACAAGTTCTGCCTTTCTGGGTTCTCCCAGCAACTTTTTGGACTGACTGTACCAAAAGAAAGGAAAATCCAGTGTCCAGCCTCAGCAGCTCATCTTTCTTTGGGGATAAGATTTAGGGTGGGACTGGGTGATCCCAAAGGGCTCTTCCAACCCTGGTGATTCTGTGAATCCCTGATTCCCTGTCCTTTATGTCTGTGCCTCCCTACAAAGTGCAGCAAATAAAGAGCAGCCACAATATGAAAGCAAAATTATCACTAAAGATTAAATTTAGAAGGAAGGCGTTAAACAGCCAAGCACCTGACCAGCAAAGGGAAATCCCCATTTCCTTTACAGTCCAAACCTTGCAAGAAAATACAAGCACTAGAAAACAGTAGATGAGTACAGCCAAGATTTGGCTTTCTTACAAATAACTATGTCAAAAGAAAACGAAAATATTGACATTGATATTGCACCATTGACACAACACCTATCAGGGCAACAGAACTGCATGGATGAAATCAAACACCATTTTACATCGGTTATATTAAAATATTAACCATTTTAAGTTAACATTGCACAGAAAATTACTTTTAACTCTTCTACAAAATGTCCATTAAAAACTGAGAATCAGAGTTAATCTTCCATCTCTACAACTTGGTGAATTCAGTGAACATTTCCCTTTCAAGATTCACTGAACACTCCTGTAAGAATGCCTGAACATATGTAAGACATCATCCAGTATCTCTACTTTCTGCTCTTTTAATTTCTGAGGTTCTGCTTAACCTGAAAAAAAAATCATAATCTCACTTAGCAACATCATGGTGACTGAAGTAAAAGTCAAAACAATATTAAAATCAGAGAGTCAAAAATACCACTAACTCTAAAGTGTAGAGCCAGTTACTTTCAAAGCTTTCTATCTTGTATTTTTTTTACCTCAGGCCACAGGTTTCCAATAGACAGATACCTGGACAATTACAGAACTTAATAAAAACAAATTTATTTTAAAAAATTCTGCCCTTCCATGTGTTCCTAAAAAAGCAAAAGCTCAAATATATAAACCCAAAAATCCTGGCACCGTGGGGTTCTCATTTACAGTTTGACTTCATAGGATCTTCTGACACTCCAAAAATCACAACAAATCTGAGCATAAACTGAATAATGCACTACACACATTTAAGATAAGTAAAAAAGGAAAGTAAAAGAGTGTTAAAAGTATAATTATCCCACAAAACAACAGTTGCAATTTGATGTTTTGGTTCAGCTGCTTGTAGACCTTTTCCTCCCAAGTCCACCTGCATCCAAATCCATGGAATTTATTCTTTTAGTTTCACATTTTTTGCTATTTGCTGTTTGTGACTAACAAAGAGGTCCCTGTTGGCTTGGAAGAGAGCCCCACACCAAATGTGATGCCACAAATCCAAACTGTGTCCAACAAGAACCTTCTTAAGCCAGGAACACAAATGGTTTCACAGCCAATCTCAGAAAAAAGGACAAGATTAGAGCCTGACCAGCCTGATGACGTTAAGAATGACAAGGAGATGGATGGGAATTGGCCAACTCATCCCCATGTTCCCATCCCAAATGGAAAAGCACTTTAGTCATCTCCTAAATGGGACCGACCTCACCCACGTCAGCAACGAGCAACAACCACCTGGGTCAGAAGTTCAGGATCTGTAACCACAAGGATCAGCAGCCAAGTAATTCCATCTTTCCAACTTGTCCCTGTCCCTGCAAGGAAGGCACTGGAGTTCACAGCCTCGTGCTGGAAGCAGTCCTGGCCACCAACACAAACAAGTCACGCTCAGCTCTGGGCCCTGATGAAATCCCTGCCCTTGCCACATCCCAGACTTTGCTCCTGACACCTGCAATCCAATCCCAGGACATCTAATCCCAAGAGAACACTCCTAGAAACACCCAGTGACACGTTAGGAAGGAAGGAAGGGGGGAAAGAAGGACTGGTTAGAATAGAAATCTTGACCTCCTTTAGTTTTAGGTCGAGGAGTCGCTCCAGAAATAGGGACATTTCTGCACACCCATTAACTGAGGCTCACAAAGCCTCTGGCGGCTCAGAGATTCCTTTTTGGCTCATCTGGAGAGCTCCAGACACCCAAAAAAGTCAGGTATCTGTTGACCACCAGGGCAGGACTAAAATCCACTGGCACTTGTTACCACAGCACATCCAGAACTTCCACAGGACAGAAATACCTACGAACAAGGTGTAGTCAATCATCAATTTTCCTTTTGAACCACTACAAGTTCAAGCGATCACACCTCGTAAAGCACCTTGAGAAGCAAATAAAGTAAAAAACCCCAAAACATATGCCAAGATCTCTAAGCATGAAGCCCATTAAGGGAAGAGATTATGGATTGGGAGTGGGTAGAATTATCTTACAAATAGGCCTTACCTAATGTTAGTTCAGGGAAGGCATAAAAATACCCACCTTGATGTGTATTTGCACTCAAAACAGGCTCACAGCTCAGAACTATCTGAAAATAGACACTCTGCAAAAATGGATTCCCTCAACATAAAGGAGAAGGCTTATTTCTTTAAAGCATCATCTCAACACAGTGGAAGAAGAATAAATTTATTTCTTTGGTGAGGATGGAAAATGCTTTTCTCATTCAAAATAGCTGTGTTTTAAACGGATTTTTTTTCATGGATGTTTTGGGGCCTCCCCATCCCTGGAAGTGTCCAAGGCCAGGCTGGATGGGGCTCTGAGCAGCCTGGGATAGTGCAAGGTGTCCCTGCCCATGGCAGGGGGTGGAATGGGATGATTTTAAGGTCCCTTCCAACCCAAACCATTCTGGGATTTTATGATTTTTCCAAGCAACAAAGAAATTATTAACTCCAAGCAGAAATAATATTTGAGATGCTGGTTACTGAGGAGCCTATAATGAACTACAATTGGTGCAACACTGGAAAAGTTTGTGTAAAATTTTGCATAGACTTTTAAGAACTCGATGTATTTTTTCAAGATTCAATTCCGTCCCTCATCCATTTGAGATCCTCTTATTCCCATTTTGACATCAGTCCACATAACTCATTTAGACATTAAACCTCCTCCCAAACGAAGTACCTTAAGAGCAGGTGGTGAAACACATCCCTGGCCCTCTCCTTTCAGCTACAGCGAGGCACAAGCATTCACTGACTGATGGGGAAGAGCTGCAGGTGACTGAGTGACCCCAACAGTGGATCACCAATCCAGAAAAAATGTGTGTATTGTGGCCAAAGCCCAACTGGCCACAGGACTGGGCAACCTCCAAAGGTCTCTTCCAGCCTCAACGTTTCCGTATTTCTGTGCCACAAATGTCAGCACAGTGATAGACTTCTCTCTGAATCAGGAGTTGTTAGAGCAGCTCCTCTGTTGGGTAGGACTGCACCTGCAAATCCCAACAGTAATTCCAAGGTTTCTTTGCATTCCTGTCACCCAGCTCAATGAAGAGCTACTTTGCTTCTCAAAGTACCTTTGTGACTCTCTTTGTCCCTCTGTTACACTTCTACCCGTGTTCTACTGAGGTGTATTCACAGTGAAAGATAAAGAAGGAGGCAAAGTCAGACAAAAATCATTAGAGTATTAAAAAGGTGACATTTCCTTAAAATGACTTCCTACTTCTCACCTCACAATTAAGAATTAGCCCCCAAAAAGAACCACTGTGACAGTTTGAACCCTGTGAGTGATGCAAGTTTGCCTTCAGGACCGACAAAAGCACCTCCCAAATGCAGCAGCAGATCTTGGTTCCATGACACCAGGAGATAAGAGAGTTATCTTGCTGATAACAGAACCCTTGCAACAGCCTTAAAAACACTTCCCTGCCTGCTGATTCTCATGCAAGATGAAGCAGGTAAGAGCAGTGAAAGTCCCATCAGCATTTATTCCATACTTCTAGAAGTTTAAATGCAGTTAATTCCCCAAGTTTGGAAGTGTTCAAAGCCAGGTTGGACACTGGGGCTTGGAGCAGCCTGGGACAGTGGGAGGTGTCCCTGCCCATGGCAGGGGTTGGAATTAGATGATCTTTACAGTCCCTTCCAACCCAAACCACTCCATGATCTCAGGCTGAAGTGTGAAACTTCCTCTGCACAATTCATTTTCCACTCTCTTTGCCTTGCTAGACCTTTTCTTCCTTTTCTTCAACACTTTCCCTCTAAAGATTATTGCTTGACATGAAATATTTTGAGCTTCTTTCCCCTCGTCTCCCTCCTGTCCCACCCTCCCTTTCTGTGTTTGGGCTGTTCAGCCGTGTGCAGATATTCCCCCTATACCCTCTCAGGGCTATGCTAGCAGCCGAGTGAGAACCTGCCAGAAAACACAACCAGAGAATAAAAGTGAGAAGTGCCTTGTTCCCCACAAAGGGTGTTCTCCTTCCCACACTCAGAGTTCAAGAGCTTGTGGGCCCACACCACAGACCAAGTACAGTTCTTACTGCACAGGACCGGCTCAGACTTCGAATCTTTTTATTTCCAACCCCTGCTAAGCCACCACAGGTGAAGGCAAGCACTTCTTGTTGCTTTATTCTGTACTTAAATTAGTGAATGTGAAAGCAGCCCAATGTCCCCTCTAAGAAAATCCCATGTTAGCTGAGGAACTGTACAGCCCTCTTCCTTCATGTGAGATCCTTCTTTTTTTCTTTTTTTTTGCAAAGTTCACTGTTTTGCAAAGTTCTGGTCTACTTTATTTTTCAAAATCTCTGCTTGGAAAAGCTCTCGGCATCCATGAGCATTGTGATACCTCAGCTATTGAAGAGTGTCTGGAAAAGGGAGACTGATCCCTGCACTGCTCTAGCATCCAACCACCTCTGTGCTGTATTAGCACATCCCAAAACAGACAGCGAGCAATTAGCAACAAGCACTTGTATCTGAGAACTCTCTCTTCAAATAAACCCACCTGAGCATCACAGATGTCAACCACGGGGGACTGGACAGTTTAGAACAATCATCTTTCAGGCAACCAGCAAATGCCAACCTGAACTCTGAGTGAACTTCTGCAGCCCTGCTCTGCCCACTGTCCCCATGCACAGGGTTTGAAGTGACTGCATGAGAACATGGGGGTACAGGGACCTCACTCTGCTTGGTCTGGAATGGGAAAAGCTGAGAGAACCCAGGGAAAAGCTGAGAGAACTCAGGGAACAAAGGGAAATTACCTGCGGCAGCTACCGGAGAACAATCCCGTTATAAATATCCCACACGAGTTCCTCCTCTGGAGGAACTTTATTATTGTGGGGGAATTATTAATGGCTGCTTCAGAAGTTATCCTACAATAACTATTCAGCCAACTTCCCTGTACAGAAATGCCAAACGCTGCTTTCCCTCAGAGCAGAATGAAGCCCTAAACTTAGAAACAACCTCCCTGTCCAATCCCATTCATGGGCCAACACACCCACGGATTCCTCCTGCTCCTGCTCCTGCTCTTCCCCACTGGACGGAGCTGCAGGGAGGACACAGTGCTCAGGAGGTGACATCAAACTCCTGGGTGCCATCTTTTCCCAGCCTGGAGAAAAAGTAGGCCAAGAGCAGGTTCATGAACTGTTCCGCCACTGCTGGGCCTGTCTTGGCTGGTTTCTTCCCTGGATGATCTGCAGCAGGAGGTGGACTTTGGGCAGGACTTGTGGTCTGTGGCTTTTGTGCAATCAGAGGACACCAGTTCCCCTTTCCTGGAGAAAAACTGGGGCTCAGACCTGTGACAGGGAAAGACTTTTTTATCTTCAAAAAAAAAGCCACTTCAAAAATCTGGTACCAGAAGGACTGAATGCTGCTACTCGTCGTAATTCTCCCACTACAAGAGAGAGAAGTTTCTAAAACTCATTCAATCCACTGGCAACACTATATAAATCTGTGTTTCATTAACTTATAAATATGACTTTGAGTACACTCCGGAGAACCTCAGAACTGAGAAAATGTTGTGAAAGTGAAACCACTTTTTTTTTTTAATAAATGAAGCCCAAGATTGCCAAAATTCTCAGCTAAAATC
Organism: Struthidea cinerea; assembly: GCA_013397865.1. Lineage (NCBI taxonomy): Eukaryota > Metazoa > Chordata > Aves > Passeriformes > Corcoracidae > Struthidea > Struthidea cinerea. Next base: position 89,496 of record VZTI01003861.1, on the reverse strand, counting down.
TACAGGAAACACAAGCATTCTTAACTTTCAAAGTCAAAATTAAGCTCTGTGAGACCTCTGCTCTTCCACTTCTGCCCTGGAAAAGCAGCTGCTTGAAAGCACAGCTAAAAACCACCTGGAATTCCGCAAGGAAACAGGGAGAACTGAACCTATGGACAGGCCTACGAAGGACTGAATGGACTGAAAAACCACTAAAATGAAGAAATTAGGAAAGCCCAGAATCCTTCCCCAGCTTTAATTCAGTGCCTCCATGTCAATAAGTTATGATTCTGTTTAGCTCCATGAATGCCCTGTTTGTTTTAGGGGGCAGAATGGAAGCAGCACTCACTGAATAGGTGGCCATACAATAGATCTTTTTATTTTCATTGTGTTTAACATAATATCCTTTGACATTCTTCAGACTGTGCTCCAAATAAAATTATTCCTGGCTGCATATATATTCTATAGAGCGGTCATTGTTTTTGCATCCTTGCAATTCACAAACAATCATTTCCTTCTGCAGCATTCTGGATTTTCTCCTGTTCTGCAGAAAAACAGCGAGACATGGGATAAACACAAAAAGGCTCCATAATTTAAATTTTTTCTATCTTCAGGACTTTGCAAAGACAAGGAACACATCCTAGCAGGTAAATCTCTGTTTTACAGAGCTCCACAGAGGAGCAGCTTTACAGGTTAGGTAAAAAAAAGCTCCTTTTTGACACACTGCCCCCATGTGATCCTCCAAGAGAGGATATCCCAGGATTTAGAGAGGAAACATTCTCAACTGTGCATCTGTACACACTCCAACAGTTATTACTGAGGGTTTTCCCCTTTTCTAATACACGGTTAAGGTTCTTCCCAAGTTTTCCTGCCACACTGGAACTCTGTCCAACTCCTCAGGAGCACCGGTCAAACTCAAGTACTTTGGCTGGTGATTCACCCCAACGTGCATTTATTTATTTTATGACAAATGAGTGAGTGAAACAACATCTCAGCAGTCAGTACTTTATTATTGAATATTTAATAACCTGTAGTCCAAGAAGAGGCCTAACATTTACTTTAAAACTGACAAATAAAAATTACCCAAATCCTCCTTTTCCAGAGCTCACCGATGCTGGTGAAAATGTGTCACAGCTGAGGATCTGAGGCTTCTGTTTTCCTCTCCCCCTACAAATTTATGTGCATTTAAAGATTTTTATGCAGTTATTCTAAGGTTTATAATTTTTCTAATTGAATGAAAAGCCTGACACTTAAAAAGAGGAAATACAAAGGACAGGAAAAATGGACGTAAATTTTTTTTATGTTCATGGTGAAAGTTCAAAGAAATACAGAAACAGTAATGTTGGAAAATACCTCCAAGATCATCAAGGCCAACCTTTGACCAAACATTACAGCTTTAAAGCAGAAATAAAGACTGAAGTGTGAATATTATGCCCAACACAGGTTTTCCAATAATTACTTAGCTCCAACTACCTCTGCATATTTAATCTTGCTCAAAGACCCATACCTGCCCCACAGTAACAAGTGAAAACCACAAACACAATCAGAAAACAGAAACTTCTGTCAAATTCAGTAAATAAGGAGAAAAACCTTTTACAAACCACGGTAATCTCCTAATACAGCAGAAATTTAGTGACACAAAGTTGAAATTGACATTATTTTATCCCTTAAACATGCTATAAAAGAACCCCTAAGCTCACTCTTCAGAAGGCTTCAAGCAAACTCCAACTACACACAATTTACATTAAATCTAAGGTTTTGGTTCCAGAAATCGCTAAGTTTCTCTATGAAAAGGTTGCTTTTATTCAAGAGAAATTAAATTTCCCTCTGCTGAACCTAAAGTTTCCTGAAGGGTTTAGAAAACAGCCAGAAAATTAAAATTCCACCAAAGTAAAAATCAGATTTAATCAAAAATCTGCTGGTGAAAGGAATTTCCACCATTACTAGAGAATGCCAGGTAGTATCAAACCGCAGATACATATTGATACTTACGGTAAAGGGAAGGGGAAAAAAAGGGAAAAAATAGCATGGAATGTAGCTGGATTTACTCAATTAAATAATTTATTAACCTTACAGTCAGTTTTACTGAGTTGGAAGGAGAGAATGTGAGCAGTTAGGGAAAGAAAACCCAGGAACTGGACACTAAGGAAGACAGAGGGAGGGAGTGGGGAACAGGACTGAAGAAGGTAAAGTGATCCATGACTGAACAGGAGAAAAAGCTGGTTGGGAAAGCAGGGAAAGGAAAAAAAAGGGACAGATACAGATGCAGATTTAAGCAACAGAATATATTTTAAGCTTAGATTCCCCAATATTCTTAGGCAGGAATGATATTTAGGACAGAAGAAAACCAGGACTCAACTTACAGCTGAGGAGGGGCTTGGTTTTTGGTGTGGGTTTTTTTTTGTCGGGGGTGGGGGGGGATTGGGATGTGAACACACCATTTTTGAAAGGTGAGTGTGTGTTCCAGAAATTACGCTGAAGAATTATCAGATTCAGATCCTGATCTCGGACAGCGAGTAGGGGCTGATATGCGAGATGAGCGTACCAGCGTTCCACAGCCGTGCTTTCTGCGGGAACCTGGCTACTTCAAGACATTTTATTTAAAAAAAAAAAATTGAAAAAAATAGTTAAAAAAATAGCAGTAAGGCTTAGTTGCGGGTGCCCTATGCCTGGACGCGCTCAGGGGCTCGGAGCAGCCCGGTGTGAGGCGCCGGGGCCGCCGCGGGTGCCTCGCACCGCCCAGGCCCGCGCTCCGTGTGCGAGGGGGAAGCCGATCCCGGCCGGCGCTCCCCTCAGCGCATCCCCGGCTGCCGCAGCGCGCCCCAGCAACAGCGCCTCATTAGCATAGCCCACCCCGGGCCGCGCCGCGCCATTGGCCCGCAGCGCCGCGGCGCCGGCCAATGGCGGCGCGCTATGCAAATGCAGGCGCGCAGTTGCCAGGGCAGAGCTGGCGCGCGGCGGCCAATGGGCGCGGGCTCCATAAACAAGGAGCGCGATTGAGCTTTGTCACATTCGCCGGGCGCTGTTAACACTTTCCCGTTTAGGGCGAAATTAGCTCCATCTCCCGAGGATCAGGCTCATGTTCTACATTTCACCCCCACAGCAAGGGCAGGGCGGCGCAGCCATGATACACGGGATTACGGATAAACGCGCCCGCGTTAGGATTTCGCCTGCCCGGCTCCGGGACGCCTTCTCCAGGGCTGGGATGCTAAAGATCCCCCAACGCTGCCGGGTGGGAGCTCGCCCGGCTGGAATTCTTCCCGGGGCTTTAAAAAGCTCTAAAGTTCCCTGTCGCTGCCTTAGGCAGCTCACCTCCTAAAATTACTGTGTCAGGCTACTCCTGTCCTTCCCTTTTTCCTTCCCTTTTCCCAAGGATCTGAATTTATGTTTCACTGGTTTGGGTTTAACCCTAAAGACACAACATTCTTTATTATAACTATAATTCACCCCCCTCCCCGACAGATTTTAAGCAAATGAAATTTCAGCTCATTCCACCGCTGCTAACGACTGAACATGAGCGAAGCTGAAGCATCCTACGAGAAAATAAGCAGATTTTTTTTTTCTTTTGACCGATTTTAAAGAAAAAAAAAATAAGATTATCTGACAGCATATTGGTGTCTCTGTGCCTGTGACGGTGTGAATCCATCACTGACCACCACCGCTTGCAGGGCTGCTGGGGAGATCCCCTTCCCACGCGCACGGATGCGGATGTGGAAAACCGGCGGCTGGAAATGCAAAGAGTGACAGACTTACTCTGGAAGCCCCCGGCTGTCCCTGGAGCAGCACTGTCCCCTCTACGCCGTGGCGGCCGCAGCGATGCCGGGCATGTTTTACTGCACTTTGCCGAGCCCGGCAGCGATGTGCCAGCGCCGCTGCGAGTCACTCACCTGCGAAGGGGGTGGGGGGTGCTTCCTGTGTTCCGGGGCTCCGGGAAGGTGCCCGGCGCTGCCACCGGCCCGGGGACGGGGCACAGAGCGCCGGGACCCGCCGGAGCGGCCCCGCCGCTCTGTGACAGCACCTGCGCTCGGCCGCTCACCTGGGCCACGGGTAAGGAGGGGAGGAGATCCCTGTTTTCTAGGGGTCCCTAGGACAGCCAAACTTTTCAGCCCTGAAGCAGAGAATCTGCTTTTTCCAAAATGTCAGTTCCAACAGAACTTAAAAGTTTTACCGGCTCCCTCATTCAACAACTTCATTTTGGACGTTTCACCAGTAGTGAAACTACTGAAATATCTCCTTACGTGCCCCAAAACACAAGCAACTACCTCCGTGCGTGTGCACTACACACCCCAAAAAATCAGTGCCACCTATTCTTCACCTCGTGTCAGCTTTCTGAACCAAAATATTGCATTTATTTCGTGCTCATCTCGCAGACCCTGCAGCAGTGCAGCAGCAGCAGCAGCAGCAGCAGCAGCGTTACCTGACCAGGGGCTTACAAGATTTTCCAAGCAATCCAGGCTGGGCCAGGACTTTGCAGCACTAATCCTTCTCCTGGTCTGCTCCGCTGTCCTTTCAGGGAAATACTTTTATCAGCACTTAACCGAGAGTTCCTCGTGTTGGTGCAGCGCCTCCTCCTTCCCCCACCTCCAAAGAACATTACTCACAATTTGCAGTTTGCAGCGCAAAACTAATTAAAGATGGAATAAATTACCTGCTACATGGCAGCACGTCAAACCACACGGGAGGTGAAAAACACCCAATATTTTATCTCAAATCAATACCTGGCCTGATGCGTCAGGCACTTCCAGCTGAACATAAAGTTAGCATAAATATCGGCATAATTTTTCAAGCTCTCCTTTAATCTATTGTACAAACAAGAGATACGTTAAAAAAAAAATTTAAAAAGAAATCTTTTCCTACGCATAAAACCCATCAAGGGAAATTACTTGAATTATTCTATTTCCCATTTGTAGTTACTGAGGCACAAGATATATTTAAACAGTTGGTAGAGAAAAAATGGGAAGCATCTCCCATATCAATGTACAGCCAGCATGCCAAACCATGAATGTAAGAGCTAAACAAGGGATGAATACATCATGTGCAAGAGTCTCACATGATATAAATTATTCAATACCTGACCAAAGAGAACAGCTTTCAGGAGAGAGGGGGAGGATCTCAAAGTACTTTTGCAGTTTGAATACAGACAGGGTTAGGAATTGATGCAAAATCTTTTTAACTCAGTTAAATAATCCCATGTATTTTCGAACTATTTCACTGGGTGACATCCATCCAGCTCTGGTGTCTACCATAAATAAAGGTGGATTTCATCTAACACAGTGATGACAATTTTAAAATAAAACCAACTGTAAAAATAAAATAACTTGGCACGTGGGCAAGAGTGTATTTTCAGAATTTGGGCTATCCCCTCCCCTATTGATATTAAAAGTCTTTTTTCCTTTACTAATTCCAAACTGGCTGTACAGTTTGGGATTTTAGGATTGGATTTGAGATTGCTATTAACCTATCACACACCTTTAAGGACCCCCACACACAGAGAGAGGCTTTTAAAGTGAAAAACTGAACTACAAAAACACCATCCACCACTATAAATTACCCCACGATTATGGGGAAGCTGCTGGTGTGATGATTCCAGGGAATTCCCTCATAGGCTGATTTCATGTATGATTTTGAACTCGTTCATGTCACTCCAAGGGAAGTTTATAGCACATAAGCTTTGGCAACAAACTGAGCAGTTCTGTTGCATTTGGAGACATTGCACTGCTTTGATACTCTGTATTAGTAACACCAATTCTGACAGAGTTCCTAAAAATCAGAATACTTTGTATTAGTAACACAGATTCTGATGGAGTTCCTGAAAACCAGAATACTTTAAAACTCTTAGGCATGCTGTCCTTATTAATCCATATCACAGTTCATAAAATAGTAACATTCCAGGTTCTTTCCTCACTCCAAAGTAGCCTGGAAGCACCAGAACTATCCCACAAAATCCTCACAGGTCGTGAACTGTACCTAAACCATTCTTCTGCTGCGTTCTCAATGATTTGATAACTGATATTCTGACACCTGCATTTTACAGCAGGAATCTGAAGCCAGTCCTGACAAACTCCACTCAGACTTCTTAAGTCACTAAACAATAAATCATTCCTCAGTAAAAGTTTCAGTATTTCCATATCGAGCTTAGTGCTCATCACAGAAAAGCCCAAAAAAATCAGAAATAAACCCAGGCAAGGGGGTTGACAAGTCCAGTCAAACCTCACAATTCCAAAGCACTCATTTGAAAACCCAATTTCCTGCCTTTGTAATAATTCCTGTATTTAGTACACGCGCTTTAAAGTTTAAGCAATTACTTCTTTTGATTTGTCTCACCTTGAAGTTGCAGCTTTTAAGGAGAAAAAAAACTTAAGTGTGGTTGAATCCGTACTTCCAGCTGGAAACCACCAAAACCCAGGCATGCCAGACTTCACTAATCCAAACAATGCGACCCCAAAGTGGAGCTCACTGTAAACTGTATTAATTTCTCTCAAGTAACATAAATTTCAACCCAGAAAAATTTAAAACAAAACAACAAAAACCATCCCTGAAACAAACAAAAAGTATCTTTATTCCTTTAGGAGAATACTGTGATTTAAGAAAATTATTTTTGAAGTTTAACTCACATTTTTCCTGCTAAGGCTTTACTGTGTCTAGCATAAACTAAGGAGTATTAAAGCTAACTATAAAAAATGGGGGGTTTTGTCACAGTAATAATAATGATGAGAGCAACACTACCCAAGTATCAGAGCTGCGCAAATTAAAAAACTTTAAATTTTGTCTGCATTTTACAGAATCCTGGAATGGTTTGGGTTGGAAGGGACCTCAAAAATTATCCAGTGCCACCCCTGCCATGGGCAGGGACACCTTGCACTGTCCCAGGCTGCTCCAAGCCCCAATGTCCAACCTGGCCTTGGGCACTGCCAGGGATCCAGGGGCAGCCACAGCTGCTCTGGGCACCCTGTGCCAGGGCCTGCCCACCCTCCCAGGGAACAATTCCTGCCCAAGATCCCATCCAGCCCTGCCCTCCTTCAGCTGACCTCCATTCAAAAATCTGATTCCCAGCTTACAAAAACTCTCATTTGCCACGACTGGGCTCCCCCTTTCCAAGAAGTGCCACCTGTTCCCTGCAGGGACATCATGGAAGATGCATAAACCAAAGACACCGTGTTCCAGCTGTAACATTTGAGCCTCTCCTTCCATCAGTCTCTGGTTTTTCTGGAATGCCAATTCCCAGAACAAGCTGCCTGTCACCTGTACCGGCAGCATCCATGAGGGAAGAGATGTACCCAGGCCACCAAAAAAAGCAGGTGATTTTCACGGGGTGCAGAAATGGGGTAGGGAGGGAAGGAATCATTCCAGCATTTCCTGAAGGACCTATAAACTACACCAAGGAAAACCCGACCACGTAATTTGCCATGGTTTGGTCTTGGGTTTGGATTTTCTTGCCTCCAGAGAGGTGCAGAGGGAGCATTTCACCCGAGGAAAGAGACTTGGATGTTTCTAAAGAAAGGTGATGATGGAAAATTATTTACAGGATCCAAACACCAAACACACAAGGAGTTCTTCAAGGTTCAGCCAACAACTGTGTTCTAGGGAAAGATTACCCCAAGTCCTGTTCACAGCAGAAATGTTAATGAAATTCAAACCCCCTGAAGGCTTTTAATTGAAACAATTCCCTGGTCTGGTCAGGGAATGTTCCCAGTTCCTAAGGACATTGTGAACATCACATTTACAGGCACCAGACACGACTGTCCTGCAATGCACAGGAACCACGACCTCCTACAAAGTTATATCACCAAGGGTGAAGTCACTGCAAGTCAAGAAAAGTGAAATAATAACACACAAACTCTTTTATTGAGAAGTTTAGGTATCAATGAGCTTCAAAGCTTCAGCCTTGGGGTTTTAGAAGTGTTCTCAGGGAACAGAACACCCAGCTTCATGCATGGCACAGTCAGGACTCTGGCAAACACACCCGTGAGGATGAGTCTTTGAACAGCCTGACTCTTCCCTGGCAGGCAGATGCTGAAAGAAGAGGGAAGAAGTTGGAAGTGCCCTCCTGCCGTGAGTGAAAACCCACTGGAGTGAGGGCTGTGTCAGGCTGTGGTGGGAGGAGATGCTCGAGAAGGGGTGCAAAGAAATGTTACCCCAAAGAAATGTTACCCCCAGCAGGACATCAACGAGGGCAGTTATCAAACAGTCCTCAAGGTAATGGGACTTTTGTTACTGCAATGCTGAATTAGGTTGCCCAGAGAGGTTATGGCTGCCCCTGGATCCCTGGCAGTGTCCAAGGCCAGGTTGGACACTGGGGCTTGGAGCAGCCTGGGACAGTGCAAGGTGTCCCTGCCCATGGCAGGGGTGGCACTGGATGAGCTTTAAGGTCCCTCCCAACCAACATCATTCCGTGACTCCATGAATTTGGAGGAGAAAGTACAAAACAAGCACAGGATCTGCCACCTCTAAGATGTTCGAAAAGACAAGACCCATGTATCTCATCGTTCTCATCACTGCCATGGAGCCCAACTTTTAACCAAGTCCATCTAAGAGTTTAAAAGCCTCACCAGAAAAGAAGAGCCATATTGTTTCTCGTGCTCCAAAACCACTGCAAAAAGCAGGGCCTCGGTGCAGAAGGAGCAGAAAAAGCCCAAACCACCTGCTCCTGCTTTGCGGCACCAGTTGTTCTGCCAAGCAGTGGCGACACTCGAGGCTGTGCTCTGCCAAAGCATCTGGGTTGAAAGCACCATGGTGTTGTTCTCTGGCACTGCTGGCCAAGTGAGCACGGAGCTGCTTCCAAATGTCACTCAACTCACACAGCTCCTCAAGACTTCTTCGGGAATCTGCGGAATTGCTACGATTTCTTAGCAGCTTCAGAGAGCCCGACCGTGTCCGAACTGAAGGTGCCTGAGAGGACTTCCCTTCTTTTTCTGCCCCACAAAAGGGTAAGGGGAGACTTCCCTACATCTCTGCAAACAAAAGGGAGTGGACAGAAGTGAAAAATTGCCTTTGCCATCATTCGTGAGAGGAAAGCATGGCAGACTCTTCAGAGGGTCACAGCATTGGCCATTTTTAGCCAACACTCCAGTGTTTCAAAACATCATCAAGGATTAAATGATTTTGCCAGGAGAGGTTCCGACTGGATATTAGGAAAAAGCTTTCCATGCAAGAGTGGTCAGGCATTTGAATGAGTTGCCCAGGGAGCTCATTCCATGGTGGAGTCACTGTCTCTGGGAGTGTTCAGGAGGAGTCTGGATGTGGCCCTTGGGGACAGGGTTTGGGGTGATGCTGGGGTGAGGTGGGACTGGATGATCCTGAATACCAATGTTTAACAACCCTTTCAGCAGAGAAATTCCTCCTGGTGTCCAACCTGAGCCTTGCCTGGCACAGTTTAAGGCCTCTTTCTCTTGTCCTGTCCTTGTTCCCTGGGAGCAGAGCCTCCTGTTCCATGGAAAGCTCAGACACCATGGGGATTTTGTGTTCCCACTCATAGGATCTCATTCCTGAGGGCCATGTTAGGCACACAGTCACACTTGGAATTTCCTGTGCCTGTCCCTTCCCTTGTAACTGTGCTGAGGACCCCAGAATGAGCGGGAGGAAAGAGACTGCCTGACTCTCCAAACCTGAGCACAGCGATGCTTCTCCGTGGAGCAGCTTGTCCAGATGCTTCCGAAAACTTCCTGAGGCATTTCCTGATCTCCAAAACTGATCAGTTCCTATCTCTGAATGAGGAAGCCAGGCCTCTGTCAGAGGTGCCATTAATGCAAAGGTGCAGTACCTGTCTAATTACCTGGTCTTTGATGAAATTCCGACGATTCATTAGGAGCTGATGTTGAAAGGAGCCCAAATCGCTTTGTTTAAGTAGCTGCTACCCAGACTTGCTCAGAAGACACCAATTCACTTTTCTCTAAATTGATCAAAAGGCTTATCCAGGAGGGAGATTAACCATCTTCCTAACAGGTTACTGCAGCTTCTTGGGAAGACGGAGCTACTGCTAATCTGTTATCGAGGATAATGTGGATTTTTGATGGCAGAAAGATACTGCTAATAAACTGGGATCCACGGGAGAAAGTGTGACAGGAAGTCAAACAATAAAATACTGTAACCAATCTGTAAATACTGAGCAAGTGTATCTGTGCAAAGTGTATTTGTAGGGAAGGAATTGTCCCCTGTGAGGGCGGGGAGGCCCTGGCACAGGGTGCCCAGGAAAGCTGGGGATATCCCATCCCTGCAAGTGCCCAAGGCCAGGTTGGACACTGCAGCTTGGAGCAGCCTGGGATAGTGGAAGGTGTCCCTGCCCGTGGCAGGGGGTGGGAACAGGATGAGCTTTAAGGTCCCTTCCAACCCATATCATTCTGGGATTCTATGAAAGCAAGAATTCCCCTCTCCTCTCTACCAACCCCTTCCCAGAAAAAACAATGAAGCAGATTGTTCATTCAGGTTACACAGGCCATAATTCACGGAATTACAGGACACAAATGATTCCTCAGGTGTCTGAATACCCACTGAGTGTTTACTCAAATACCTGTAGCCAGAGTGAAAGACTTCAAGTGCAAAGACGTCACTACGGATCTGGAAGTGTTTTGAACCCAAATCCCTGCTCCAGACGAAGTTAGCTCCCAAGTTCTATTTAAGGAAACTGCCTTCTATTGAAGAAGTGGAGTATTCAGCTGGCTCCGTTTTGGTGGCACTTTTTCTGAGCAGAGAAGTGTCAGAATTTTTGCATTTGGATGGCAGCCTATAGAGCCTGGATTTCTCCCAAGAAAAAATGAAGTTGCGCTTCTTGCCTTCCCCTGGAGCTCCACATGCCTCCAGACATAAAAGAAAACAGCAACCAAACAAAAAACACAACAACTTTCTGCCTTTCTCGGGATCCAAACAGTCATTGCCTGGGGCCTTTTGCTACCAGAATCTTTGTGGGAAACCAAGCTGAACACAGAATTTAAGCTGAAGGTGCAGAATCCTAACTTGAAAACTGACCCATTGATTTGGGTATGAAACAGCCTCTTTTTTTCCTGAGGAAAATCTCTTTTCTTCACAAGAGAAGTCATGAAGACTCCTGAAGTCCATGAAGTCAGCCCAAGCCGGAGGACAAGAACAACTTTACAGATAAAATTTCTCAGAAGATGGAAGAAAAGCTGAACTTTCGAAGGAAACCTATAGGAAGGCAACACAAAATTCTCCCAGGCTTTGTAAGTGAGAAGGAAGCACAGGAATATTCCTGCAGCTGCAGGTCAGGAAAAAAGAAGTTATATTTCTATACATATATTTATATATTATGCATATATAACAAAAGATTGAACAACCCTGGTGTTTTTTGCTTTGACAATGGGAAAAAAAGCAATTTTCTCCTGAGACATCCTAACTCCAAAGAGAAAGGAAAAAGGATTTAAGGACAACAGTGGAATGAATAGCTGAGGAAGCATGGAAGCAGCAACTATGTACCCCTGGATCCAGCTGGGCTGAGGAAGATCCCAAACAGGGCCGTGATCCGCAGTGTCCGGACAGCACGAGTGATCCACAGCATCCCTGTGTGCAGCGCTCTTCCCAGCAACTCCTGGGAATGTGTGGCAGTCAGCATGTTCAGGAATCCTTCCCAGCAGGCAGCCAGGACAGTGAACTAGCACAGATGTGTGCTGCTCCATGTGATCGGCTCCGGAGGCTGGGAATGCTCCGTGTACTAACAGGGAAACAGCTCTTTTTGTCTGGGAATTTGTGTTCTGAAATCTCCTCTGACCACATCTGCTCCTGCAGCTCTCTGCTGGCACAGTTTACAAATCCAGGATCTTACTTGAGACAGCCTCCTTCCAATTAGTGAAAATGGCAAACCAGGAGAGCCTCAGTTGTGAACTGGATTTTGGAAAATCCTGGGATGTAAAGAAAGGAAAACACCTCAAAACCATCGGCCAATAACTGCGCTGCTCACCTCAAGATTTTGGGCTGTGACCCTGTTTCTTTGCAAGGTTTAAAAGAGGTTCATGCTCTTATCAATCAACTGCCCAGGGACACGAAAGGTGAGGAATAATCAGTTGATTTTGAGAATCGCCAAAGACAAAACACAAGATCTTCACGAACTGGTCTAAATTAAAGCACACAAGACTAACTTGTGGGATTTTTTCATTTATTTATCATCATTATGGTAACACCAGGATCAAAGTTTTTCTTCAACATCTCAGGGTGCCCAGAGCAGCTGTGGCTGCCCCTGGATCCCTGGCAGTGCCCGAGGCCAGGTTGGACATTGGGGCTTGGAGCAGCCTGGGACAGTGGGAGGTGTCCCTGCCCATGGCAGGGGTGGCACTGGATGGGCTTTAAGGTCCTTCCAACCCAGACCAGTCTGGGATTCCATGATCTCAACAAGGCAATTCTGAAAAACTGAATTTTGGAGGAAACTCCAGAGATGTGTACATTAAAACCTAAAGAGAAACACTGCCTTATTTATACCCCTTTCTGAGCCTAGGCACCAGAAATACACTTGAACTCCACGCTGTGGATACATCACTGGACTCGGGGAAGTGTCCAGGAATTACTCAGCACTGTGAAATGATTACTTGATTTTCCAGCTGCAAGTTTTAGAAAAGTCTGACTTAAGAAGCAAGAATAAATCAATTACCAGATTACTGGGTTTTTTTACAGTCTTTAAGGACCTAACGCAGAGCCCACCATGAACATCTGGAACACACCTAAAGTGAAGCTGTAAATGGAATTACGATGGATATCTGCTCCTTTTCAGATATTTTGCTAAACTTCAGTAAGGGAAATATTTCAAAGGCCTAATTCCCACTTTTATTCCAAACTAGCACAAAGCTTCTGGATTACTGGAAGGTACAAAACTTGGTAAATATATTTGGTGGGGGGTTTTAATTTATTTTATATTTTATAAGCTAATGTAATATATGTAAGCCATTATTCCATACCTACATGAAGATAAAAACAGTTTTATATTCAACCCAATTTGTGGAGAAGGATCTGATCTACGGAGAGGCAAGAACAGCAAGTCAGAACTCACATTAATATGGCAGGTGAAATCAGAGATACTTTTACCAATATATAAAAACTTGGGGAACCAGTTCATTCCATTCAGGTATCTTCAGGACCTTGGAGGAGCATGAAGATGTCAGTCCCATCACAGCTAATCTAAAAAACCATGCCTGGATCTTCATGTATTGCCAGAAACAGTTTATTTTTCCGGAGTGGTGAGAAAGTCCTGAGGAATTGTGGACTTTAATCACAGTATTATAATATTTTTCTCTACTTAAAAGCCTCACTGCCTACAAAACCAGGTAAGAATGAAACCAACCTCCCCCACCTTTACAAACATCATCCTTCTGTTTATTTCCTGGCACAGCACATCTGCTGTTCCCTCTCCATCACATCTGAGGGAGCACAAACAAGTGCCAAGTTCACCCCAAAATACTGAGCTCAAATAGGCAAGATGCACAAATATTGAAATTTTCTGTGATTTTAATAAAGAAAAGGCAAAGTGTTGGATGGTTTAGCAAACTTGAGGTTGGGTTCTCTGTTCACAAAGTGGATTCAATGAGATGAAAGAGAAGTTAAGAGTATGCACAAAAAGAAACCAGTTAGAAGATCCAGAATTAACCAGTAGAAAACTCGATGCTCTGCTTGTACCCCCAGCTTTTTAAGGGATCTGTAATAACCACTTTGTTAGGAAAATGCCAGCACCTACAGATTCTGACAGGGAAGGAGGAAATCAAGAACAAACCTCTCTTCCCTGTCTGAAGCAGAACTGTTGCCACCTGTTCCACCTCTCCAGCAAAGATGTTCAACAGCTGGCTCTGTGTGCAATAAACTCCAACCTAGATCCCCAAAGATATTTTGGGACTTAAGTCAGCCAAATGTCACCAGGGGTTAGGTGGGAGTGTCAGGGAGTGCTGAGCCTCAGGAACCAGGCTTTTCCCTTGGGCTGATGGATCCATGCTGGGCTGGGCATTTCCTGCTCTTCCCAGGACAACTGGAAGGTCAGAACCTCAAATCTGATGTGTCACTCCTAAAAACAAATTATGTTTCTTGCTCTCTAATCTAATCCCTGTCCTTAACAGCCTATCAACAAACGCGTTTCTGAGACTGTGGCGTCACAATGGAAATCTGAGAGTGAAACATTCTCAGTTTTACATTTTCCAAGCTTAATTGTGTTCCTAAATCCAGCAGGGTTTAACCAGACCCACTCAGATGACGTCTGAGCTGCACCCAGTGACATCAGAGGGCTGACAAATGTGTCCTGAAGCTGCTTTATGGAAATATCCAAGCTATCCATGGATAGCTGACTGCATATTGAGGCATGGAAACTCTGGTAAAACCTGGTGAGAGGAACTTACTCCTCAATGTATAACCTGGAAAAAACTCTGTCATCAAGCTGAGCATATCCTGCATTGCTCTGGAAAGTTGGGAATCCACCAGCTTGATCCCAGTCAGGCATCAAGCAAACACAACATCTGGGCACCACTGCCTGCAAGAGCATTTGATAGAAACATTAAAAACCACACATCAAGGGATGAACTGAAGAGAACAGGAAGCAGCAGCCTGACTAGAAAAAGAGAAATACAAATCTTAAGAAGTCAGAATGTCCAATTTCAGCAAGATTTAGGAACAATATTTGCCCAGTTCTTGCCTCCACTTGCCTGATAAAGTATTATAAATGGAATTCTTACCAAGAACTACTCAGGCTTGCCTGTTAAGAGAGCCATCCTATGGTGTCTCTGTGTATTGTAAAACCTAACCCCAAAGGAACAGAACTTCCAGGGATGGGGGGAGAGGTCATTTCTACCTGGCTCCATGATTTATAAAGCAGGATGCCTCCTACAAACATTTGCTGCCCTGCTTATGGCTGCAACACAGAAGATGCTCAGAAACTGAAGTGGTACCAGTTTAAGTCAAGATGGGCTAGTGATGATGAACTTTGAGTGTTGTGTCTGCAGAAAGGGTGCTCAGGCCTTGGCAGGGGCTGCCCAGGGAGGTTTGGAGTGCCCATCCCTGAAGGTGTCTAAGGAAGGCCTGGAGGTGGCACTCAGTGCTCTGGGCTGGGGACAAGGTGGGCATCGGGCACAGCTGGGACTCCATGGGCTGGGAGGGCTTTTCCCACCTCAGGGATTCCATGAAATACCCATGAAGTGCTGCTGGGTGCAGCTTTGCACCCTGGGAGGTCCTTCAGGAGCACCAGATTTCAGGTGGGATTCCTGGAAAGCTGCAAACACTCCCGAACTGGTGCTGCCCGTGCCAGGTCCATGGGAAGAAACTCCCTCTGGATATGAACTAACGGCTTTTCCCCGGAGCACTGGGCTGAGATTCCCTCCAACACCCACCCTCACTCCAAACTTCACTGAAAACCCTCCCAGCCCAGGCCAGCAGGATCAATCCAGGAACATCTGCTGCCAAAAGCAGTGGAAACAGGACACAAAACGGGATGCACAAGACAGGGCCACTCCCAGCAGCAGACACCTGAGCCAGTCAGTCCCTGGGACAGGGCACAATTCCGAGACTCCATGAGCAGCTCCAAACTCAGTCTCACCACCCCATTGCTGCCTTGCCCAAGAGAACCTTTCCTTTTTGTTCCCACACTGAGCACTGGCTTTAAAGGCTGCAAGAAGGACTCTGTATTTGCAGTGTTATGTTCATTATACACCTCAGGCATTCTCAGTGCACTGACCAATCATTCAGGAAACGAGAAGTAATTTTTATAGATGTTACTGCAATTCTTAATCTGAATTTTAATTTGTTTTTGTTCAAAACCTAATTTTTCTCAAGTCTAAGTGAGTCCTTGCTCTTAGAAATTGGCAATAGAAATAAATTTCAGCCTTGCAATAAAGAAATCTCCTCACAACTTAAAACTTCATAGAAAGTTACCTCAAAAGGTTTTTAAAGAGGGTCACATGTATTGGGAGGCAAAATTAATAGAAATTACTTTTCCAGAGTATTAAAACTATATATAATAACAGCAGCATCTAAAGATTTTCTGGTTTAGATGCTCTGGTCTGTTCCTGGATAAGGAAAGCAGCATCCTCCACCAGGCTGTAATTCCATGCCAAAACCTGGAACAGGATTTTTGTTTCCTCTTAGACGAGGGCTGAGGATGAAAACTTCAATTTTCAATATCACAGGTACTGAGCCGTTCTGGAGGAAGGGTAAAAAAAAAAAAAAAAACCTTTTCTTTTAAATAGGCAACTTCTTTTTAAATATGGATGCACAAATCTAACTTTAGCTGTCCAGGTTTTCACATTCCTGCTCTCAAATCCAGAAAGTAGAGCATTAATTTAGTCTGTTGACTTCAAGGTTATCATTCATTGAGGTCAATGACTCCATCTCTGAAAAGCAGAACTTCCACTTTCAGTCTGAGGAGCGCTGCCCCTCCCGACTGCTTTCTCACAAAAACTCCCAAGCAAACCAGCACCAACCCCTGCCACAAAGGGATTTATCCATGGAAAACCAGGGGTTAACCCTGGGAACATCCAAGCCCTCATTAGCTGCTTGTATTTCAAACTTCCCCTCCTAATGAGCAGCTCTGTCTCGGATATGATTTTCATGGTATCTTCTGTTTATGGCAAACTTGTGTTGATCTGCTCAGCCAGGACCTGAATACCCACCAAAAACTCCCTGGGAGGATCCAGCCGGACAGAATCCAACTGGAACCAGTCCCCCACCAGAAACAAAACCAGTGGGAGCCACACTGTGCCCCAGTAGGGAACCAGCACAGGGAGCAGAGGTTTGCTCTTTCCAAGCCGGGTTTGGTTTTCTGCCACCGAATTTCACCTCACAAGAGACCCTCCAGGTGTGCAATCACCGCCGTGGGACCAGGGACAGCGTCTTCACTGCCACAGGAAGATCCAGGGACACGGTGCTGGCCCAGGGAGGTTCTGGATTTTCCTGGTGAAACTTCCAGTGGCTGTGACTGAAGCAGTTCAGGTAACACAGGTGAACTCCAAACACAGAGCAGCACCATGGACACGCTTTGTTCTGGCTGCAGAACAACAGAGGGGTTTTTCTGCTTTGGTTTGTGAGTTTTTTTTACTACTGACATATAAAAACGTCCTTTAAAATAGCTACAGGCTCAATGAAACCAGCAACTAAAACATCAGAAATAGGAGATGGGAGAGGCATGGCCCAGTTCTACATTTTCATTGTATTCTTCCATAAAAGTAACACCTGGACACTTGCAGGCTCTAAACTCAACCCAGTCCAGGAACTTCCAGGAAGTCTTCCCTCTGGATTTGTTATATTTTAGTAAGGAATACAGCTGGGGGAAGACAGGTATCTGTGTGAGAATTGCCTCTTTCATTGCTCTTGCACTATCCTTATTGAAAAGTATTGGATTGGCTTTTTTTCTTTTCCAAAAATGACCATTTTTTTTAAAGTTAAGAGTAACTTGAGCACCTCCAATGTCTTATCAAACTTGACTATACCACTTGAGCACCTCCAATGTCTTATCAAACTTGACTATACCATTATCACATTTCCTTGGTTCTCAACATCTCTGGTGCATCCAAGATAATTCCATGTTGATGAGAAAAATTTGCTGTAACCATTATGTTACTCTGTTTTCTTACAAAGGTTACAAAAAGAGGCTTTGAGCTCTTCAAAAGCTTCAAAATCAGACAACTCAGTATTTTTAGATCCATATTCCTCAGGCTCCAGCTAACTAGAAAAGTCAAAACCAGAAGGCTGTTATAAACCCGAAAGATTTTTATAAGGAATCTCCATAAAAAAGAGGAAAAAAAGAACAGCCAACCACTGAGTTACACAGGAGCAGGACAAGGTGTAGCAGTAACTCTGGAAACGCCAACTTTAAACCCAAGATGAATCCTTGCTTGTAAGAACCCAGCACAACCCCAAATTTGATGCTACCACACCATGAAAAGTGAATATGGGTAGGATGACTGACCACCAGCCTCACTACACCTGGAACTGTTTGGTTCCTTGCTTTCCCAAAAAGTCCTGGAGAGACTTGCAAAGGACAAAGAAGTGAAAAATTCACATTCTGAAAACAGTTTTTTGTCACAAACCACATTCTAAAGCATTGCCTCTGTTACAAATACAAAGGGGGAAACACAAACTTGGCTTTTCCTGTAAGGAGCTGATCCCCAGCTTTGCTTACTGCAGAGTGGCTCAGGGAAAAGCAGAACAGATCCTAAAAAATCCACAAGTAAACATGGAATCAGAGAATCATTAAGGCTGGAAAAGACCTCTAAGACCATCAAAGTCCAAGCATTAACCCAACTCTGCCCAGTCCATCACTAAACCTTGAACTCAAGTGCCACATCCACAGGTTTCTGAACGTTTCCCAGGGTGGTGATTCCAACACTTCCCTGGAAAAGTCCCTGCCAAGGCCTGACCTCCCTTTCCATGAGGAAATTCCTGCTGGTGTCCAAGCTGAGCCTGCCCTGGCCCAGCCTGAGGCCGTTCCCTCTCCTCCTGTCCNCTCCAGGCTGAGCCCCTTCCCCAGCTCCCTCAGCCGCTCCTGGGGCTCCAGCCCCTTCCCAGCTCCGCTCCCTGCCCTGGACACGCTCCAGCCCCTCCAGGGCTCTCCTGCAGGAGCCACAACTGGGCACAGCCCTCGAGGGGCCTCTCAGTGCCCAGCACAGAGGGACAATCCCTGCCCTGCTCCTGCTGGACACACCATTCCTGATCCAGGCCAGCTGCCAGTGGCCTCTTGCCCACCTGGGCACCCCTGGGCTCGTGTCCAGCCGCTGGCACCAGCACCCCCCGGGCCTTTCCCAGCTTTCCAGCCCCTCTGCCCAGCCTGGAGCTCCACGGGGTTGCTGTGACCCAAGGGCAGGACCTGGCCCTTGGCCTGGTTGACCCTCACAGCGTCGGCCTCAGCCCATGGATCCAGCCTGTCCTGAGCCCTCTACAGCGCCTTCCCACTCTCCAGATCCACACTCCTGCCCAAACTGGTGTTGCCCCACAAACTGACTGAGAGGGCTCTCAATCCTCTGCTCCAGATCGTCGATAAAATTATTGAAAATCTTTCAGTTCTCCAAACAGCATCTTAAAGTGCCCTTTTGCTGGGTGTCCTACATATTACATAGGGCAAAAAGAGAAGTTAAACATGCTGCAAGTTTGTTTTCTTGGTGAGTCAAACTGGAAAATAACATTTAATATCCCTATTTCTTCAAATTTTCACTTTTTTTTTTTTTGTTTTTAAAGCAGTGGACTTCAATACATTTCTGTGTTTTCAGCTTAAGTGGTGATCTAAAATTAAAGTATTCCATGGTAGAAGAAGTGAAAAATTCCACTTCTTTAGGGGATTGTTTCCCCAGTTATGCTGTGGTTGATTGTAGGGGTTTAGAACAGGTCAGCTTCCCCAACAATGAAGTGATGTCCAGTGTAACAAAGAATTTATTGACCCTATAGAATCCTTCCCCCTTTAACCAAAGACAGTTTAGACATTACCAGGCACCTCTGATCAATCACCCTCAAGAAACCTTCTTGAAAATGCAAGAGAATCATCCTCAAGCACCACAAAGCCTTTCAGTTTCGGGGCTGAGCTCTCCCCAGCTACTTTGAACTTGAGATCAAGGTCAGCAGAGTCACCAAATGACTCTGGCTGTTCCTGCACCACAAAATAATCACAGGGCAGGTTCTCATTTTAAGGCCTGCAAATCCTGTTCATGCTCAGAACCTCAGCACACCAAGCCTGGCTCTCCCAATAAACAGAAAAGGCAAATAAATCTGACTTTTCTAACTTCCAACACATCAGAGGCATGAAAGTCTTTGTCCTGTTTTCTGATCTGCATTCATCAAGGGACTTGTAAATAAAGAATTTGGGCTGCAGAGGACAGAATTACCACTTAAATTTCAAAATCTTGTATCTGTTTCTATTCTGCAAGCTCATAACTCTACAAGCTCAACAGCATCAGGAATTCTGACCAAAACTGAAAGTGCTTAAGTTGGAAGTTTTAAATCAGATTAATGTATTGCAACACGAAACTGAATTCTCTCAAACACTGTCATACATAAGGTACTATTTCATAACATCATCTCTCCTTTCAGTTGTGGGATGAGTATTTTTAAAGCTTTCAAAACATTTTCTCAATATTTAAGTTCTATTTTAATCTGTCACTGCCTACTAGACAGAGCTCCCCAAGTCTGATGGGACATCAATTTTGAGACTTTTAATGCTGCTCCTCTAGATGTAGATATTTAAAACCAATGAAATATCCCTTTGGAGTAGTATTCCCTTCTCCTCTTCTTTGCCCAACCTAATTTTAGAATTCTTTAGACCCACTTTGACTTGAGCTTTCAGCACACGACTCACAAACATCGGAGTGGAATGAACGATGTTTGGTTTTCACGGAATGAAATCTCCACTTCCAGCATCTTGGTCCTAATCCAAAGGCTCCATGTAAATATACCCTCTAAAGCTGTTTATGCATGAACAGCTGATGCAACTGAAAACTGTCAATCAGGAGATGAGCTGGATGCACACGGAAATCTACCCAGATTTTTTTTTCCAGCCCCAAGGATTCCTGGGGTTTAAAGCTGAACAAGCAAACCAAAGATCTGGTTTGCATCTACTACACCTTTACGGGCCCCAAAACTGCTAAAATAAGGGCATTTGGGTTTAAAAAATTGGACCAACCCTCTTGGACAAACTCAGTTTTATTCTACTTCTACTGCTCATGATTTTCTACGTCAAAATATAAACTCGATTTCCAACAAAACTAAAAATCAGCTATTCAATCTGCAAATATATTTGGCGCTTCCAGGATTTTTGATTAGTCAAAAAATGGAAGAACTTCCTAAAATATCAATCAGACCATTAAATTGGCACCTTTACAAGCATTCCCTGAAAACTTTGAAAACAATATTTCCATTCAGGAAAACCATTTTCTTCCTGGAAGAAGAAGGAGTTTTCCAAGCTGCAGAAGAGTTTTCAAAGGGCAAAGAAAGATTTCAAAATTCTGCAGGTACTTAAATATTCTGCTAAGTTGGAACAACATCATTTGGGGGGGACAGAGAACGGAACAGCAACAAAAAGCACATCAAGAACATCCATAATTTTTCATTGTAAAAGTCCTAAATGTAAAATCACCTGTATGCATCGTCTTCTTTCAAGTCTCATATCATCCTGCGGGGTTGTGGGGACAGGGGGAGTCCAGCAGCAAACAACACTGAAAAAGGAAAAAAAAGTAAGAATAAACTTCTTAAACTGCAGCCACAACTGCTCAGTTCAACCCCAAGCTAAACCAAGGAAATCCAAACAGAAACTGAAGTTTTCCAACAGGAAAAGGAGAGACAGGTATTACAAAGACTTATCTTCCACTGATATCTGGTTTTAGAAAAACTTTCTAAGTGTCAAAATGTCAAGGATTAACTTAAATTTCAACAGGGCATTGAATAGTTCTGAAAATTAAGGTCATCCCAAAAAATTGACAGTTACCCATCCTTGCCAGGCCCTTAAATGTGTGGATTTTTACAGAAATTCCAGACAGTATTTCTAAAACACAACTGAACTTGTGGGATTTTCCCAAATCTACAAGCTATAGAACTATAAATATATACAAATTCCTAAATGTAAAGTTAATTTCTCCTCATAGTCTGACGAAATTGAATTAGGTTCACCTTGCTGCAAATAATTAAAATATGCTCAGAAAAATAAAATTATCCTTTCCATAAGACAGAGAGAGATAAAGACACGAGTTCCTAGAAGAAAGCTCCAAAAGAAGTTAGGAAGAACAGCAGGATTATGAACAAAAAAATAAAATTAAAACCCAAAACATAACACCCAGCAACTAAGACTGGTCAAAGTATTTCTCAAGCATTTGTTTTTCACTTGTTCTCCAACAAACAATCATTGGTACTCTACAACCTATGGAAGTATCAAACCCACTTAGAATTACTGAGAATTTTGGAGAACTCTGCAAATTACTGACCAGCTGGAATTGAAGAGTTATTATTATTTAAACACCTCCTGAAATATGTAACTTCAGGCAAGTGTGAGCAGTCTAAAATGCACTCAGACCCTGCAATTTGAGCAGCAACCGGCGCCGTTCGCTCCATTTCCCCCCAACAATGAGAGTTCAAACCCTGCACAGCCCACCCTGGGCCCAGCCTGCCCTCCTGCCACCACGCTGGGCTTGTCCCTGTGCCACTCAAATGTCACACACACCAAAGGGAAGGGGGCAGGAAGACAAGGAACAACTTTTTGGATCCATGTAGGAGCAGGTGTCGCAGTGGTAGTGTCGGTGTTTTAGGAGCAGGTGACTTCTTGCTGTTGTGCCTCCAAAAAAAAGGGGGAAAGCCCTCAAAGTGACCATCCCATATCCTGAATCCACAGCCTTGTTATGGCTGCAGTTCCACAGAGCCCTGGAATGTCACTGCCACATCCACAGCTGCCATGAGCACTGCTGAGGCTACACCAGGTCCTACAAACTGGGCAATCTCATCCCTAAATCACTTCAGTTTGGGTGAAAGGCTCGGTCTGGTCCAGGTGCTGAGTGAACACCTCCCACCCTGAGCTGAGCCCCACTGACCCAGCACAGGCAGCCCTGGGACTCAACAAGAAGAAAGAAAGGAAGAGCAAACTCCTATTTAAACAAACAAACAAGAGAATCCCAGAGTGGTCTGGGTTGGAAGGGATCTGAAAGTTCATCCCATCCCACCCCTGGCCACGGGCAGGGACACCTCCCACTGTCCCAGGCAGCTCCAAGCCCCAATGTTCAACCTGGCCTTGGGCACTGCCAGGGATCCAGGGGCAGCCACAGCTGCTCTGGGCACCCTGTGCCAGGGCCTGCCCACCCTCCCAGGGAACAATTCCTGCCCAAGATCCCATCCAGCCCTGCCCTCTGGCACTGGGAAGCCATTCCCTGTGTCCTGGCCCTCCAGCCCTTGGGAATTGTCTCTCTCCATGTTTCCTGCAGCTCCTTCAGGCCCTGCAAGGCCACACTGAGGTCACCCCAAAGCTTCTCCTCTCCAGGCTGAACAATCCCAGCTCTCCCAGCCTTTCCTCCCAGCAGAGCTGCTCCATCCCTCTGCTCATCCTGGTGCCTCCTCTGGACTCGCTCCAGCAGATCCAAGTCCTGGAGCACCAGGTTTGTCCATCCCACACAGGTGCCCTAAGGCTACAGAGCCTCAGTCCTATTTCTGAAAGCTCTCTCTGGCCAATATCCTTTTATTCCTTTTAACTGCAGCACCTCTGGGTTTACACCAGGATTACAGGAAGCTTTTTCCAGCAGCACCTCAAGGACTGAAGGCATCACTCTCTTGTCTACACCACCCTGCAACTGAACCACAGCTCGATCCCCTCCCAGTGCCACCAGTGCAAGACCAGTTTCAATACCAAACCAGCTTAGTTCAAACTATCACCAGAGTTTGAGCAATTTTCAGCCAAAATATTGTGGAGTGTTCAAACATTGCCTCCTGCCCATTCCACAGTGGGATTGGTCAGCTCCCAAAGAGCTGGAGAGGTACTCACAGAGCCCTGAGTTATTTTACAGTTTAGAAGACACTTAAGAGCTACCAACACTATGGAGAGCTCCTGATGTAAGAAAGTCATTAACAGGTTATTACCAGGACTCAACACATCCGTGCATTTCAGAGCTAACCAGGAACACAGATCCACCCCAATTTCAGTCTCCTTCCAACTCTCCAACAATCAGCCCATCCTGGAGAACTGGAGAACTCATGTGGAATTCCAGAGTGGAAAAGCAGGTGGAGCCCTGTTTTCCAAGGAGGGAGGTTAAAACCTTAGCAGAGCCCAAAGCTGATGAGTCCCTGCGACAGTATCAGTGTCACAGACACACAACATAAAAGAGTAATAATTTGGGTTTTTTTTAAATAGATACAACCAAATTGCACCCAATGGCTGCAGGGGCAGCACCTTAAACTCAGTCACTGAGTGTCTTTGCTGTGTCTGCACAGCCAAGTTCTTAAACCAAAAGGCCTTTCAGCCATCCTGTACAAAGGCTTCCTGGTTTAGATAATAAATTGATGATAAGAGGAGGCAAGAGCAAATCCTACTCATCACACAGTCTGTAAGATCATTAGGAGAAGAATCCCCTCAGTAATAACATTTACTGGGCTTCAAGAACCCAGTTTGATCTACTTAGCAGTATAGAACAGAAGTGAATTGGAAATAAAGGAGGAGAGGAGGGAGCAGATGACAGGAAAGGTGTTAAAAAGCAAATTATTGAAAGCGGTAGAGCAAAGAGAAGAATAAAAGCTGAAGTCTTTTATTTAAACAAAGAGAGCAGTTCTTAGAAATCAACTGTGCTAAACTTTACCTCGTGCTTTTGTTTCCTGTTTCAATCACTGTTGCTTTCTACTCTTCCCTACCCATACGAGGCTCCTGTGATCTCCTCAAACACAGGGAATGGAATCCCCTATCCAGAGCCACTCCCTGCTCATGAGCAATTCCAGAGCAGAGTTACACAAGGCTTAGTCAGATACACCGAGGATGCTGAGCCCGTTCTGTTCCAGGTTATATCCACAATGTTATGAAGATGGTGACACGGAGTAACAAAACTTAGTCACATCTCTGACTTTTCCTCACACCCCAAGCCTGGTTTCCCTGCTGGCCTCTTTGAGAATTCAAGCTTTATTCCCTGTATTCCTTAGGAGCAACCATTCCTTCCTTCAAAACACTCAATACCCAACACACGTCAATAGGTTCACTGCAGATCAAAGTTGGGTTCAGAGCAATCAGACTTCTAAACCCCTAAAAGTTAAAGTGCAAAAACCATTATTAACATGAAAATTTAATTAAAAGAGAAGCCTGCTGGGGAGGGGTTTACTTTTTACATTTTACTAATTAAAACACTTCATAGAGGGATTTATCTTCCTTATTCGGGATCACTGTATTGTAAGATTCAATATGGAACCTTTCTGCAAAGCCAGGTTCAAGTTTTTCCTCCGTGACAAGATTATTTTGTAATTTTTAAAGTCATACTTGTGGAATACAGAGAAACCCCTGCATTTCTCATGGCTACACACACTGCTGGCAGAGCTGAACATAATTCAGGTCACTGACCTTCGGTGAACACAGGCAGGCCTGTTGCTAGCAACATAAAATATAAATACTTACTTAGAAACCGAATTTTTTTTTATTTATTTACTAGGAGAATTATCCTGAGGTATCCACCATGAAACTGGGGTTATTAACATACTGGAATATAATGGATTTAGACATCTGAACTATGCAGAGGCAACCAGTGATGAGGTTTGATGTCACACAAACTGAGCAAAGGATTCCTCAAACACACCAGGATTTGGTGTTTTATTTCAAATACTGCACAGTGAAATGTGAAGTACAATCAACCCAATTGGAATTAGATGAATAAATCTTACAGGGTGCTCAGTGATTGACAGCTTCCCAGAGGGACAAAGCTGAGGAATTCCAGAATCATTGTTTTCCCAGTACCCAGCACATGCAGTGTGCTTTGTTACCAGGGAAATCCCATGTGTTTAATGTCCAAATTAACACAGATCTGAGAGCTAAACACACACGAATTCACTGCTGCTCTTCTCCTGGTGACCAACATATGGGATGATCTATCTACGGAATAATTCATGAGAATGAAAAGGAAGGAAAAATGGGCAAGTTGCTACTGAGTTCTGCTTTGTACAACAACTCAGGTTCACCTGCAAAATCACAGGAGAAAATTAGGAGCAGATTATGATTCCAGCATGAAAAGCCAATACATCCCTTCCCCTTTCTGGGCACCTGCAGATTCCTATGTGCCCCACAGCAAATATATTGAGTACTAAAACACAGGTAATTAATTTGTGATCAGCATCACGTCTGTCCTGTTCCCGAAGAAGTCACAGATTCCCTTCTCCAGGTTTAAGTTCTGTCAGATTGTGGAACACTTATCAGCTGAATGTTTTCACTGAAAGAGCAACTACATTAAAACTGCAGAATCAGGGAATCATGGAATGCTTTGGGATGGAAGGGACTTTAAAGATCATCCATGGACAGCGACACCTTCCACTATCCCAGGCTGATCCAAGTCCCATCCAGCCTGGCCTGGGACACTTCCAGGGACAGGGCAGCCACAGCTTCTCAGGGCAAAGGTTTTAAAACCCATAATTCAGTAAAAATAAAGTACCTCTCTTCAGGTGACTTTGTGTATTCTACAGAACCATGAGCAGAGCCTTCTGATGGCAGTTCACCCTCACGCATGGGGTGCACGTTTTTCCTTCTTAAACATGGAAAGAGAACGTTAAACATTTGGGAATTGGGTATTTTCGTACATCACTGGGGAAAAGTCAACAACAAGCAAAACTGAGTTTATAGCAGACTTCCCCAACACACCCCTCATCCTCCTGAGGAGCTGCAATGTGACTTTCCACATCAGGACTTGTGAGGTGCTCATGAACCAAGCACAGCTCAACCAAAACATGCCCAACCATTATTTTTTTGTGTGCTGCAAGGGATTTTCAGAGTTCCAAAAAGCACTGGTTCCTCTGAAGAGAAGATGCTGTGAATGACTGGTTTCACTCTTAAGCTAAATTTACACCACGTGATGCAAGAAGCCATCCTCGAGGTGTGAAAGCTTGTGGAAGCAGCTTTCCTGAAATCACAGAGTTTCTCACCCAATTTCAGACCTGGCACAGGCAGAACTGCAGTTGCAGCAGAGCAGGAATTTCTTTCCAGCAGCAGCAGAACTGAAGCAGCCTCTGCCCTTCCCACTGCTGCTGCTGGAATGGGGCAGGGGCACTCAGCAAACTGCACTGGGGGTAAATGGGAAGCAGGAGAAAGCCAAGGCCACAGTTATTAATCCCATGCCAGTCCTCTGAGCTGGGCCGCTGCAGATGTGCAGCAGCAGGAACAAACAGCTGGGACAAAACGGGGCTGGTCAGGCCAGTGGTGGTGTCAAAACACCCTCAAATGCACCTAAAATACGTCCAAGTGTGATTTTATCACCCACAGACCAGTGGTGTCACACCAGTATTAATTCAGGTAGACTTGGGAGTGCAATTTGAGTCTCTGAAATACTTGATCTGTAACACACCAATTTTTTATAATACACGATTATTTACAATCTATTTGTGAAATGCATCCCTTCTAAATGCGTACTGCTTCCCAGGTGTCTGAAGGAACTGAAATGTCAAATTTATAACTGACCCATCCAGCCAGAGAAGTCAGGATTTGGTTTTTTTTAAATATTCATTAATTCATGTGAACCCCAGAATAAAGCCTGTGGTTTTAGGAGGAATTTAACTGACACAGTGAGGGGGGAGGGGGGGGAAGAAAAGCCCCACAATAAAGGTTGAAATACTTGAGATTTTTTAGATAATTTGCATGTGATGCTTTACTTACTCACTGACTAAAAACATTAATTTTAGCAGCACAAACTTCAAATATTTTCAGTCCACTGACCTTATAAGGAACCTCCAATTAGGAGGGGGAGTGGCTCTTTTTTCCACCCACTTAATGGTGTCAGACAAAAGTCAAACCACTGGATTTGCATTCCCCTCCCTCAACCAAACAAAAGGAAAAGATGCTACAGCTGGAATTGCCCATTCCCTGCAACATCAGGAACATGGGAATGAAGTCATATTCCAAAGTGGAACACGCATGAGGGCTGTAAATTAGTTTATCCAGCGTGATATGAAATGTTTTTCAGAGCTGAGGTTTTTCTGCAGGTATGTTTTTCCTACAGATGTCCTCAACACGGCGGATAATTTCATGTACAGAAACTGTTTCTGTTCCTTGTGGCTGGGAAAAGAACTTGAGAAATGCAAAGCCAAACATGTCCTACTACAGAATTGCATTCATCATTTCAGAACTTCAGACCCAGCAATCTCAGGGGAGCACAACCTTCCTACTTCTCCCTGAATTTCTGAGCCATAAAGGAAGGAGAATTACAGGAACACCCAAA
The DNA here is from genome assembly GCA_013397865.1 of Struthidea cinerea. Lineage (NCBI taxonomy): Eukaryota > Metazoa > Chordata > Aves > Passeriformes > Corcoracidae > Struthidea > Struthidea cinerea. Next base: position 61,699 of record VZTI01003861.1, on the reverse strand, counting down.
GCTGCCTCAAGCTTCCACAGAACGTGGCCAAACCACTCAATTTATAGATTTTTATTACAACCTTGATATTACTACACCTTATTATTCTTCCAATTTAGTGGTCACCAACTACAACTTCCATTCTTGGTTGTATTCTTTATTTACAAACTGGGCTCTGTTTCTCAGCGACCTGGCAAGGGAGGGGACTCAGGTGCAGCCACATGAACTTTTTCACTCAGGACTAGAGCTGGAAAAATCAAAATCAACCTTACCCAGACCACAACAAACAAAAATACTTTATATATTTAGGAAGATTCTGTGCGGCTGCTATCCCATGTTTAAATGAAATAAAGCTACTTCTCCAGCTCAATTTTGGCAGCAGATAGTTCTGGTGTTGCTCTCAAAGATTTAAAGTTACATATTTCAAGTATAACAATGTAGATGTTTGTTGTCCTGATACAGTAGTACCTTTAATCTTGAAGGCTTCCAAAATATTTTAATACATGGAGATAGGCACAGATCTAGTCTCCCAAATTTAAAACAAAAAAAAAACTAAACAAAAACAAAACCCCCAATAAAATAACCAAAGACACAAAACCAAACACACCAAGGTGTTAACTGCTGGCTGGCTCTGTACAGAAATGATGCTAATTTGTATGATTAGTGGCTTAGTGGCTTTTTTTAGCCATATATTGGTTTGTGAGCATCTTTAAGGACCTTTGGACCTTTTCAAAAACACCAGGAACTGCTGTTTAAATTACACCCTCCTGACAGCTCCCATTGACAAGTGCAATGCCACAACCTTTGCCTTTCATTATTCACATTTAGACTGGACAGATGTAGCTGGGTCCTCTCAAACTGCTCTTCCAGCTCCTTTTAACTTGGAAAACACTACACCACCTCCAGCTTTCTCCAGGCATGTCAGGATAGAAGCACCAGGTTTAAAATCCTTGCCCAATACCCTTTAAAATAGCAGTTCCAATGAAGTTCGTCCGCTTTGCAAACTGACAGTGGTCAGGTTCAGGCTCCAAGACAAGCAGATGCATTCAAATCCGTGGGAATAAAAGGAATTATTTCATTAAAATGGGAGTTTTTAGGCTGAAGTGCCCCAAAAGCCAAACTGATGCTGATTTGGCCGCAGTGTTCCCAGAGCCCTCCCTGTCCCCAGCCCATGTCTTGCGCCACATCTGGCACCTGCCCCGGCCGTGAGTCACCGCCGCAGCTCAGCAGCAGCACGGAAACGCTCACTCCTGTTTGGTTACTTTTGTGCTGACTCTGCACAGCTCCACAGCCCCAGTCTGCCTGACACTCCTGGAATTCTTGGGTTGGAAGGGACCTGAAAGCCCATCCCATCCCACCCCTGCCATGGGCAGGGATACCTTCCACTGTCCCAGGCTGCTCCAAGCCCCAATGTCCAACCTGGCCTTGGGCACTGCCAGGGATCCAGGGGCAGCCACAGCTGCTCTGGGCACCCTGTGCCAGAGCCTGCCCACCCTCCCAGGGAACAATTCCTGCCCAATATCCCATCTAACCCCACTCTCTGGCACTGGGAAGCCATTCCTGTTTGTCCTGACCCTCCATCCCTTGTTCCCAGTCCCTCTCCAGCTCTCCTGGAGCCCCTTTAGGCCCTGGAAGGGGCTCTGAGCTCTCCCTGGAGCCTTCTCTTCTCCAGGTGAACACCCCCAACTTCTCCCAGCCTGTCCCCAGAGCGGAGGGGCTCAGACCATCTTTATGTCTCTCCTTCGGACTTGCTCCAGCAGCCCCACACCCTGATGCTGGGGGCCCTGGAGCTGGAAGCAGCATTCCAGGTGGGATCTTACGAGAGCAGAGGGGGAGATTCACTGTACATGAAAGACATGAATAAATAAAGCTCCCACATTTTCCTCACACTGTTCACTCCAAGCCCTTCCATGTCTCAGAATACACATCCTTGTCAGCTCCAAACAGTTTTCACTAAATATGAATCATCCCTAGGATAATATTTTTTAACTTCCCATAATTCAGGATGGGTTTACGTTCCATCTGCAGTGCATTTGCCATGGCCTTATTCCCCGGTTAAGGAACCGCTGACCTAGAAAACTCTCATTGAAGAAGGAGATAAACTAACGAACTTCAGGAAATTTTCATATCAGCTGGGGATGGAGTCAAAACACCTTTTTCAGATTCAGAATTCCAAGGTCTTGTTGCATTCTCTTTTCAGCCTCCATCCCTGCTGTTAAGCTTAATATTAAAGCAAATCTTGGTATATCCCAAGGTATACTGAGATACAGGCAGGGGGAGGTAATAAGCTGCAAATTCCTCCGTTTTACATGGTATTATAATCCGTAAGAATAATTCAGGCATCCTATCCAAGTGATAAAAGCATGTGGATGCAAGGGAGAAAAGCCAGTACAGACACTGGGTGCAGATCAAGCAGCAAAAGCTTTCCTGGTACATTTATCATCACACTGAATAGAGATCTCATCAAACATTCACCCCCAAAAATACAGTTACTGGTAACTCACTGGGGACTCCAGAATATTTGTTCTCCTAGATAAAGCCATTGTCTTTAATGTCAAAAAAAATAAGCCCAGAATGTCCTCATCATAATCTGATATGTACCCAAATTCTTTAAAATTTCATCCAGGAATTCCTCATCAAGCCTTCATCCACGTATGGATACCTCCCAAAAAGAATGGATCATGAAGACTTCAGTGACCAAAAAGCCATTACATTCAAGTGAACTGACTGCCAATCATCCCCAGAAGTTTATTATTTCCTGCTTATTAATACGGAAAATAATGATTTTCTGAGCTTCAGGAATCCAAAAAGAGGTTGGAGCTACCCTGCCGTGAGGTGACTCAATCCAGAGTGGACAGGTTCTGGATATGCAGTTCAAGCTCAGTCTGTAAATTTGGGATAACGTTGGCTTGAATCCCTTTTTGAGTACAGGCACTATGGAGAAGCATGGAATTCACTTTTGAATATTCCCTGATGGCAGCTGTAAGATAAAGTCTAAGAGACATCTCTCAGTGGGATGAAAGCCCAGGAAAAGTCTCTCTACCAGAGGCCTCTCAGGTTCATTTGGTCCAACTCAACTTTTATGAGGAGAAATTGAAAAAGTTGAACCTTTGGGACAAGTTTATGTGAACTTCAGCAATTCCAGCATTCTGATATGGAGTTGACACTGATCAGTCTGATGCTCTCCAAGATAGTTCTCATTTGCTCAAGAAGCAGACACCGCACTAAATCTTTGACAAAATTATCCATTTAAGTATTTAGGTCATGGTAAGGCTATACAATTTTTATTAAATAACAGTATCTTTGCCAGCATCAGAAGTTGATAAGGGCCTTACCAGAGAAGTTTGGTTTCCTGTAGCATTTTTTTTCCCTGATAACAATTCCTAAAATGGTTTTAATAAGGCAGGTTGCAGGAAGGAAATGAGGACAAATTAAAAAAAAAAAAAAAAAGGCTTTTAAATCCTGACCTTATGGCCCTCCAAAGAGCATGCAGGATCACCATGTCCAAGGTATCCAGGAAATAAAAAGGCAAGAAAAACTTTAGTATCCCACTGAAGTTCACACTCCCAAGAATAGCCTGGGATGGATGGAAAGACTCCAAAACAAAGCCACTCTTGCAGCAGATTTTTTCTTTACTTTTGTACTAATGATACTGAACCAGTGTATTCCATGGAAGGATGTGCTGTGCTTTTTAGGAAAGACTGCTGTAAAAAGGGAACTTTTGATATAGTTCTGCTCCTGTTCCCATGTTGTGAAATAGCTCAACAAGAGGGTCCTAAGTGTACTCTGACACATTCCATGGGCTGCCAAGGGAGGTTTGGAGTCCCCATCCCTGGAGGTGTCCAAGGAAGGCCTGGACGTGGCACTCAGTGCTCTGGGCTGGGTGACAAGGTGGGCATCGGGCACAGCTTGGCCTCGATGACCTTGGAGGGCTTTCCCAACCATTTTCCAAATGATTCTGTGATTCTCTGATCCAGCAGCCAAGGCCTAGAACTTGCCCTTTTTTGCTCAGTCAACCCAAAACAGCTTAGGGAGAAGAGAAATTTGGCTTTAGGAAAAGTGCAATGGAATGCCAAAGAAGGGAATGGGAAGGGGAAAGACAAGCACCAAACACCAAAGCAGCTACAGAATTCTGTGCCTAAGGAACCTCAGCTACTCCTACAGCTGAGCAGTGCCACGTTGCTCAGCACAAGACAAAAGTCTTCAGCCATGAAAAAGCCACACAGAAACCAACAAGGATGGACAGAGTTCACTGGGAAAAGACTCAAAGGGATTAAGAAAATTAGGAAAGAAAATAATGAGACAAGCTGCAAGTCACCAGATACAGCATTTACGAGTAAGACTTTTATTTACCGACTAAGAGGGAACCACTGAACATCTCCACAGACAACCATCGTAATTCACACTCTCACTTATGTTTGTTATCAAACAAGAATTCCAAAGATGTTGTCAATCCCATTTGGCATGGAGAAAGCAGGTAATTCCAGTGCTCCTGCCCAAAAAGTCAGAGAAGCAAAGGGGATGAGCGGAGAAGATTCATTGCTTTTTTCCTGCTATAAAGCGTTAGTGTATTGCCTGATCTTCCATATCTTTATTTGAAGTCACTTCGGATTGTTAAAACATGGATGGATATTAAATGGATGGATTCGGATATTAAAGCATGAGCACTTCTATCTACTTTCGCAACTAATGGGTAAATAATTATCAACAAGATTGAAATAATTTGGGCTAAAATATTGGGTATCTGAATACATAGATGTGAAACTGGTCACTTATTTAAGAGGACAAGCAAGCATGGAATTTCCAAAAGAGTTTGGGTTGGTTTTTAACATAACTGGCCCAGCTGGTGGTTGTGTGGAATAGAAACATTTATGTCTCCTCTGTAGAGCAGGATGAAGAAAATGAAGCATCTTCACTCCACAATTCAGCATCTGGTATCAGTAGGTTCTGCTCACAGCTTATACAGACAGTGAAAATACCTTTTATTAGAAGTTAACTCTGGGAGCTTCAATTCATCTTTCAGTTTGTCCAAAAGGGAACAGCACATATTTTGTGCTGTCTTAAGACAATACAGAATTGAAGTGAAAATTAAAAAGTGAATCAGATGGAGAAGAAACCTGTATGTTGCATTAGTTTGTGGTAATGTTTTGGGGGGAATGCACAGGAAATTGAAACGTTGGGGGTTGTTAAGAGGTTTTAGTGTTTAAAATGGGGATTTTTTTCCTGTTGGGGAAGAGAAAGGAGAAAGAACAAGCAACTGAGCAAGTGACAATAAGAGAGGTGCTGGAAATGACCTGGGAGAAAAAGGGCACAAGCAGAAGTTAGGAAATTGTTAAAAAGGAGAGGAAGAACTTGAGGATGAGCACAAGGGAAAAGAGAGCAAGAAGAGAAGCATCAGGAGCGAGCAGGAGAGCTGGAGCCAGAACTCATTCCCAAGTTACAGCTGTGGTAGCTCGTGCTGGGAGCGCACACGCAGGGCAGCATCCGAGTGGGAATGCCGAGTGGAGAGCTCGGAAATTTGAGACAGCAAAAAGTCAGAGAGGCAGAGCGAGGAGGGGACAGAGACTGACAGAAGGATGATTTACTACAAGAGGGGTGGCAAGAATTCCTGGGAATGATGTTCCCCATTAAGTGACAGTGGTATCAGGACCAGTTAACCAAGCCCTGCCTCTGCTCCTGTCCACCCACACAGCCCATTCCATGATCCCGTGTGCCGGCTCTGGGACCCGAGCTGCTGCAGCGTAACCCGATTCCCCGCCCCCGCACACACCCCACTGGTAAAAATATAAAATTATGTATTTCAGCCAACTCACTCTGCAAGCCTGATTCACTGGTTGGGCTTACCAACAGCTGTGCCAACACAAAGCAGGTGGGAACAGGCAGCCCAAAGGGAGGGAAGGGGAGCTGCTTAAGGGGTCACTGCCTTCAAAGAACTCCTGGTTGCACTCGTTGCTTTGGAACAACTCTTCCAACAATTTCCCTCCAAGTGCTTCCATGATCTACACCCTGTGCAGGAACTTCCCATCGGTTTGCCAATACTTGCAACACATGCAGAACATCAAGTTCAATACTGCCCCACACTACTAGATGAAATACAATACCAGTTCTTTCTTTTCATCCATATGCTTCTTTTGTATCAATTATTTGAAATCGGCCATAGGTACAGATTTGGGGAGAGCAAGGTCATTTTCACCAGCCCCAGGAAAACATGGATAGATCTGGGTGGGTGGAAGGAAAAAGGGGCAGAAAATCAATGTTGCTTGTGTTTTTCTCTGAATATCCTGTTCTTGCTGTGCTGCCCTTCAGCAGCCTCACAGCACTGGATTTATGTACCAGCCTATGGCCTTATCTCATTCTAGAAGACTGAACTGATCTGGGTGAAAAAGAGATAATGAAGTCTTCTCAAATCTCCCCCAAATTTAAGAGGGTGTAGCAGCAGAAGACCAACAGTTCCAATCCTTATTTCCCAGCTACAGTCACTTTGCTTCCCTCCACTGCCAGCACTACAGCAGTGTCTCAGGACTCTGTCACAAGTTTGGTCAGCTGAAACTAGAACACGTTATTATTGTAAAAGAGTTTTATTTAAGACATTTAACCAATTTTCCCTCTAAAATCCAAGCAAACTCAAGCACAGAGAAGGGTGGGTCACACACCCAGTGGACACTGGCCCAGGTAACCCTTTGTTCCCCAAACTGATCACTCCCTAAGGCTCAGAACTCAGCCTTGTCAGAAAGGCTGGAGCTTCTGGACTGACAACATGGAGCCATGGATGTCCCATCCCTGGAAGTGTCCAAGGCCAGGTTGGATGGGGCATGGAACAACCTGGGATAGGAGAAGGTGTCCCTGCCCATGGCAGGGGGTTGGAATGAGACAATCTTTAAGGTCCCTTCCAACCCAAACCATTCCATGATTCCATGTTTCAATCACACAAAGTGGGCAAATCCCATAAATGCCTCCTTCCTTACGAAAGAAGTTGTATAAATGTCATATCCATTGACAATCATGTTTATTCGTTGCACAGATGCTTCTCAGGTGCGCCAGGAGGAGAGCACACAGAAAACAAGCTGTCCAGTCAATATCACTATCCCCAAAATGATGCTATTTACTGAAACACCCCATCACTTTTCCCAAAATTGAGGTATGCAGATCAAATGGGAAAAGAGATTGCAAATTAAAAATCAGCATTTTTTTAAGACAAACTCTGTTTGGGAAAAATGAGTTGGAAGTCTAATTCCCCCAAATTTCCAACCAAATCCTAAGTTCCTTGAGCAGACCTCTACGTGGATGTGCTGAGTCACTCTCCAACCTTAAGAGGCTGCTCCTCCAAGTTACAAAGCACTCAGAATACAAACTCCAGGCAAATGAAACTGCAAATGCAAAGAGCATCCTGCTATTAAAGCATCAGACACAGAAACCCTTCAGCTCAGCTCCGCCCGCTGCGTCACCCGATGACTTTGGGCTGTCACCCAGTGACTTTGGGCACTCACCAGGTGACTTTGGGCACTCACTTCACCTTTAGGCTTTCACTCTCTTGCTGGGGAGCAGCTCAGGGAGTTCTTTATCTCATGCTGTGTGCATGGAAAGCATACAAAGCTCTACAAAACGCCAAAAATCTCTGAATCCCTTCTCCTCACCCTAAAGAACAGGAGCTCAGTGCCTTAGGTCAGGCTGTCAATAGGACACAGAAAGTTTGGGTGGATGGGGGTTTTCTGGATGTTAAATTTCAATCACTGAAAAACTTTATTCTTCTATGGGATGCTGGAAAAATCCACTAGAATTTACTTGATTCAGATACTAAAATGCAGCATGAGAAAAGTCCCAAACCTAAAACCAAGTGCGGGGTCTGGACAGTGAGCAATTACTAACCTGTACCTAAAAAAATTAAATTTATATATTTAATACATGATAAAAGATGGTTCAGACCACCAAAAGCAAGAGATAATTCTCCCATTTTTGTCGGTTCTTGAGCGCTTGACTTAGTTTGGGAATTTTTATGGAAATAATTAATAAAGTCAAGTGTAATTCCACAGAGACAATCAAGATTGAAATGTTGGAAGGAAGACCATGCTTCCAACCTATGGAATATAATCCATACCTGTTTTCTCAAATACATCAAGGAAGTTTATGTATTTGGCACTGTCAAGTTGGGGGTTCAGAGGTTTCAGAACACACATAATGACTAACATGAAACTTAGAAATTGCATTCTGGGCCCACTGAGTGATTGCTAAAAATGTATCTTGAGCTTCAGCCTCACCTCAAACCACGGCCCTCAGATTCTTTTGTTTTATGCAAACAAAAATCATGCAAAGATGAAAATTAAGATTTGTTTTTTAAAGTAGCAGTGGTCCAGAGGAAGAAAATAACAGCAAAGCAGTTAAGCAGTTATCAGAAAATATCAAGGGACCCTTTTTCAAATATGGAAGTCTGAACATTAAATTCTTCATCCCATAGTCAGACTCTTGTGTGGAAATAATCGCATATTCTCACATTTCAATAAAATTAGGTAGGAATTACAAGATTCAAAATCTTAACAAAGGAGTGAGGCCAACACTATTACAAAATACTGTGTTATACTACACAGGCCTAGGATTATACTTCTGAGGTATAAAAAAGGTAGTGATAAATATTTAAAAAATTAGGAATGACACAAGGAAGTCAGTTAAGTCCCCCCTCTCTCTTAGCACACTTCGGAAATACACATTAAAGGACAGAAAATATAAGCTGAGGAAATCTTTGTCACACACACAAAATTATTTACTGATCCTGATCAGAACATGTTCCTGATTTTAAAAAAAAATTTAAAAATAAGAGCCAGAAGTTATTACATTGGACAGAAAGGGGGGAATAAAAGAAAAATAACCCAAACGAACTTCCCCAAGACCCAAAACCTTCTGTGCCTCAGAACATAAGCCTACCATGAACTTCTCCATACCAAGAGGAGATTTAATGACATTAACTACTCCAATGTGGTCCTTCTTTTAAATTTGTTTTAATAAGCATTTAGAGCTGACTGAGATTCGTTTTTGTGCTGTGGAATCCCAGCCCCACACCCTGCTCCTGCCAGCCTGTCCCCACACAGATGAGGGCCCAGCCTGCTCAGAGGTCACTGCTCATCTCCCATGTTTCCAAACCAAAGCACCACATGCACGCGCTGGCAGCGCGTCAGGAGACCTCGGAAAAATGTCACTTTGTCACATATGGACATTCCTTCCTCCACACACAAAACACAGGGCGCAGTGGGCCCGTGGCACTCCATCTTTTAGATTTCACTTCATTATAACAGCAGCTAAACTGAAACAGATTTTAAAATAAATCTGTTCAATTGAAGTGGCATTTTTGTGAGTTTTGCAGGAGGGGGTGATTCCAAGATGCAACACGGGAACCTTGTGAACTGCAAGCAGAACTTGTTTTCTCATTTCTCGAAATAACTGGGTGCTGATTAAGAACATCCAGCAGAAAACCAGAATTAAATACTTGCTTTATGCAGGTGTAATACAACCATTATACAATAGTTACACAACTCTTTCTTCACATAATAAGAAGAGAAAAAACTGGGGTTTTTTAACCAGGTTTCAGAAGAGAGAACTTGATAACACCACAACTTGGCCAACTGGTTTTCCTTGCTTTATTGGCTTCTGAAATAAATTAAATGGAAATATTCTAGCAAAAGCTTGGATTTTGGTTTACTATGTGGCAGTAATCAAGTAAATGGGCACTGAGTAGAACCTTCAAACCCACTTCTGGAAATCTGTGTCCAATTCTAATGGTTCCTTACAAGAGAAAAGCATTCCGTAAGTTTCTGGTGCCCACCACATGGAGCAAAGACCTCTTGACTCCAGAATGAGACCCAAAGCAGTCAGAGTTGTCAACGAGCACCAAGGAAGACAGTGCAGAGCCTGTGCTCCATCTGTCTCCACCTGTGCTACTGGATTTCTCAAGGTTTCAACACCGAGCTCATAAAGTTTTAAAATGTCCATGCTGTGAACATGACTCTGGCTAATTTAACTCCACAGAGATACATAAATGAATGTTGTGATGGGTCAAAGACTGCAAGGCTCACATGGACACTGCACTGCAATTGTGGCCACGTGCTGTGGAAAACACACAGCTGAGAACATCCCCACACCAACCCTACAAGGACAAAAAATCAACCTTCCTGAAGGACCACATCAGAGAAATTATTTCCATTCACACCTCCAGATCACGAGTTTTTAGACGTTCTATCATTAAACTCTTGTACAGCAGACTATCAAATTACAATAATTACCATAACTCACAACCTTTTTATTTACCAGAAGAAAACCCAAACCACAAACACACGGATTTCCTCAAGGCTGCACCAGAAATGCTGTAGAGGAGCATGTGAGGAATGGACAGGGATCTCCACATCAGGAAATCCGACACAGAAAGAATTAATACTTACTCTGTGCTGCAAATACAAACCAAAATGGAAATCAGATCCCAAGAAAGGTCTCTGATTAATACAACACAAACCCAAGCAATTCTTAACTGTCCTTATAAAAACTTTACCTGTATAACACAGTATTTTACACTCTTCACTCAGACTTCAACTGACTCATTTGTGATGCTGTCTCTAGTAGAGATAGTTCACAAAAGACATCAGTTCACTTCAACATTAAGCTCTATAATTAAGTTTATAATTAATCTTTAATATTAATAAATATATACTAAGCTTATTAAAAATAATAAACCACCACAGAAAGTTTGAGGAGCTACTAGAGTAATTCCAAGTGAAGCTGTAGTAAGTGGGTAGTTGCGGGATAGTTCCTGCAACCCCAGCATTGCATCTACTGCTGCCTCTGATTTTGGGGCAAAGAGCCAGGAAAGTTTGTAGCCTTTGGTTAGAGCTTGACTTCAGCAAAAGTTTAAAAATTCTGCCAGTGACAGGGACATGGGGACCAAGGGCACCCTCAGCAAGTGACAAGACACGGAGCTGTGTGGAGTAGATACACCCTGGAGAGAAGGGATGGCATCCAGAGGGACCTGGACAGGCTGGAGAGGTGGGGCTGTGAGAACCNTCAACTGACTCATTTGTGATGCTGTCTCTAGTAGAGATAGTTCACAAAAGACATCAGTTCACTTCAACATTAAGCTCTATAATTAAGTTTATAATTAATCTTTAATATTAATAAATATATACTAAGCTTATTAAAAATAATAAACCACCACAGAAAGTTTGAGGAGCTACTAGAGTAATTCCAAGTGAAGCTGTAGTAAGTGGGTAGTTGCGGGATAGTTCCTGCAACCCCAGCATTGCATCTACTGCTGCCTCTGATTTTGGGGCAAAGAGCCAGGAAAGTTTGTAGCCTTTGGTTAGAGCTTGACTTCAGCAAAAGTTTAAAAATTCTGCCAGTGACAGGGACATGGGGACCAAGGGCACCCTCAGCAAGTGACAAGACACGGAGCTGTGTGGAGTAGATACACCCTGGAGAGAAGGGATGGCATCCAGAGGGACCTGGACAGGCTGGAGAGGTGGGGCTGTGAGAACCTCATGGAGTTCAGCAAGGCCAAGAGCCGAGGTCCTGCACCTGGGATGGGGAATCCCAAGCACAAACCAGGCTGGGAAGGGAATGGATGGACAGCAGCCCTGGAGAGGAGTGCTGGGGGTGTTGGTTGGTGAGAAGCTCAATATGTGCTCTTAGCCCAGAAACCCCATACTCTGGGCCGATCCCACAGCCTGGGCAGCAGGGAAGGGGTTGGGATTCTGCTCCTGTGCCCCACTCAGGTGAGACCCCACCTGCAGAGCTGCCCCAGCCCTGGGGCCCAGCACAGGGAGGACGTGGAGCTGCTGGAGAGAGGCCAGAGGAGGCACCAGGATGAGCAGAGGGATGGAGCAGCTCTGCTGGGAGGAAAGGCCGCGAGAGCTGGGATTGTTCAGCCTGGAGAGGAGAAGCTTTGGGGTGACCTTAGAGCCCCTTCCAGTGCCTGAAGGAGACCCAGGAGAGCTGGAGAGGGACTTGGGACAAGGGATGGAGGGACAGGACAAACAGGAATGACTTCCCAGTGCCAGAGGGCAGGGCTGGATGGGATCTTGGGCAGGAATTGTTCCCTGGGAGGGTGGGGAGGCCCTGGCACAGGGTGCCCAGAGCAGCTGTGGCTGCCCCTGGATCCCTGGCAGTGTCCAAGGCCAGGTTGGACATTGGGGCTTGGAGCAGCCTGGGACAGTGGGAGGTGTCCCTGCCCATGGATAGCTTTAAGGTCCCTTCCAGCCCAAACCATTCTGTGATTCCATGAAAAATCTGATTTTATTGGGAAGACAGAGATCCGTAGGTGCAATCACACACACATCCAGCATTTGCAGGAATGCTCCTTTTCCTGCCCAGGGCCTGCCGTAATAATCTCAGTTTCTGAAGGCACACTCTGACATTGACAGGAAAGTCATCCCGAGTACAAGAGCACAGAATTCTAAGCTTAGGAACATCTGATCACGGTAAAAAATGGGCATTAAGCTGTTATTCCACAACACTGACCCAGTGTTTGTAGTATTTATGAGTAACTTCGATAGAAATGAAAACTATCAAGATCTTGTAACACTAACAAAGAAATCAACGTATTTCAAACACTAACTCTGGCACAGCATTAAATTAATGCCTAATTATCCACAAGTTGGAAAGAATAACAATAAAGAAGCCAGAATCAGACATGATCCTGGAAAGTTACTGAGCTTCCAGTATCAATCAGATTTTGAACGAGTGTATGGAAGTTGATTTGTCTGTGACCACACACACCCCCTCTATGTATTTAATGTGTAAGTCCTGATAAAACTGCATTTAAAAACAAGAATATATGTGGTTATACAGCTGGAAGTAGGGGAAAAGCTGTAGTTACAACCAGACAGAGCAGAGATCAGTGTGCAGGAACTCACAGTGACCAGGAAAATGCAGAACTGAGGAAGTACCAACACATTCACTTCCCTGACAATATTTCTCTCCTCTTTTAACCCCTTCCTCGATTTTAACTCAAACTGATACCAGGGGCACAAAACTCTATAAAGCACATGCTGGATGTTCCACCAGAACCAAAGTAAATGAATTATTAGCAATTTATGGAGTTCACAGACGCACAAATTATGAGCTGAACACATACAGGGAAAGGGGATTTGGACTGAAATGTGTTTGAAGGCAGGAAACCACAAAACCAGTGAACAGGTTTTTGGGACACTAGGATTTAAAAGTTTCACTGGCAAGTTCAATTTAACCATTAAAATTATTTAGCTATGCTTTAGTCAACTAGTCATCCTACTGACTTGATTTTTTTCCAGTAACTCAACAAAATTCACTCTCAATTTTTTCCCATTATATTTTGAAGGAACGACTCTGCCATCAGAAATCAATTTGTACATTCCCATCCCTCTCTTATTTCACCATCCAAACAGTTACTAAAAAGAAAGAGGAAAGTTTTCAACACAAAGAGGTATTAATGTATTATTAACTATTCCTTTAACTGACTCACAACGCAGTCTATTTTTATTTGCCTCTGGGGGAAAAGAAAAAGGGGGGGAAAAAGAATACTTGGAGGCTTTGGAACTTTATGTAACACATCAATTGAAAGCTTGGTCTCTCACAGCTGGAACAAAACTGACACTTAATAGAGTTAATTTTACTTTCATTTACTCAGTTTCAGGTATTTGGTGCTAACCAGACCCTGGAAACTTTGCACAGAGAATGTTTACAAATAGGTGTCAGCTCGTGGTATTTCAGTTACAGAACCATTTCCCTGCTTTTCCACAATTCTGAGCTGGGATTTAACTGATTTTGTCTTCATACAGGGGAACTGAACCAGCACAAGAGTTTTCCCACTGTATGGATCAAGCAGAGCTGACTGGGAACCGTCTCCCACATTTCCCTGGCCCTTCAGCGGGGATTCTCCCTGAAAATCATAAGGACAGGACACTTTGGAATAAATAAGGAGATGATAAAGCCAGTGCCTTTCAAACTGAGCCATACTAAGGGTTAGGACAAACCAGACGCCTGTTCTGAAGGAATTAAATCCACTGGTACCAGCAAAGGCAGTCCAGTTATTTTTCCAGTCATGCTTGGATAAATGAGAATCAAATGCAGAATTTTACCTTCCTTCCCCAAAAGAGGAAAAGATGGATAAAACCATGGATAATCACTGCAATTCTACTGGTATATTGTGTCACCTTGAAGAGCCAGCACTGGATAACTCCACACATGGAACATGTCTTCGTGGAAGTAACAATTGCTGATTTTCCAAAGTTTCTCTGGTGTTTTTAAGCCATCCAAAGACTACAGTTCCCATAAGCCTCCTCTTGAAGGACCCGTGGAGGTGAGGAAGGAAAGGACGAGCATTCCCCTTTACTGCTTTTTTCTCCCCTCAGAAGCTCACAAGAAAAGCAGTTTGCTCAGAGAGGTTTTTGGTATTATTTCAAATAGTCTTAGAGCAAAAAAGAACTCTGACTGCATAAACATCAGACTTCTTCAAGTCTGAGTAGCAAGAAAGTTATTACATAATTTTTTTTGTAAATACCAGCCTCTTACTAAAGAAGAGATGAAACTGTAAACTCAACAAATAATGTATTGTACTCAGTTATAAAGACAAAAGCAGCAGTTCTCTGTAAATAATCCTATTCTACAACAACAGATCTATTTACAGAAGGATTTCAGAAGTTACACAAGTCTCCCATGCTCCCATAAAACAAAGGTATCAGAAAGTTTTGTACTTCAGTGTGGGGAACAGTTCTCCAAATGGCATTCAAAATTACCATGGAAAGGCTAAACAGATACCAGGCTGCAGTTCTCACTCAACAACACAAACTGTCACCACGACTTTCAACCTGCAGTCCCCCAGCCAGGGCTAAGAACACCTGAAATGAAGAGGTTTTAAGAGGAATGCCCAAAAGATATTCTAATTACAGCAACAAAAAGTGCTTTTTTTGGTACCAGCAGGTTTTAGTCTTCAAACTGGCACCCATTTGAGCTCAGATCAAGCTGTGAAACGCCTGCATGGCAAATAAAGGCTCCGTTTTTTGCGTGTTTATTCTTTTCACATACCATCTGAGCAGGTGGTCCAGTTTCAAACGTGACTTTAAGAAGTGGCACATGTAAGCAAGTCTGTCCTAATTAAATGTCACTTGAAAAGCTCCGACAAGGCACAGTTTTTCCTGGACACCAGTGGTGTTCTGCTACTTTGTCTAAACTATCAACCAGTTTGCACAAGTCACCGATGGCCATCGTGCTAATTCCCAGTCTGCACAACCCCACAGACTTCCAAAATGGATAAATTCCCGGTCAGTCCCTCGTTATTTCACACAAGCGAGAGAATCCTGCCCATAAATCGGCACTGAAACAGAGAACTCTTGGCTGCTATTAGGTAAAATTATCCTTGTCACTGTCCAGCGTGGGGGAGGGGATGCCAATGACAAGTCCTAAATCCACCCAAGTATTGATGCGGGAACTGTAACACTTGCTGCTCCTGTAACCAGCTGGCTTCCCTACCTGTGAGCCTGGAAACAATATCAAACTATTGACCTATTGCCCTCCCGGCTTAAGAAAACCCTGCTTGCTCTTCAATTTTGAACAAGATAGACTTGCCTTACCCAAGGAATATTCCAAACCCATGAATTAAACTCAATAGGCTTCATAAACTTGGATGGAATTTTTAATTCACAGCAGAAAATGTAAATTTAACACTTCACACACATATTCTACTTCAGACTGCAAATAAAAACAGTCTAGTTCTAAATAATTCATGTAAGCCAAAAACATGAAGCGTAGCCTACAAAAGTATCTATATATACACACACCAAATATATATAGATAATAGTTAACAAATACGAGCTCAGAGTTATTTTCAGTGTTATTATTCTAATTCTATAAAGTATAATTAATTTTCCAAAAATACCCAACCTACAGAGGTTGGGGGGAGGGAGGCGTGAAGAAAGAGAGAAACAAGTTTACCCAAACTTTTTAGGGCTACAGACTATTCCAAGGAGGGAAGTTAAATTCTGCTTGGTTACAGGCAGGGAATTAACTACTACCAGAAACTAAATATGTGCTAATTTATCACCAGATATCATCTACATGTTCTTTAACTTCACACAACTTTCCTAAGGAAAACGTAAGGAAATACCAAGAAGATAATAAAAAAAGTCATTAACTTGTACAAATCCAGGCCCCCTTGAAACTCCATCCACCTCAGTGTGACTGCAAGTACCTCCTGGCAAAAGTTAACAGCACACTCTCATTCGGATTCAACCACGATGGTTGTCAAAAACACGCTTGTCGATTTATTTGGGAGCCGGTTACTCTGTCTTTGTTGATTTTAAATAACAATAAATGTTTACTTCCCCCGATGGCTGTGGAGTAATAGGAGAACTAAGTAACAGCAGCAATCTAGATACATGATCAAAGAACCCCTACGTGGTCTATGGACGGGCTAAACCCAAAACTTCAAAGCCGACTGAGATTCAAAAACACGCCAATTTCTAAATTTCGAATTCCAGGACTTTTAAATGCGTTTTGTGATCCCGCGGTGGCGGGAGGGAACTGTGGCCACTCCAGAGGAGCACCCCGTGTATCCGAGGAGGGCTCCAATTCCTCCCGCAACACAAAGCTGAATCCCTAAAAGGCTGCGGCCAGCTATTAAAATATAGAATCAGGGAATCATTAATGATGGAAAAGACCTCCGAGATCATCGAGTCCAACCTACGGCCACCTTGTCAACCAGACCACGGCACCGAGAGCCATGTCCAGCCTTTCCTTAAAGACCTCCAGGGACGGTGCCTCCACCACCTCCCTGGGGAGTGTCTGTGTGTCCCTGCGTGTCCCTGCGCCTGTGTGTCCCTGCGTGTCCCTGTGCCTATTCCCAACGCTGCTCCCTCCTCCTCCCCACCCCCACCGAAGGGATGACAGGCACCTCGCTCAGGTAACTCCTTCCCCATCTCCCTCCACCTTCCCCACCCGCCCCACCGGCCCCTCACAGGTGCCGGGGCATCCCAATCCTCCCCTACAACAGGTGATGCTCCAAGTCCTGCCGCCCTCCTCGCCGCCAGCCCGGCCCGAGCCCTCGCACCCGCCCACCGCAGGGCGTTGCGCATAACACCGAGAGGCTCCGGGCGAGCTCCCTT
>VZTI01003861.1:28083-43663 GCA_013397865.1 Struthidea cinerea | reverse complement strand
GAGCCTTTTGCCTTGGCACCTGTCAATCCCCCGCGGCCGGGCGGGAGACGGCGCTGACGTGGGGAGGCAAGGGCGGGCCGCGTTCGCCATGGCAACGGCTCCTTCCCCCTCCTTCCCGATCCATGCCCGCCCGCCCTCCGGCGTGTGACGGTGTCGGCGCCGCTGCGGGCCGGGATGGCCCCGGCGGGGCGGGGAAGGGGAGCGGCCGCCATTCCCGGTGAGGGGGGACCCGGCGGCTGAGGCGGTGCCGGCCCCGGCCCGCAGGGGGCGCCGGGAGCGCGAGGCCGAGCCCGCCGGGGCTTCCCGCCCTCCGCCGCCTGTGGGGAGGGACAGGGCCGGGCACGGCCCCCTGGGAAGCCGAGAGGTTCCCGAAAAACCGTTCAAAAAAGGCACTGGAAGTAGCCCGGAGTGGAAGTCTCGACCTGCTGAGAGACGGCTGCTTTCCCCTCCTGTCGGAATTGCATCCACGGGTCTTTCTCGCCCCGCTCGAAAATATCCCCCCCTGAAAACGAGTTGGAAAATGTGGTAAAAGTCGTCCGGTGTGGGAGCCCCGACCTGCTGGGGGAGTTACAGAATGCTGGAAGGTTTCTTTCCCCTTAGAATTGCATCCAGGGGTCTTTCTCATTGCCTCAGAAAATCAATATATTCCCCAAGAACAAGTTAAAAAAAGCACTAAAAGTCACCCCGTGTGGGAACCTCGAGCTGATGAGGGAAGGCTCCTTTCCCCTTGGAATTTCGTCCAGGGTTTCTTCTCATTCCCCTCAGAAAAAAAATATATTCCCCCAGAAGTGGGTTAGGTGTGGGAGCCTCAAGCTGCTGAGGCAAAGCTCCTTTCCCCTCAGAACTGCATCCAGGGGTCTTTCTCATCCCTCTCTGAAAATCAATACATTCCCCCAAAAGGAGTTTTAAAATGCACTAAAAAAAGTAGCTTGGTGGGCGAAACTTGAGGTGCTGAGGGAATCACAGAATAAAAGGCTCTTTTCCCCTTGGAATTGCATCCAGGGGTCTTCCTCATCCCCCTCAAAAAATCAATATATTCCCCAAAAAATGAGTTAAAATATGCACTATAAGTAGCCCAGTGTGGGAGCCTCGAGCTGCTGAGGGAAGGCTCCTTTCCCCTCGGAATTGCCGTGTCGGTGCTTCCAGCCTAAATCTGTGACAGGGGGTTTTTAATGTAAATTTTTTTTTTTTCTTTAATTTCTGGAATGCCCACAAAGATCAAAAAGTAGAGTCTGGCCTTTATCTAATACTTTAATTCTGACGTGTGGTACTTTAATCTAGTCATTTCAGTTCCCAGCCAGCCTCCTTGGAGAAATTAGGACATGTTACTTGTTCCATTTGCTTTTTCTTCCTGTTTTAATATTTTTTTTATCTTGGCTTAAAAGGTGGAAATAAGCAGCCAAGGATTGGGAGACGGATGCAGCCACAGCCAAAGTCCCCCAAATAATTGAAATGTTGAGAATTTTACTTAAATTCTGTGATCACAGAATCCCAGAGTGGGTTGGGATGGAAGGGACCTTAAAGCCCATCCAGTGCCACCCCCTGCCATGGGCAGGGACACCTCCCACTGTCCCAGGCTGCTCCAAGCCCCAGTGTCCAACCTGGCCTTGGACACTGCCAGGGATCCAGGGGCAGCCACAGCTGCTCTGGGCACCCTGTGCCAGGGCCTCCCCACCCTCCCAGGGAACAATTCCTGCCCAAGATCCCATCTAACCCTGCTCTCTTCTTCAGCTTAAGGCCATTCCTCTTGCCACTCGAGACCCCTGTGGAAAGTCCCTCTCCAGGGACGTGGGTGCACAGGGAACAGCAGGGGGATCGTGGGACCACCCCAGGAGTCACAGTGAGGTGTTAGGTGAGCTGAAATTATCCATGGAATTGCACCTTACAGCCGTGGGAGGTGCTTGGGAACACCATGACTTAAGTGGTCCTTTCTCATTCCCCTCAGCCCCGGAAAGATTTGAGGTCACTTGGAGCTGCTTTTGACACTTCTCTCACTGACTCTGAGTGTGGCCAGAACGTGGTTCTTGTCCTGGGATGTGGAAAGCCAACACCTGAGGGAGCTGGGAAAGGGGCTCAGCCTGGAGAAGAGGAGGCTCAGGGGGGACCTCATTGCTCCCCACAACTCCCTGACAGGAGGGGCAGTGAGGGGGGGTCGGGCTCTGCTGCCACGTCCCAAGGGAAAGGAGGAGGCAGGAAATGGCCTCAAATTGCACCAGGGGAGGCTCAGGTTGGAGATTAGGAAAAAAATTTTTCCAAGGCCTGGCCTTGGAAATGAGGAATGATTGGAATGAGCTGCCCAGGAATGAGCTGCCCAGGGAGTGGTGGAGTCACTGTCTCTGGGAGTGTTCAGGAGGAGTCTGGATGTGGCCCTTGGGGACAGGGTTTGGGGTGATGCTGGTGCTGCTGGGGTGGCACTGGATGGTCCTGAAGAGCTCTTCCAACATGAACAATTCCAAGATATCAAAGGCCAACCTCTGTCCCATCCCTCAGTCAGGAAGGACAGCTCCGCTCTCAGAGAAGAGGGCGGGGGGGCATTCCCTGAGGAATTTTTTCCCCGAAAATCTTTCTGGTCTGTGTGAGAGCAGTGACAGAACAGTTTCTCTTGCTCAGTGTAGGTAACTACAAAGCAGAAAGTTGTTACACTGTCACTGCATTGCTGTAACTTCTTTGGGTTTGGAGTTTTTGTCAGGTTTTGAGTAGGATTTTTTCGCTAACATTTAAAAATATTACACAGTTCTAAAGAATTTGTGCATTTGCTCAGTCATCCTCTACCCAAGCTCTGGCACCTTGGGCAGAGATAAAATGTCCTTTAAAAGGTGATGGCATCTTTTTAAAATTTTATTTTCCAGCAGAAACAACTAGATATTTTGGCTTGTTAGTTTTATTTTGATAATGAATAACCTGCATGGTTCTTCCCTTGCACAGACGTGTTCTCTTCAGTATCCATTTCATTAAAAAGCATGGGGAATTTCTTCATGGAGAGGGTTGTCAGGCATTGGACTCGTGTTCTCTGCTGCAGGCAGATTTAGGGCTTGGGTCAGGGATCTTCCAGGCTGGGATTCCACCAGAATCCTGCCTCACCTGGAAACTTTGCACACGAGGTGCCCTGGGAGCTGGGAGTCCTCCTCTGTGCTGGAAATGCAGGTAAAGGTTTCCGCCATTTGGGAAGTGAGGGTCTGCCAGGCTGGCACTCGGCCAGAATTGTGCTCCATCCAGAGAAGGTTTGGGTGGATTTTAAAACCAGGTCGGCTTCCTGATCCATTATGTAACACATCCCAAAAATGGCTGTACTGGAGAAGCCAAGAAGTTGGCATTGCACAGATGTGGGGTGGGCGTGAGGGGCAGGAGGGGACGGGACACTGCAACTGGTTTGGCTGGGAACTCCACACAACAGGCAAAAATACATACGGCAGCAGGAGAGGTTCACTTGGGACAGATCGGCTTTGGAGAGAAGCAGCTGAGATAACAGAGACTGAAGATGAAGAATGAGAAATAGTTGTGACCTGGATGAAGGAGATCCAAATCCTTGCTTATCAAGAATTATCAAATCTTACTCTTTTTTTATTTTCTTTAGGAAGGGAGGGACTGCCAAGACAGGAAAGACTGAGAGTCCTGGTTTTTTTAACTCTCCATCACAAACCACCTGGAGTAGGTTTGCAGTACTTGAAAATAGGAGTTTGTGTACATTCTATATGAGTTAGTAGACAGCCTTGTAAGAAATACTTGGGTTTCTCTTCCTAAGATACCAGCCCTCAGAAAGCAGAATATTTGGAGCCAAAAAGAACAATAATAAGCAGAAACACTGAGAAAAAATAAGAAAAAGACACATTAAAAATGAGGAGGAAAGAGAGTGGAGAGATGAGATCTAAGAGAGAAAATAATGTACAGCAGTCTAGAGAAATGGAACAGATGTAAGAGAAACAACAAAACAGCTGAATAGTTGGGGCTATTCAGCCTGGACAAGAGAAGGTTGTGTGGAGACCTCACAGCACCTTCTAGTGTCTGAAGGGGCTACAAGGAAACCAGAGAGGGACAATTCATCAGGAACTGGAGTGACAGGACAAAGGGGAACAGCTTCAGACTGAAAGAGGGGAAATTTAGGTTAGATACACAGAAAAAATTGTTCCCTGTGAGGGTGGGGAGGCCCTGGCACAGAATTGCCAGAGAAGCTGTGGCTGCCCCTGGATCCCTGGCAGTGCCCAAGGCCAGGTTGGACATTGGGGCTTGGAGCAGCCTGGGACAGTGGAAGGTGTCCCTGCCCATGGCAGGGCTGGGACTGAATGGTTTTTAATGTCCCTTCCAATCCAAACTACGATTCTATGGTAGTGGAGTGTGATTATGGGTAATATGTCCCAGTTTTTCCCTTTCCAGCCTTCCTATATGGAGTAGAGGGGCCTATTTGCCTCTTCACTGTGTGCTCTGGAAGACTTCATTCCATGATCCAAACTGCCATTGTAACCCTGCAGTTTTCCTTCTGGAGCATTTGCATCTCTGCCTGAACTCCAGGCTTCCTTCACAGCAGCCATGGGCACCCTGACTTTTCCAGGGCTCAACATTTGTACTTTGGGTATAATTTTTGATGTAAATGCTATGTTGTACCAGCAGAAATTCCAATAATCCTCTGTATCCAGCACATCCGCTGCAAGAAGGGCCTTCGTAGGTCACCAGACCCAAGCTGGAAGATCTCCAGGAAGAATTCCATTGTAATACATAAAAAAAGATGCTGCTGCTGTTGTGTTTCTCCACCAAAGCCACCACCCAGCTCAATTCCTTTGGTACTGGGCCCCAACCTGAAGTGAAGTCCCAGCAGAAGTTCTCCTCCGTGGGTTACATCATTAACACTTCCCAGAGCATCGCGGCAGCTCCCAGACAGCCTCAGTTCTAAATGAAACCATCATCTGGAGGGAGCAGCTTGTGTTTCGCCTGTCAAAAAGGTGCTGCTAAGTAACTAATGTGGTCCAGCTCTTTTTAGGCCAGAGAGGTTGCCATGGTAACCCATTCGGATGGAGATAGATCAGCTTTTGAGTCATCATCAGAGCCAGCTTCGATAGTACCGGCTTTGGATTGACAGCCAGAGCTGCACATTGTGTAGGTTGGCACGCCTCTGGACCAGAAGGTCCTGGAATTGCTGCTGGATGAGGCTTGTTCCGAAAAAAAATGTGCATCTCCCTGAGTTCTCCCTGATACTCTCTGGAATTGTGTTCCTTGGTGTTCTCATTCATGGTGAAGATCATGCTCCTCAGTATGAAAAGTTTCTTCTCCGGTTTAAAACATGAGGCAGGAAATTTGGACACCAGGAGGAATTTCTTCCCATGGAAAGAGTGGTCAGGCCTTGGCAGGGGCTGCCCAAGGAGGTCTGGAGTGCCCATCCCTGGAGGTGCCCAAGGAAGGGCTGGATGTGGCACTCAGTGCTCTGGGCTGGGGACAAGGTGAGCATCGGGCACAGCTGGGACTCGATGCTCTTGGTGATCCTTTCCAACCTCAATAATTCTTTGATTCTGTGAAAAACCCTTCCCCTGAAAAACCATGGAGTTTTCTGGGGAAGAAGTCTCTGGGAAAAAGGCTGTGTCAGTTATCCTAGGGAAAACGTACACTTTGAAGTTGTATCCCAGAAGTTCTCCTGAGACCGCTTTCCATGATAAATACATTGTGCGGAACAGTTCCTGTTAAAATCAGACATTCTGAAGAATTGTGATTCTTTAAAACTTTTGTAAATCAAGTGCTACAATGTCAAGTATTTCCCATCTGGCAGATTCTCTACACCCTCAATTTCCAGCTTTTAAAGGAATCTGGTTTTCCTGCATTAGAAAATGGGAAAAACAAAAAGGTTAATTTAATCATAAAGTTTCCCTCACATCCAAAAGAACCAGCACAATCCATGTCTCTTTAAAAATCTTTCTTTGGTACATCATTGTAACATCATTGGATCTGCCTACACCTGTTCAATGCCCAGCTTTGCTTCTCTGTCAGAATTCCTGGAAGAGTCAAAAACTGTCCACAATTCCATTAAAATCAGGTCCTTCATTGGCCCCTTCCCTTTTCAGTACAAATTCCCTGCTCTCTTTGTGCAGAAGGATGGGTGTCTTTGCTGGCCAAAAGGAAAACTTTGTTCTTGCTGTCGGGAGAAAGCTCCTTGTGCAGCTTCCACAGGGATGTTGTTCTTGAAATTCCAGCACATGCTATTTGTGGTATCCTGACACAAATCCATTCAGGACAGTTCTTAGAAGTATGTTCTGCTTGGTGTCCACTCGATCAACCTCCTGCTAGCTGAAAAAAGAAATTGTGACAAGTTTTAAATAAATTTCTCTAAAATTGTCACTTACGGAGCTTCATTAGGCTAAGAAGTCATTCTTCAAGCAGTAGGAGCAGGAATGCTTGGTTGTCTGTTCCTTTTTTCCTCCCAGATCCTCTATCCCATCCCAGTTCAACATACAAGAAAGATGGAGAGGAACTTTTTACAAGAGCATGCACTGGCAGGACAAGGAGGAATGGCCTTAAACTAAAAAAGAGTAAGTTTAAATTAGAGATTACAAAGAAATTCTTCCCTGTGAGGGTGGTGAGGCCCTGGCACAGGTTGCCCAGAGAAGTCCAGTGCTCAGTCACTGCAGAGGAAAGTTCTTCCTGATGTTCAGGTGAAACTTCCTGTAACAGTTCAGCTTTTCCCAAAGTGAGAGATGGTTTATTGATTAGCCAGGATCAATCCTCCAGCCAGCCACCAGCTTTCACAGAACATCTCTGAACCTCTTTATTCACCACCTCTGCCCAAGGTGGGTCTGTCAGAGGTGGCTGAGCACTGCAAGGAATAAAAAACCATTACAAGAGCTGACGGTCTAATCAAGGGTGATCCACTCAGAGTTACTAACCCAGAATAAGAAGAGTTTGTATTTTCTGCCGTGCACATAAACCAGAGGATCTGTGTGTGCATTACCTCCCTGTGAGGTGCGTTTCAGCCCCAGTTCCCTGGGTGTCCCCACTGCTGTGGCCCTGGAGGGTGTTCCGTGGCATCGCTAATGTAGGCTAATTGCTCTGTGGGCCAGCACTCCTCTTTTGTAGGGCATCGTTTTCAGGGCCTGCACTTCCCCTCCCTGAGCTATTCCAGGGAACTGGCAAGGCAAGGTCGGTGCTGACCTTATGCTGAGATCCCCTCTGCATTCCAGAGGGACCAGCCAGGCCTGCAGGGCCCAGTCCTGCCAGGATGGAGCTCCTAAAATAACTGCTGGGCAGGGCTGTGCTCCCAGGGCGAGGATATCCCTGGAGCATTCCCAGGGTAGCTTCCCCAGGCTGGCTGAAACTCTGGAGAGGACACAACGCCACAGGCACCTGTGGGGGAAGCACTGTGGACACCAGTCTGAAACTGGTGTGGGAAGGACAATGGCACACAAACCATTGGTGCTGGGGCCAGCCCACTCTGCCATGTGTAAATCAGGCCCCAGTTCCCCCTGAAGGTGTAAGGGGGTGGAGGAGTCCAGACCTTACAGTTCTCCATCCCCATCCTTTTAAAGAGGCTTCAGGGCTATCTAGTCCCTGCTGTCACTGTCAGTGACTCCCACCCACCTGCAGAACTGCCAGGATGAGTTAAAAAACAACCATGGAGAAGTCCTTCCTGGCTTTCAGGACATCAGAAAACTTTGCAAAGAGTCAGCACCCCAAAAAAAGAATCTGGCATAGAATCACAGACTGGTTTGAGTTGGAAGGGACCATAAAGGAGTGACAGGACAAGGGGGAATCCCTGCCAGAGGGCAGGGCTGGATGGGATCTTGGGCAGGAATTGTTCCCTGGGAGGGTGGGCAGGCCCTGGCACAGGGTGCCCAGAGCAGCTGTGGCTGCCCCTGGATCCCTGGCAGTGCCCAAGGCCAGGTTGGACATTGGGGCTTGGAGCAGCCTGGGACAGTGGGAGGTGTCCCTGCCCATGGCAGGGGGGGCACTGGATGAGCTTTAAGGTCATTTCCAACCCACACCTTTCTGGGATCTATGATTCTGTGATATGAGGAATGGAAAAAAGTGGTTTAAATTGGGGACAACTGGCAAGCATTGGTAGCACAATGGAAGATGAGGTATGTTGCTTGTTTAAGTGGTATTTCATAAATAGTTGAATTGTTTCCCAAGAAATCTGTCAGGTTTGAAATTGTCCAACGGCCTTGGTAAAGTTGGCAAATCTGTGGAGATGGAAAAGATTTCATTGAGCAGCAGCTGCACAAGAAACTCTCTGTGCCAAGGGTTGCACCAAACCATATCTGTGCTCTCTGATAAGAGCATTGCCCATAAATCCTTTCCTTCCTGGACAACAAAATTAACATAACTCCGGGTATTTGATATTTTTGTGTGCAGGGCCCATCAGGTGTATGAATGCTCAGCCTGGTGCTGCTGAGTGCTCCCATCATGGAGCAGGACACACAACATCCGTGCTCCCAGCACAGAAAGGTTCTCTCTTGGCTTATAAAACCCAATTACGAAAAACAAAAGCTGAAAAATCACCTCAATCCCATTGCTCTTCCCTCTTCCAACCTCTGTGTCACTGCAAGTCTTTTCACAATAAACCTCAAATGAATTTTGATATATCGACAGAGGAGGTTTTGAAAGGTGTTACCTCAAATAGGTGAAACTGGTCGGCTGAACCCAAATTTCAAGCAGAACATAAAGAATTCCAGTTAAAAATTCAAACAAAGCTAAATGAAAAGCATTGAGAAAATTCCAAGTAGCCAGATGCATCTATAATAGTAAAAATATCTGAAAAACTTCATGTAATGTACCTACTCTATTTATTCTATTTATTCTGTTAGAATAAACTCTAGTCCATTCTAGGTGTATGGGTATCAAATGTAAATCTCATATTTGACACACAAAAGTCTAAATTAATACATTTTTTAAGAATTCTATTAATTAAATACTAATGATTGCCATTTATATACATGGGAGACTAATAAAAACCAATGCTCAAATTTACACATGAACTTTATACCTGGCATGGACAGAGTTCACAGGGGGTTTTCCAGCGTGAAACATCAGGAACAGAACACTTCCTGACCTTATTTTGGAGGATTTAGGATCATTTGGGAGGGTTTTTGTGTGTGTCCAGAACATTCAGGCTGAGACAAACATTCAACTGATCCTTGTTTGTTTGTTTTCCATTGTTTGTAGGTTTGCCAAGCTTTAACTGCTTGGAAGAACTTTTCTGTCCTGGGTGTTGCTTCAGGCTGATTTTTCATTCTCTAAAACTCCTCTCTCTCTCTCTTTTTTTAATTTTTTTTCCTGTTTTAAGTGGAAGGAACAAGGAGAATTTGAGGGTTTTTTGGAAGGATAATATTTTGGTCAGGAAAATTTATAAGCAACTGCAAGTTTCAAAGGCTGAAAACAGCAACAAAAAAAATATTTCTTGCTTAGATTGTCACAAAAAAGAACTTTTTGTTGTCTTTTTTATGTTGCTTTTCAAGGCAGCGAAATCGATGTGTAATAAATTATAGTAAATATGCCAACTCTGTGGTATTAATTTTTACCCAAATTCCAGATTCTAAGCATCACCTTCTTAGCCAAAGGGACAACAACACAAGGTTTTTACAGGCAACAAGGATCTGTTCCACGGGGGGAAAAAGTGCTTCAAAGTTACTTCCAAAGTGGGAAACTTTTCCAAGCATTTGCTGTTCCTGTTCCCAACAATGTCATAAACTACAAACCCAGGGCACTCTGCAGCAGCTTCCAGTTGTCCTTGAAGGCCATGGCTAAGGGTGTAAGGGAATGTTGGGATGAGAGGAGTTTTCTCCAAAATTCAGTTTGTCAAAACTGGCATTTTGAGATCACAGAACCACAGAATTACAAAAACATAGAAATCACAGAATCCCAGGATGATTTGGGTTGGGAGGAACCTTAAAGCCCATCCAGCTCCACCCCCGCCATGGGCAGGGACACCTCCCACTGTCCCAGGCTGCTCCAAGCCCCAGTGTCCAACCTGGCCTTGGGCACTGCCAGGGATCCAGGGGCAGCCACAGCTGCTCTGGGCACCCTGTGCCAGGGCCTGCCCACCCTCCCAGGGAACAATTCCTGCCCAAGATCCCATCCAGCCCTGCCCTCTGGCAGTTTGCACCCATTCCTCTCGTCCTGTCACTCCAGGCCCTTGTCCAAAGTCTCTGTCCCTCTTTCTCATCAACTCCTTCAGGTACTGGAAGCCTTTTTGAGACGTCAGGAAAAGAACTGCACACACTGCTCAATATGCAGAGAACTATGGATTTATACCAGGGCGGGTGTGCTGCAATGATCTCTGTTTTGTTCTCTTAATAATTCCAAATACTTGATTTGTTTCTCTCAGTAAAAGGGAACATTGTGCAGATATTTTCATGGAAATATTAACCAGAACCCAAAGATCTCATTTGCGAGTGGAAAAAACAACTTACAGCCAATCCTTATGTACACAGAATCTCCCCCCCATGTGCACCACTTTACTACATCAGATTTTATCTCTCATTTTATTACCCAGTCACTCAGTCTTGAAAGGTCTTTCTTCAGATCTCCAAGCAGCCCTTTAACTGCATCACAATTTGTCCTCTACCTTTCCTTTACCTGAGTACCTCAATACCTTTAGCAATCTGTGGTGTCTCCCTGCTCAGCCCCTTTCTCCAGATCATTGAGGAATACATTAAGCAGCACCAGTCACAGCACAGCTCCCTGCAGACTCCTCCTGTGATCTCCCCTTCTCTGAAAACTGACCTTTGAGTTCTGCTTTATTTGTTTCCTCTTATCCAGCCAGTTTTTGATCCATTCTTCTCTTGCTTCTTTTGCATAAAGGCTTTTTTTTTATTTTATTATTTCCCACATGATGCTTTGTCTAGGAAGCTCATTGTCCCTGGAAATCCTGGGAGCACTTAAACATGGATCTTCATGTTTGCCTTCCCCACCTGGTTAGTGGGGAACACACTGCAGGCGGTTCTTCAGCTCCTGGACAACATGGATGTGGGACAACATGGATTTCACACCTCAAGGGCTGTGCCCAGTTGTGGCTCCTGCAGGAGAGCCCTGGAGGGGCTAGAGCGTGTCCAGGGCAGGGAGCGGAGCTGGGAAGGGGCTGGAGCCCCAGGAGCGGCTGAGGGAGCTGGGAAAGGGGCTCAGCCTGGAGCAAAGGAGGCTCAGGGGGGACCTTGTGGCTCTGCACAACTCCCTGACAGGAGGGGGCAGCCGGGGGGGGTCGGGCTCTGCTCCCAGGGAACAGGGACAGGAGGAGAGGGAACGGCCTCAGGCTGGGCCAGGGGAGGCTCAGCTTAGACACCAGGAGCAGGAATTTCCTCATGGAAAGGGAGGTCAGGCCTTGGCAGGGGCTGCCCAGGGAGGTTTGGAGTGCCCATCCCTGGAGGTGTCCAAGGAAGGCCTGGAGGGGGCACTCAGTGCTCTGGGCTGGGGACAAGGGGGGCATCGGGCACAGCTTGGCCTCGCGGGGCTGGGAGGGCTTTTCCAGCCTCAGGGATCCTGGGATTCTGTGGAACTGTTGCCCTGTGAACTCAGAGGCAAGAACAGGAATTTCCTTTTCGCTGTGATTTTGCTTTCTCTGAGTGTTCCTTTTACACCCTGCTGGTCTTCAGGCCCTGCCCACTCTGTTCCTGATCCTGACAGAAATTATTTGGGTTTGTGAGTCTTTCCTCAAGCTCCGCTTAAAATCACAGAATCATGGAGTGGTTTGGGTTGGAAAGGACCTTAAAGCCCATCCAGTGCCGCCCCTGCCATGGGCAGGGACACCTTCCAGTATCCCAGGCTGATCCAAGCCCCATCCAGCCTTCTATGATAGTTAAGAATAATTTCTATAGTGTCCCTTACCCCAGTTTAAAACACTGAAAACACATCATTAAAATATATCACATCTATCACCCAACATTTTGGGTCGGTATCTCCTATCTATAGTGTACCAATGGAAAAATCTATTTAAGGGACTGAGTTACACAGTTTTCCTTCTGTTCGACAAGAAGAAAAGGAAAAAATCTGTGTTCACTGCCTCAGGAAGCTCCAACCACCAGAGCAGTCAGGGTGGAAATATCCTGCCATTTCCACACCTCACACTGCACCCCCAGTTACACACTCCTTACAACCAGGAGAGGGAAACATCAGCAGATAAAAACTGAGCCATGAATTGTAATCTTACACTTGGAGTTTCCAAAGCTATTTTTGTCACAGGAAAATGTAAAGAGCTGAGGGTGTGGAGATCAAATCCTGATATGATTTGTTTTTTTCCCTTGTGCCAAATCAATATTTAAAAATTTTAAATTAAAAAAGTTCTGTTCCGTTCCAGTCCCCTTTGAGGTCACTGCAAAATTTTGCTTCCACATAAAAGTTGGGCACCACATTTTTTTTGTTGAATACAGCTGTCAATGTTTTCAATATCTGTATAAATCCCACATTATTTTTGAAGTGCTATCAGCACGCAAAGAGTCAGTCAATTTTACACATTAATTTTTCATTATTATTTTAATATTATTTGAAAATCCTTTTAACAAAACACCTTTTTTTAAAAAAAACACTGCCTACTACAATTTATTGCTGCTGGTGGAATATACAAGTTTTAGTTGGAATGTGCATTTATTTTGTAGTGTTTGTATCCTGCCACAGGATATGCAAAATCTATCTGCCAAATTCCCAAACATTTCCTCCATATCCATCAATTCTTACACACCAGCCTGCAAAATTTACACTTTTGTAAAGAGTTTCTTTTTCCACAACATTTTTAAAGATATCAACTTGCCCATCATCATTCAGGATATCACAATACAACCTTTTATTAGGAAAAAATACCTAGTTAATACCTAATTATTTCTTCCTTTATTTTTTTTCCTGATTCCTAAGTACCTTTTATTCAGGGTATTCAGTCATTACTTTCTTTCCCTGCCAGACTCTTCCATTATTTTTTAAAGTCTAAACCACCTGTTTCGTTTTAGCCACTGTTTTTGTCACCCCCTACATGTTTCATAACGTTATTTTCCTTATTTGCTAATCCTTTTGAGTGGCAAATAAAGTGCAATTTTCAGTCAGTTCAAGCCCTTTTTAAGGTATCTAATGACAGTTACTCTGAGGGAATTCCCTTCAAAACTGTGTATTTTGGCTGGAAAATTAGTTCGTTCTTAAATACCTTTAAAGTTCCTTGACCAATATTGTACTTTATGAGGTTTTTTCCTTTTATTGTACCTCTCTCAATTTAAACACTTTCTTTAGACTTTCTTTCTGGATTTTCCCCCAGCTTTGTTTCATCTCAATTAGCTTTTCTCACCTTGCTCTGTGAATAATTAAGTTTATTTTGTTGCCTTCTGTAGTCTTTTCTCATTAGTTCTTTTAGGTCTGGTATATTTTAAAGCATAATTTTTCATGAAAAGGAAATTTCTGTGCAGTGGGGAAATGTTTTAGAAAACACCGGTGAGATTTAATGTGTGTACAGTCCCTCTATGTGGTGCAGAGATTTTAATTTCTTTTTTATTGCCTTCCTCCTTTCTGAAGCATTCAGGAACACCACCACTTGTGTGGTGCAGAGCTGGGATTTGCTGATTTCTCCACCAAAGATAATGGATTTCAATTTACTTCCTGTTGTTCAGGGCATCACTTATTTCTTCTGCTCCCTCCTCAGTGCTAAGGAGCAGCATTTCCACCCAGGTGCTCTGAAAAACAGTTTGCCAAATGTGCTTATAGAAACCATGAAACGATCTCAAAATTGTCCAACACACCAGCGATACTTGAAATTACTGTTTTATTAGACTTAATCATCTCTGAGCTCTTCTGGTGGCAAGTAGGGAAATTACAGGTGTAGGATTTTGTCATGGCTTTGTATCGACTGTAGAACTTCTCCCACTGAATTCCTTAAATCAAAGCCTGCCAACCCAAACCACTCTACGATTCTACACCACTGTCCTCTGAGCAAAGATTTCAAAACTATTTAAAAAACCCCAGAAAAAGAGGTTCTGAGTACCCAAAAGAAGTTTGGGTAACCCCAGCTTCCCATTCATAATGAGGAATGCTGTCATTCTGTACCAACTAATCAATATATTTCAGCTCTGGGTTGAGGAAAATATAGAAACCTGGTTATTCTAAACAATTTAAATATATTTGTTAAATAGTGTCCGAGCAATAATCAGGTAGAAAAGTGGAAGGTGGTTGGAACTGGATGATCTTTAAGGTCCCTTCCAACCCAAACCATTCCACGAGGATTCTATGATAATCAGGAAGAAAAACAAATGTATGGATCATTCCGCTGAAGTCCATACAATATTTCCCTTTGCTTTAGGTTTGGGTTCATTTGTTCCTGGAGTTCTTCTATTCAGTTCTGGCTCAGCAAAACTTAAAAACAACAACTGAAGGGCCAAGTGAAGTTTGGGTTTGGTTGACTCCACAAGTCACATCCAGGATGGATTGGAGCAAAATATGAACCCTCTTAGTTTAGTTCTTTGTGATAAACTCGGGAATAATCCGAATATATTTAGTTAATCCCATCCTTGCAGCTGAGCATAGCAATGCACAAAACAACAGCAGGAACAGCTACAGAAATTAGGTAATTAAGAGCTGTCCTACCACAGTAGCTACTGCATTTCCACATGAATTCAGAGCTCCTAAATCACAGAATCCCAGGATGGTTTGGGTGGGAAGGGACCTTAAAGCCCATCCAGTGCCACCCCTGCCATGGCAGGGACACCTCCCACTGTCCCAGGCTGCTCCAAGCCCCAATGTCCAGCCTGGCCTTGGGCACTGCCAGGGATCCAGGGGCAGCCACAGCTGCTCTGGGCACCCTGTGCCAGGGCCTGCCCACCCTCCCAGGGAACAATTCCTGCCCAAGATCCCATCCAGCCCTGCCCTCAGTCAATTTAAAACCATTCCCCCTGTCCTTATGAAAATTGCCTCTCCAGTAACAGCATTTCTTTTTGTTGAAACAAATTATAAAGTTACAGGGTATCCACCTCCCACTGAACTATTTTGGAGGATTTCAGCAAAATCAGTGAAAGAGTTCAAGCACCAGAGCAAAGGCTGGAATTTTTGGCACCGAGCCCTCTCATTGTCAGGAGCCTGCTGCATTCGTCCACTTGCAAAATCCTCGCCAAATTTGGACAAATGGTGAGACTGACAATTTTAGGCTTCATTTGGGAATGGGAATTCCTTCAGAAAATCAAAACTGAAGTGAAGAGGGGCTTCTCAGTGGAATATTGGTGCCCACATCCTGGAGGTGGGAAGGGAATTCACCTGTCACTACATCCGTGCTGACAGTGATTACCTGTCCCACATGGGGATATTTCTCTTCCTTGAAGTGGTTCTATTATTCCTCCTGGTTTTCAGGGTTGAGGGGGCTTTTTGTGGGGTTCCTCTGGTGTGTGTAGGCTTTTTTGTTTGTTTTTGTGGGTTTTCCCTTGTTTTTTGTTTTTTGTTGGTTTTTTTTTTTAAACGTAGTTTTATTTACGCCACCTGCAGAGCTGCCCCAGCCCTGGGGCCCAGCACAGGGAGGACGTGGAGCTGCTGGAGAGAGGCCAGAGGAGGCACCAGGATGAGCAGAGGGATGGAGCAGCTCTGCTGGGAGGAAAGGCTGCGAGAGCTGGGATTGTTCAGCCTGGAGAGGAGAAGCTCTGGGGTGACCTCA
>VZTI01003861.1:0-27941 GCA_013397865.1 Struthidea cinerea | reverse complement strand
CCAAGGCCAGGTTGGACATTGGGGCTTGGAGCAGCCTGGGACAGTGGGAGGTGTCCCTGCCCATGGCAGGGGTGGCACTGGATGGGCTTTAAGGTCCCTTCTCACCCAAACCATTCTGGGATCCTTTCTTCAGCAGAACCACCCTGAGGGTGCTGAGTTCTCACTCCAGAGACCAGATTTGGACACACATGCCTCAGGAAGCCGGGTGCTCTCTGGGTTTGTTTGTGGGATCTGTGTTGCCAGGCAGAGGGGCAGCTCCTGCCTGCACCAACAAGAGCTTTTTCTGGACATGAGGCTCCAGTTCCTAGAAATGAGTAACTGAAGTACCTTGGAAAAAGTTTCCCAAGAAAAACAGCTGATTGTGAAAGTGATGGCAAAAAAAATCTACATACTCAAAAGCAGCTGTGCTGTCCAGGCTTTTATTTTCCTCTTTCAAGTTCTCTTTGGATGGGGTAAAAAATAAAAACATAAAAATCCCTCTGTACCTGCCCCACAGTAATTAATTACGGTAATTAGCTACCTGAGTCCTGCCAGTAATATTCAGTAATCCCAGTTAAATGCTCCTATCTTTTTACAATGACCACTTTCCCTGTCGTCCCTGAAATGTGGGACAGCTTTGATAGCTCACTTTTTTTTCCCCCCAAAACAGGAGCATGCACTGGGTTTTGCCAAGTTTTCCATAAGCACTGCAGGAGGAAGGGACATGGATGGGTTTCAGTACCGAAGGGGTGAGGAGGAAGAGGACAGAACCATTTTCCAGGTACTCCCACCACTGATAGGGCTGCGTTTATTTTAATGATGTGAATCTCAAGAAAATCTACTTTTAGTGAATAATGTGTGAAGAAAGAAGTGAAAATCATGACTTGGGAAAGCAATAAAATTCAGAACTCGACTGCTGCTTTAGAGATTTCCTTCAGGAGCTGCAATTCCACCGATGGACAACTCCCGGTTCCGCTGAAATCACGGGAATTCCGTCTGAGGCCACACCTGGAAGAGATCGAAGCATTTCCCCTCAGCATTCGGACATTTCCGCACCGGGCGCTTCTGTGCCTCAGGTTTTTAAGGCGAAATTCCTCACTGCGTATTTTGCAAGGCATTGCCTTCCTGAATTTATCGGACAAGTAGCGGGGAACTTTGGGGACCGAGGCCGGGCCGTGTCTGGAAATCCAAAGCGATGAATCCCGTGTGGAATTAGAACACAAGTTCGCTCGTCGTTTATACCGGTGCGTGAGGCTGTACAATGTAGTCAGAGGGATAAATTTCAGGACAGCGAAGCCTTTCCCGGGCTTCCATTGTCACCGCCCTGCTCCGAGCACGGCCCCACATAAGCGTGATTCCTGATAACCGCCATTCGCGGGCTGCGTAACGCGCTGGCGGCCCCGCCTACAACTCCCATCAGCCCACACGGCGCCCGCCGCCCGCAGCGAGCGCTGCCGGCGCGCAAAGCACGCCGGGATCTGTAGTTCCCAGTGGTCACGACGTTGCGTCATTCACCCCGCCCGGGCGTTGCTGTGACAACCGGGGCAGTGGGCGGGGCCGCGCGGGAAGCGGCGTCAGCGGCTGGGAAGTGACGGCGCAGAGGACCCGGATGTTGCGGGGGCGGGGCTCTCCCGC
The DNA here is from genome assembly GCA_013397865.1 of Struthidea cinerea. NCBI lineage: Eukaryota > Metazoa > Chordata > Aves > Passeriformes > Corcoracidae > Struthidea > Struthidea cinerea. Next base: position 26,327 of record VZTI01003861.1, on the reverse strand, counting down.
TCTCCCCACCCCCCCGCCCTGGGTCACGTTACCGCGGCGGTCACGTGGCGGGAGCGATGGGCACGGCGCTGGACGTGCGGGTGAAGCGGGCCGGGAAGGTCTATCGCGATGGGGTGCGTCCGTCGCGATGGTCACCGCGGGGAACAGCGGGGTACCGCGCGGGGCGAGCGGCCAAGGAGGCCAGTGGTGTCCTGGGGTGCATCGGGAAGAGCATTGCCAGCAGGGCAGGGAGGGATCCTGCCCCTCTGCCCAGCCCTGGGGGCACCTCTGGGTGCCGTGTCCAGCTCTGGCTCCTCAGCCCAGCAGGGCCAGGGAGCTCCTGGAGCGGGGCCGGCGGAGGCTGCGCAGCTGAGGAAGGGCCTGGAGCATCTCCGTGCCCAGGACAGGCTGAGGGAGCTGGGGCTGCTCAGCCTGGAGAGGAGCCCCAGCTGAGAGGGGCCCTCAGCCCTGGCTGTCCCTGGCTGCAGGGAGGGCTCCGGGCAGGGCCCGGGCTCTGCTCCGGGGCCCAGCAATGGCACCAGAGCAGCGGGCAGGGCCTGAGCCCAGCGATTGCCCTGCACAGGAGGCAGAACTTCTTTCCTTGGAGAAAAGGTGGCAGAGCCCTGAAACAGCTGCCCAGGGAGGGCGTGGAGTCTCCTGCTCTGGAGACATTCCAAGCCCACCTTTGTCACCTGCTCCAGGTGACCCTGCCGTGGCAGGGAGCTGGACTGGATTATCTCCAGAGGTCCCTTTCAACCCCAGCTTTTCTGGGGTTCCGTGAGTCTGTCGGGGGTGCTCGGGGTCTGTCGCGACCCGGCCCTGCCGCAGGTCCTCGCTGGGCTCCGGGGCCGTGTCCTGGCCCGGGCTTCCCGCTTGGCAGCGGGGATTCCTCGGGAAGCGGAGTCGTTCGCCCTCTCCTGTCGGTGCTGCCGCGGTGCCGGCGGCTTTCCCTGTGTCCCAGAGCTTTCCCTGTGTCCCTGCCCGGACCTGTCCCTGTGCCCCTTCCTGGAGCTTTTCCCCTGCTCTGTCCCTGCCCGGAGCTTTCCCGATCCCGGCACTGTCGCTGTTACGTCCGAGGCGCATAAAGAGAACGCCACAGAGTCCAGGCTCATGAACAGTGGAAGCCGAAGCTTTTCTTTAATAATTTTCTGACTACTATATAGGATAGATCACAAAAAGTGTGTTGAGTGGCAATAGGGAATTGGTTCCTCGGCCATCCACCCCTTGAGAGGATTGGCCAAGTCTTAAGATACCTATTCCATAATATTTTCAAAGTCAAAGCCATAACAATCTTGCAAAACAGCCTGCAGGTGCAAGAAGTTTATGGAACTGTGACCTTGTTTAAAATAGTTTACATAGGAAAGACAGTCTGCTCACAGAATAGTGAGAAAAGGCTGAAGAATTTCTCTGCTTCCAGCTTTTTAGCACCTACACCGGCACGGCTTCCCGGTGGCCTCGGGTAACCAACAGGTGCTCAGCCCCGGGATTTTGGGCGTTGCCTTTGGGATTGTTGCTTTTTGTCCTTCCCCTTTTCCTGGGTACCGCGGGGAGAGCCCGACCCAGCTCTGCAGAGGCCGATGTGGCTTGAAGGGAAGGAATATTTTTCATTTTTATCACTATTTATCTAGAAATCCTGAGTTGTTCAGCAGAAATGTTCATGTCTCTCTTTTTTTCTTGCCATCCAGCCACACACTTGTATCACAAAAATCCTTTCCATCCACCGTAATTCCATTTATTGAATGATTTTAATGCTGGAAAACTGGATTTGAATGGAAGGGCATGCAGCATCTGTCCTACAATTGTCAGATTATCTAGAGAATGGCTTTGGCAAAGCTCAGTTATTCCCTTTAGGAATAGCTCCATAGTGATAAATACAGTCTGTGTCTCACTTTCACATCATTTTGTGCATTATGAAATTATAAATTATTGTGACTTTGTTTATTTACCTATTTCAGTATCTCAGTGCTGTGTCCATTTTCAGTTTGACTGAATTTGACTTGCTTTATATGACTTTTAGCTAGATACATTTTTTTAACATGGTAAGGGGATATTCCCTCTGTTTTAAACTGAAATTAGGATACTTCTGGTCAGTCAATCTGTCAGTTTTGTTTGTAGCTTCCACTTTATGTGGAAAGGTTTGTAATTTTAGTTCATTGAGCGGGCCTGGAATTTGTAAGTCTGACGTGAAAACACAATGATGGGAGAGCTGTACACCAGGAATCCAACACGGACTTTTAGTAGGAATCTTGTAGGGACAGAAAGGAGATGCAGATCTAATTAGGCATGGAAGGGACCTTAAAGCCCACCCAGTGCCACCCCTGCCATGGCAGGGACACCTCCCACTGTCCCAGGCTGCTCCAAGCCCCAGTGTCCAACCTGGCCTTGGGCACTGCCAGGGATCCAGGGGCAGCCACAGCTGCTCTGGGCACCCTGTGCCAGGGCCTGCCCACCCTCCCAGGGAACAATTCCTGCCCAAGATCCCATCCAGCCCTGCCCTCTGGCACTGGGAAGCCATTCCCTGTGTCCTGGCCCTCCAGCCCTTGGGAATTGTCTCTCTCCATGGTTCCTGCAGCTCCTTCAGGCCCTGCAAGGCCACAGTGAGGTCACCCCAAAGCTTCTCCTCTCCAGGCTGAACAATCCCAGCTCTCCCAGCCTTTCCTCCCAGCAGAGCTGCTCCAGCCCTCTGCTCATCCTGGTGCCTCCTCTGGCCTCTCTCCAGCAGCTCCACATCCTCCCTGTGCTGGGCCCCAGGGCTGAGGCAGCTCTGCAGGTGGGGTCTCACCTGAGCACAGGGGCAGAATTTTGAGCTGTTTTTTCGTTTCTGAAGAAATATTGAAAGAAAAATTGACATTTAACTTCAAGTCATCCTTCCACTTCCTGCTCCCAGCACGTGCACCCTTCCCATGTGGAATTGTGTAGGCAGCAGCTCTGGAATGGGTTATTGACAGGAAACTTCTCCTTTGTTAAAGCAGTTCACACGTTCAGGGTTGTCCTTGCTTCTCATAGTTGAGCTGGACTCATTTTTTAAAGCAATAACCTAATTGCTTGTGCTAATTAAGGCCCTTCAGCAGAGCAGTGCAGAATTTAGGTCAGCTTTTCTTCGCTGTCCTTTTGTGCTCGCGCCTCCTGTTCCGGCATTTCCCACTTGCTGCAGATCCTCTTTCCAGGCTCTCAGGATGTCAGCCTTGGTTGGGATGTGGATGTTTTCCTGCTCCTCAACCCCCCTGACCCATTTTTGCCATCCTGTACCGCCACGAGAGACAAAAATCTGCCAAAATTCCCAGTCTGCTGGAGAGATACTGGTTTGAACTGGTCAGGTGCAGGGTGAGCAGTCAGGATTCTCCCATGGTTGGAGGGAGCTGTTCCTTGGAGCCTGTTTGCCTGGGGAAGGAGCAGGAGAGAAGGTTTATCCCCAGGGAACTCTCCAGTTCTCCATCACCTGCTGCCCTTTCCAGCTGGGAATATTTCAGGATTGAAGCGCATTCTCCAGTGCAGGAGAAGGGAAGGACAGACCACGGAGTGTGTGAAGGGAGTTGTGTGTCGCTCTCCTGCAGTTCATCAGTTTCTCAGTGTTAAAAAGTCTGAGTTGACGCTTTGAGGAGGCAGCATTTTTGTGCAGAGGATATTTTGTGGACAGCGCAATCCTTCACGGGATGAGTGACAGCATTCCTGGAGTCACACAGCTCCCGCCATTTATTCAGGTTCACTTTGAAACTCTTTCTTTGTGTTCATTTTTGTATTTTAGAATCTCTTCTGCTCCACTCTCGAGGTGAATCTCACCTTCAGCTTGGCCATTCCTTTTCCAGTTGTGCCTTCTCTTCCCTCTCCCATGGCTGACCATCCCAATTTTCATACAGCAATTCCTCCTTGGAGTTTATTCCAACACATCAAATGGAGCTTGGCTGTTAGCAGCTGACCCAGTGAGAGGGTTTTTCATCTTCCTGGGCAGGAAAATCTTGAAACTTTGGGAAGAAGTTGAAGCTCAGGTTAATACTTGTCAAGAGGAGGGTGATATTTTTAAGGAAAGACCAAAAGTGCAGAGCTCTCATCCTAAATTCATCAGTGTTTATCTATCCTGGCAAGGTTACACCTTTCTTTGGGAACAGGGGTTTTTTTTGAGTTTGGAGATCAGTTCCACACTGTGTGGCTAACAGCTATGAAAAAATGGATTTAAACAGATGTTTTCCTCTTTCCTCTTAGGAAATTCTTTCTGGAGTGGTGGTCATAACCAGTAAGGACACGGTGCAGCACCAAGGGATCTCCTTAACCATGGAGGGCTCGGTAAATCTGCAGCTCAGTGCCAAAAATGTGGGCGTGTTTGAGGCCTTCTGCAACACTGCCAAGGTAAGACCTGCACAGGTGAATATTTTTAACACAAAAAACTCTTTTTTTCTCAAATGAAACCTTTCCTTAATGGCTCTCAGGTGGTCAGAGCTGTTCATGGTGTGGAAGTGATGGAAAGCAGGGCAATGCTCGGCTTTATCTGGGGATCACAGAATCCCAGGATGGGTGAGGGTGGAAGGACCCTGGTGCCAGCTCCCTGCTCCAGCTCTGAGCACAGGGAGCACAGGATTGTGTCCAGGCTCTTCTGGAATATCCCCAGGGAGGGATATATGATGGCATTTTGGGGAAAGAACTCGCACTGATGGGAGAGTTTTCTTTCAGGCTGAAACGCACTGCCATAAATAGTTAAAAAGGGTTAGTGGGTGATGCATTGAAGGGCTGTGATTTGAAAAAAAGTAATGAATTGTATGATGTTATTTAATTTGTGTTAAAGTGACCGGGTTTAACTGGACTTTTGTGCCAGATCAGTCTCTATCACAGGAATTCCTGTGGAGGCCATGGAGGGGTTCATGGGCATGAGACAGGACTTGCCCAGATTCCTCTGGAGAGAATGGGACCTGCCGAGCTCCTCGAAGGGCTCTGTGCTGCTCCCTGGGTTTGGAACTGTGGGATTTGGATCCCAGCAGGGCCAGTTTATCCCAGGCTCCACAGGGACAGGGCTGTGCTGATGGGAGCAGGCCAGGCTGTGTCTGGAGGCAGCTGCATTTGGAAAACAGTTTGGTTAAGTTAGGATGGCCTTGAATCAGGGAATCACAGACTGGTTTGAGTTGGAAGGGACCTTAAAAATCATCCATTCCCCACCCCTGCCATGGACAGGGACACCTTCCACTGTCCCAGGCTGCTCCAAGCCCCAATGTCCAACCTGGCCTTGGGCACTGCCAGGGATCCAGGGGCAGCCACAGCTGCTCTGGGCACCCTGTGCCAGGGCCTGCCCACCCTCCCAGGGAACAATTCCTGCCCAAGATCCCATCCAGCCCTGCCCTCTGGCACTGGGAAGCCATTCCCTGTGTCCTGGCCCTCCATCCCTTGTCCCAAGTCCCTCTCCAGCTCTGCTGGAGCCCCTTTAGGCCCTGCAAGGGGCTCTGAGCTCTCCCTGGAGCCTTCTCTTCTCCAGGTGAACACCCCCAACTTCTCCCAGCCTGGCTCCAGAGCAGAGGGGCTCCAGCCCTGGGATCGACTTAGTGGCCTCCCCTGGACTGTCTCCAAGAGCTCCACTTCTTTCTCGTGTTGAGAGCCCCAGAGCTGGGGAAAATAATGGTAAAACTGCAGAGAGAAAAGAAATGTCATCTCCAAGCCACCTCCCCAGTCAGACCAGAGTTAACCCTCATTCCAGGGAGAGTTGTCCTAAATAATAACGAAGTTTAGGGTGAGAAAGGGCCGGGTGGAGGTGGGAGGGGATGGCTCAGTGCTCAGCTGCACAGATTTAGTCATTCCTGCTGCTGTTGAGGGTCATAATTAAGGAAATGAAGCTCCACTTCCCAAAGTTGGAGATGCTCCTGTTGAGTTCCCTGAATATCTTAGTGTGATGCACCCATAAAATATAAATTGTTCTCTTGAGCAAAGTATTAATATTTCTTTTCATTTTAAAGAAATATCCCCGCACTGTGTGTTTCAAGAGGTCCCTGGGATTCTGGAAATCCAGGAATTCTGTTAGAGTTTAGATGCTGTTGGTTCTCTGTCTCAACCTAAACCTCTTCAATATTGATCTTTGCAGCCTATTCAGATTATCAACAGCACCATTGAAATGGTGAAACCAGGGAAGCTCCCCAGTGGCAAGACAGAAATTCCCTTTGAATTCCCACTGCAAATGAAGGGCAACAAAGTTCTGTACGAGACATATCACGGAGTCTTTGTCAATATCCAGGTGAGGAAGCCCTGTCTGGAGAGAAAAGAGGAACTTTTATCTGCACAATGTGTCCTAAAGCAGCTCTTAATCCATGGAAGTGGAGGATGAAGTTTGGTGTTGTTTTCTTTTCACGCTGACTGAGCCTTCCACGCCTTTATCCAGTAAATCTTTCAGGAATGATGGCGCAAACAAGATGTTTTGCCTGAAATACCTCGGCAGAACAACTGTAACCTAAATCTGAGCCATCCTGATGTTGTAGGCAACTGTATCCATTCCCTTCTTGAAAAAAAACCCAGCACCACAGTGTGGTTTTATTCCAAATAAATGTGGAATTTCATAATGAAAACTCTGAGAGCAAAACAGATCAGGAATTGTTTGCTGGGGAGAGGAGGAGTAACATTCCCTGCCCAGATCTGGGTGGAATACCTGCTTGGACACAATCTTGTGGAAATACAGTTTTGAAATTTGATCTTTTTTGGTTAAAAACTGCCTTACCATAGGTGGGTTGGTTAGTTTGGGGGATTTTTGGTGGGGTTTTTTAGGGGGAAAGTCTTTCTTCAGCCATCTCTTGAAGGTAAATACTGTGTTAGACAATGAAGTTTTACGTCGCTGGAATTAAAAAAACAACCTAATAAACTAAATCACCCCCCAGTAGCCTGTCAGAAGTAACTAAAAGAAAAAAAATCCCTTGTTTTTTGTCTATATTTGGATGTTTTTTAAATCCTTTCCATCTATTTGCTCAGTTTTGGCTTCCTCCCTCATGTAACAGCTGTTGTTTGTTGTAGGGATGTCAAAAATGGTGCAGCACTGCTGGAGTTACTTCCCATGTCCCAAATCACTTACTGTGATCAATCAATCACTTCGAGGTGCACTTTATTGGGGAATATTTGTTTTATTTTGCCGTTCCCTCTCTCCTCTGTGTAGCTTCTCTTGGATAAAATGCCATTAAAAATTAATGATTTAGGTTTCAGCCAAACTTTGAGAGTCCTGCTCTCCTGAAGAGGGAAATGTAACACTGAGGGGCTGGTTAAGAGACACTTCCTAAACCTCTGGGTAGTTTAGTCGAGCCTCTCTTTCTTGATTTAGGGATTAGTTGTGGGTTCACTCTCTGTTCTGATGCAGAGACCTTTTAATCAGACACTGCTGGGGGGTTGTCCCATGAACCAGAAGTGAGGGACCCAAATCCCTGGGCTGAGGGAGGAATTAAAAATCCAACAAACTGAACAAGAAACTCCCCATCCCAGCAAATTCCCTGTCCTGTAAGGACACTGAGAGGCTTTGTTGGAGATGCTGAAGTGTAGGATTACTGGGATACACAAGGTCTTACAATTTTTCAGCCACTGGTTTATGGCTCCCATTTTAGGGCAGGAAATTGGAAGCAAATTCACCTCGTTGCCTGATTTTAGTGCAAACTGCTGCTTTGAGCTCAGCTGTGTGGCTGAAGACAGTTCTCCACTAAATATCCCAACAACTGTTCCCACTGTAAATCCCACAATCAAGCCAAAATTAGAGGGGCTGTGAATATGTCACATTGAAAATCCAAAATAGGGTGAAAAGCAAGACCATGATCACCCTTAAGCAGATGTAACAGCACCAACACTCTGCACAGAGGCAGAAAGGAGGTGAAAAGTGGGGAAAGATTGAGGAAATCTGAATTAAGGCTCTTGGTTTTTTTTCCCTGTGTCATCCCATTCCCCCCCAGTACACCCTGCGCTGTGACATGAGACGCTCCCTGCTGGCAAAGGACCTCACCAAGACTTGTGAATTCATTGTCCACTCCCTGGTGAGTGTGGTTTGTGTTCTTTTTGCAGTTAATTAAATTTTTTTTGATTGATTTCCCCCCCCCCACTTCACTTAAAGTTTGGCAATAAGGGAAAAAACCCCCCCAAATAAACCCATGGAAATTGTGATAGCGAGATGAGGGATCATAGAAGTGTAGAATCAGAATATCTGAGTGGGAAAGGATCCACAAGGATCATCAAATCCAACTCATGGCCCTGCACAGGACACCCCAAAATCCCCCCCTGTGCCTGAGAGCTGTGTCCAAAATGTAGGAGTAAAGGAAATCTGCCCCAAACCAAAACCACCCTGAAGAGCTGTTGCTTCTGATTAGAAAAATCCATCCCTCTTTTCATTTTAAAGGACAAAGAGGAGTTGTATTTTCAGATGTTTTTACAGTGCCCTGAGTTTATTCTCTTTATTCATCCTTTCAGTTCTGGGACAATGGGGTGCTCACATAAATATGATGTCATTTTTCCAAACACTGTTTTGAATTATCCCAGGGGTTCTCAGCCAGAGGTTCCAGGCTCCCACAGTCCTGGAAATGGGAGTTGGGTGGTGAAAATATCTGATTTCTGTTCTTCACATGAGGAGTTACGAGTTAGAGCCCTGACTCAAAATACCACAGCTAGGTCTGCATCGAGATGGAAATCATGGAATTTTCAAGGTGGGAAGAGACCTTCAGGATCATCCAGTCCCGTCATCACCCCAAACCCTGTCCCCAAGGGCCACATCCAGACTCCTCCTGAACCTCGCAGAGACTCCACCACTTTCCTGAGCAGCTCATTCCCATGCCTGAGCACTCCTGCAGGGAAAAACGGTTTCTAATCCTAATCCTTGTGGGAGGAGGTTGGACTCCCTGCAATGCTTTGCTGGTTGTTACAGAAGTTGCTGTGTAGGATTTGGGGTTGGTTTAGATTGACCTGTGCCTGTCCAGAGCAGCTGGGGACAGGACAGACTTGATGAAATATCCCTTTTTCCATCTACAACATCCTGGAACATCCTGCTTGTATCATTCCTTTGAACTCTAACAGGACAGTAAATATCAAAAGTAACTTTAGTGTTACTTAGGACTAGTGCCGGAAATGTTATTTTAGTTCTAAAGGACCTTTTTAAAAGATTTAGTTTGGTGTTACAAACAAGTTTCCTGTTGGTAAGATTTCAGTATTTTCTGAGCTATCTGATGCTACATTTTATTGGGCCATTATTACATTTAGAAGTGAGCCACACTTGTCAGAGGAGTGACAAATCACATCTCACGCAGTTTTCCTGGGTTTATTTCCCGTTCCCACTACAGCACTTCTGAGCTCACAAGTCAGTAAATCATGAATCTCTCAGTCAGGGTGAATTAATGAGGTTTTACTGAACATATAATTCTCACTGTCAGTGCTCAATGTACCATTTCCCTTAAGCTTATTCTGTGCCAGAATTTGTCATTTTGGGAAAATGCAGCCAATCTTGTGCTAATCTCTTCCATCTTGCAGCTGGGCAGCAGCAGCTATTTGGAATTCTTGAGCAGTGAGGGCAGATCCTCACTGAGAGTTCCAGATCAGCCCCTTGCTGGTGGAGAGCAAGGGGGAGGCAGAGTTTATAAAGCAGATTTGAAGCAATGGACACAAGTTCATTTAGGGTCTCCCCTCCCCAAACTGAATAATGGAAGGAAACGTTCCAAGGGACGTGTAGAATGAATTCATTTGTACATACAGAAATGGGAAATTGAACTTTTTTCCCTCTCTGCTTGAGATGGGGAGTGTATTCCTGCTTTTCCAGGTGGTTTAGGGCAGCCAACTGTTGTGGTTTTTAATATTCTCGCTGTGTTTTGGAGATCAGTTACAGTTTAACCCCTTCATTCCCTGCAGTCACAGAAAGGGAAGCTGCTGCCGAGCCCCGTGGACTTCACCATTACTCCTGAAACTCTGCAAAATGTTAAAGAGGTAAAAGGATTTTCTTATTACTTCATTTTAAAATGTAATGTTTGTGTGATTGAGTGAGACCAGAGGAGTGACTAAATTCCTCTTTGTAGATAATCAGCTCTTTTTTTTTTATTCTTCCATTTTCTTTTTCACTTTTATAAGCAATCAAGTGATTCTGCCTCACCTCCTGCGCTGTGGTGACCAGTTGGAGGTGGAACTTTGCTCAGGAGTGGTTAAATATTTTTATCCCTTTCCTGAGTGAGGGATGGGAGTGGAGTAAGGGAAAACACTCTATACCATGTACAGCCAAGAGCCTTTAAAAGTGTGTATTTTGAGCTTCGATTATGTCTTTTTTTACAGCCCCCTGTGGCTTTGAGAAGCCTCAAGGAGGGCAGGGTTAGGCAGGATATTGGGAAGGAATTGTTCCCTGGGAGGGTGGGCAGGCCCTGGAATAGAATTCCCAGAGCAGCTGTGGCTGCCCCTGGATCCCTGGCAGTGCCCAAGGCCAGGTTGGACACTGGGGCTTGGAGCAGCCTGGGACAGTGGAAGGTGTCCCCACCTCGTTCACCACACGGTTCCCGCTCCTGGATGAATTCTAACAGCCAAGTTCTGTCAGTTCTGCCCAGGGAAAGTCCATCCCTGGGGTGGATGGAGGAGCAGGCAGGACGCATGTCAAGGGAGAAGATTGTAGGAGAAATCCTGATAGAGACTGAAAGAATTAAATTTAAGCTACGTGAGGAAGTTCTGAACTCTTGAGTTCTCAACTTTGGAACTTCTGGGGAATTTCCTACTCCTTTTGATAACTTTCCGTAAGGTGTTTTTTTTTGTTTTTTTGCTTAGTCTGCTCTTACAGTGGCATCTTCTCCTCCTTCCAATCTTTTCAGAGAGCCTCCCTTCCCAAATTCCTGATCAGAGGGCACCTGAATTCCACCAACTGTGTGATCACGCAGCCCCTGACGGGGGAGCTGGTGGTGGAGAGCGCCGAGGCGGCCGTCAAGAGCATCGAGCTGCAGCTCGTGCGTGTGGAGACCTGTGGTGAGCCTCTGTCCGTGGGAAGGGCAGGGAACAGGCTGCAGGAATTCCCTCCACCCCTTCAGAGGGAAGCAGGGGAGAGCATTAAAGAAAGGCCAGAGCATTAAAGCCTTGCAGGGGTTGCACTCTGGAGGAACAGCCCCGCTGTTAATTTAAACCATCTCCATGATCCTTAACTCTGTGAATACTTGCAGGGCACTTTTCCCCCCCCAAATCCTGGTGTATCTCCATTGGAAATTTTGGCTGCTGCTTTCTCTCATCTCCCCCCATTTCCCTCCTCTCCCTGTGCCCTTCCTGCCACGCCCAGGGTGTGCTGAAGGCTACGCCAGGGACGCCACGGAGATCCAGAACATCCAGATCGCCGACGGGGACGTGTGCAGGGGCCTCCCCATCCCCATCCACATGGTGTTCCCCAGGCTCTTCACCTGCCCCACCCTGGAAACAACAAACTTCAAAGTGGGTGAGTGGGGAGGCATTTTCATGGGAGATGAGTGTCCACATTGCCTTTAGATTGGCAGGTGAGGGGATAAATCTGCAGGAAGAGCCCTCTGCTTCCCTGAACCTGAATCCTGCTGGATTTCAGACAGAGAAAATACAGCCCAAATACTCCCAACACAAACAGTTGTGCAGCCGCTAACACTCCTAATAAAATTCCATGATGAAGGGACAGGAGGAGCAGTGGGATGGAGGTCACATGATTTAAACACTTGAGTAATAGTCCAAGAATGAATGAAATTCCTTCTTTTCCTCACCAGTGAGATCCCCTCTTTCCATTTCCTCTCCTTTTCGTTTCCCACTCTCCTGCTGAAAGCCCTGGAAGCAGCAGGGTTGGTGTGGGAGTGACTTTTCTTATCTAAACCATGTGCTCCTCCCTGCTGATTGTTGCCAAAACCCAACTTTCCTCTTAACAAAATCAGGATTTTCCTCACTTGTTCAAATAAGTACTGCAAGAATCCACGTGGCTGGTTTGTATTTCTTCCCTTCATCCTGCTGGAATCTGTTGGCACAGAACCTGCGTGCAGTGATTTTCCCCAAAATAATAATATTCTTTATTTTTTTGCCATTTTTAGCTCTCGAATAGCAATTTGCAGTGAGAATTTCAATTTATTTGATTTCTGCTTCCCTTCATTTATTAACTCGGCCTGGCTTTTTGTTCTGTCTCCATTTAGGATTGATTATTGATCTGACATTGATTTGGCTTTGAAGGACACAGTGTAGTATCTAAGGAGTAGATTTTCCTCTGGAATTTTTGTTCCACAGTTTGCAGGCCTGTTGTATTCCAGTATTTCATTTCCTAAGGCTGCTGCATGCTGGGAACAGGGAATGGGTCTGTCCTGGAATTCTCCCATTCCATGCTGCAAACTCCCAAACACCATCTTGGTGGAGGTGTCTTTCCCAAAACTTTTTGCTCTTTGATGTCTGAATCCTCTTTTCCAGAGGATTGTTTGCCATAATTTATCAGTGATAAACCAATGCAGAGGAATCCCAAAGATCAGAACAAAGCAGGATTTTCTAGGAATGATCCAAGGTCTGGGATGCCTGGGTGAGGTTGTGCTTGGGAGTGTTTCAGGAGCTCCTGCCTCATCCTGCTGCTAGGATTCAGCTTCCTATGGAATTGAGGTAGGGTTGCTGCTAGGATTCAGCTCCCTATGGAATTCTCTCCGGGTTTTTTCCTCCTTCTCCCAGAGTTTGAAGTGAACATCGTGGTCCTCCTGCACGACGACCATCTCATCACAGAGAACTTCCCACTGAAGCTCTGCAGGATGTGAACACCCCCAGGAGAACCAGGGAAGGATTTACTGGGAATTCCTCGGTGGGAAAGTGGAACTTTATCCGTGCCTGACTTCAGCTGGAGCCACCTCCCTCCCTTCCTCCTGTGGGTACTTCTTGTGCTTTCACTTCCCTGTTAACCTGGCCAAGACTCTGCCCATCTGGATTTCCTGATCCAGCAGCCTTGGCAGGATTTCCAAGCCTGCTGCCTTCAACAACCATGTTTTCCCTATTTTTTTCTCAGGAGAATCCTGAAGGAATCATTCTGTAGCTTCCTACAGCTTGTAGGATATGTAGCAAGTTCCTCTCTTGATCTCATTGTGTAACACTCATTCCAAAGTCCTTTGAAGACCCCTTAAACCTCATAAATCCCATTATAGCCATACTGGGGGAGTATGGGAATTGTGATATAATGAGAAATAAGGTCTTGGAAGGTCTAAAAAATGGTGCTCCAGCAGTGGAAGGTGGTGCTGTGGGATCTGTCCCAAGGTGGATGGGAAATGAGTGATGGCAAATCCCACCAAGGAAATTTTGGTCAAATTAGGAACAAGAGTTTGTGTTGGAGGAATAAATGAACGTGTTTGTGACTGTACAGCCTAAAGGAAAAGTAGTTCAGTGAGAAAGAACCTTCCCACCACAAACAGCTTGTGGGTTTTGATGTTGTTTTAATGGAACAGCCACAACTTGTGGATTTTCTGTTAATTTTCCACGTGGGCTAGAGGCAGGCTCAGTCTGTGTTACGGAAATTGGAAGTGTCAAGATGAGCACCTGAAAAGGCAGAATTAAGAAAAATCCTTTCCTTTGGTTTATCCAGCAGCATTGCCAAGCAGGAGAATGTAATTCCAGTTTTGACCCTAGTGTTTTAGGGAGAAACAGCTGAAATTTTTATTCCAGTGTCTGGGAAGAGGGAGGAAAATGCTGTTGACTGAAACTTTGCACTTTTCCCTAAGACCAGGGATGGTACAGGGGGATGTGGGAAAGTGAAAGCCCCTCCTTGGAGCCTCCAGTCTGTGCCAGGAGCTGCCAGCTCCTGCTGTCCCAAGGGATGTGGACAGAAGGGCTGGCCTTGGGAAGAGCTGCAACCCCCCAAAAATACTGGAAGCTGGGAAGGATTCCAGTGCTGGAATTTTTAGGCCTTAATTCTACAGCACAGAGTAGTTACTCACCCCTAACTCAGACTGAGCAGAAATACTACACACAAACAACTTGTTGGACTGCAGCAGTGATTTTATTTTTTATTCAAGTGGTGATTAATACACTGATTAATGACAGAGGAGTTTAAAACTTCAGCTGGAGGAGATGTGTGGGGAACAAGTGATCCCTGGACTTAGCCAAAAGCTCCTAATCCATGTCATGCTCTGTGTATTCAGACAACAGAGTATTTGATTTTCACTTTAAGATTCTCAGGCTCTGGCCCTCATCTTTTGGCTCTCTTGGGACAAATTTGTCACTGTTGAAGGTGCTCTGGCCAGTTCGGACTCAGAAAACAGTGGGAGAACAATTCCCCGAGCTGTTGGAATTCTGCCCCTCCTGGGACTGGTGACCATTCCTGCACAAAATACAGAGGAAGTGTTGCTTAAAAATCCTTTTAAAAAATCCTCCCCATTTCAACAGGTCAGCTCTTCAACAAGGGGGGAAATTCAAATTTCAACCCTATTTTGAGATTAAAGAATTGATCCATATGAATAATTTAAAATTCCAGATTCAAAATGTTACTAAAAGTTGTTATTTAAACGATTTGAATGATTTGAATTCTCAGCTGTGGATTTATTCAGAGAGAGGAGCTGCAGGGATCTACAGGACCACAGCAGGCTTGAATCCTGAATTGTTTGTGCCAGAGGAAGGGAATGTTGTGGCTGTTCCAGTTCTGCTGGTCCAGCCTTTGGGTCACCTACTTGCTTGATACTGGAATAAATCTGAGGGAAAAGCCCCCTCTTCACAGGAATTATGCACTGGCCTTTCAGATCAAATAATTTGGTACTTTCACCGTCCCTTAGCCAAAAATCCACCAGTTTTGTGTGCTGCCAGCCCCGAACTCCACAGCTTTAGGCAGGAACCAGGAGAAATCCTGGATCTTGGAGTCTGTGGCTTAATGCCAAGGGCCAAATCCCGAGGCTGTTCCCATTGCCAATAAACCCAGGGTTCTGTCCTGTCCCCCCCATCACTGGGGTTATGCTGCAGCCCTTTTGCATCTTATTATAAAGTGTGGAGGTAAAAGCAGGTTCAGCTGTACTTGTTCCATGCAGGAAGCTCAGGGAAATCCTCGGGAAGCAGAGCGTGGACACGGCAGATGGGGCAGGTGCTGGAATGCTGCTTGAGCCACGTTCGGATGCACTGCGGGGACAGGGAGAGAGGTGAGAGGCAAAATCTGGGAAGAGGAGTCCAGCTGTAGGCTGAAAATAATTGGCACTAATGGGGAAGCTCTTCAACAAGTTCTACACCACTGAAAGTTGGGGTTGGAGAACTGTTCTCCTGCTCTAATCAAATTCATTCAGCGAGAAGAAACCAGCATTAAAACAAGAAAGGTAAAGGGGAAAAGGCACAGACAGAAACGTGGAGTTATTCCAGCATAATCCTGACTTTTTTACTCCATGAATTTCCACTATCAGGTGGCAGAATGCAGGGTTTTTAGGGATAGCCTATTCTCTGAGTGTGCTGCCAACAATCCCAACCAAATTCACTCTCTGAAGAATCATCTGAAATTCACTGATGAATTATTTTACTTTAAAAAAAAAAAAAATCACCTGAAGCTTTCTGACACAGTCAGGCTGTCTGTGGGGCTGGAAAAGCAGATTGTGCCCTGCTGTTTAAGCACTGAAGGATAAGGGGAGGGTAAAGGGGTTGTTTTTAGGAAGAAGAGATCAGGAACAAGACCAGAACTCACCTCCCTGTGGAAGTGATGCCCACACTCGAGCTCACAGGAGTCTCTGCTCAGCTCATCGTGACAGATCGTGCAGGGATCCTCACTGGAGGCCTGGCCAGGAAAGAAGTGCTCAGTTATTTAAAAACCATCAGCAATTAACCAGCACTTCCTACTCAATTAACGAGGAGGTCACTGATTTTAACCACATCTATTTAAGCTTTTGTACACGAAATAAAGCAGCAATTATTTTTTCCTGGATTATTTCGTGTCCTGTACAAAGCAATGACTCCAGAGAAACAGTGGGAAACTTACAGCGTTGTCCTGCTTTTTCCATTTGGCTTTAGGCATCGCTCCAGCATTTCCCCAGGGCTGCAGGTTTGGCTGAGGGGGTTTTTTACCGGAGCTGTTTTTAGGGGCAGGTGCTGCCCGGGGAGAGCCGGGGGCGATTCCTTCCGCAGGCGCTTCCCGGCTCCGCGCTGCCGCCGGGGGAGCAGAGCCCAGGGAATGCGTGGCTCTGCCTGCTGGAGGCGGTGCCTGCACAGGGATCAAAAGGAATTGTGTTCCTTGGGGCTCTGCTGCTCCGGTTTCCATGTGGGGATGAGGAGAAGCTCCAGCCCCAGTACCTTGAGCTGCTGGTCCAGGATGAGCTCCGTGACCCGGCTGAGGATTTCATCCGGGCTCAGGCCTGCCAGGGTGTTCCCATTTCTCCTCTGCGCGTCCCTGATGAAGCCAGTGAAGTCTGAGCTGGAAGGACAGGAAAGGCAGGATCAGGGATGGTGCAGGCTCTGTGACCCCAGCAGCATCAAAAGACAGCAACGC
Source organism: Struthidea cinerea (assembly GCA_013397865.1). Taxonomy (NCBI): domain Eukaryota; kingdom Metazoa; phylum Chordata; class Aves; order Passeriformes; family Corcoracidae; genus Struthidea; species Struthidea cinerea. The sequence goes on along the minus strand of VZTI01003861.1, from coordinate 9,982 downwards.
TTCCCATGAACTCGAGCAGGATCCTGCTCCCAATAACTCTCAGTAACCAGGATGAAACCCCTAAACAATCATCAGAATCATGGAATGGTTTGGGCTGGGAGAGAGCTTGAAGCCCGTCCAGTGCCACCCCTGCCATGGGCAGGGACACCTCCCACTGTCCCAGGCTGCTCCAAGCCCCAATGTCCAGCCTGGCCTTGGGCACTGCCAGGGATCCAGGGGCAGCCACAGCTGCTCTGGGCACCCTGTGCCAGGGCCTGCCCACCCTCCCAGGGAACAATTCCTGCCCAAGATCCCATCTAACCCCACTCTCTATCAGTTTAAAGCCATTCCCCTTTTCCTGTACCTCCACCCCATGTCAGCAGAATGAAATCAATTCCTCATGCACTTCATCCCTGGCTGTTCAGACCTTGTTTCACAGCACTCCTTCAATCCATACCTGCTGTAGTTTGGGAATATACTCTGGAGTTGGGCAATAATATTTTCAATGGCTTTCGGAAGCTTTTTGTTGTTCGGAATTCCAGAAGGCCTCGGCTGCAGATCTGAGGGATCTTGGTGGGTCTGGTTGGGCTGGACATGCTGGGTGCTGCTCCCAGAAATCCCCGATGGGCAGGATGGTGAGGGTTTATTGGAATGTGATCCCTCTGGAGCTTTGGGCTGTGTTTTCCCAGCTGCAGAAGAAGCCTCAGAGGTGGCAGGTGCTGGCTTAGCTCCGGTCTGTGCTTGGAGTGAAGGCTGGGCTGGAGCTTTTCCATCAGAACTCGAAAATGCAGGAAGGGGACTGGGCTGAGCGGATGCCGAGGAATAGGTGAGGATGGCAGGATCACACATGGGAGGTCTGCCTGGTATTGTCTAGGAAACAAACACATTTCACAGGAGAAACAGTGATTAAAACAAAGCAAGTTGAACTCTGGAGCATTTGCAGTGTGAACTGTGACAGGTTTGGCTGTGCCCAGGACCTGGAAGGTCACAGCAATTTATCTTAAAAACTCCCTAAGATCAGGGCAGGTGTCAGGCCCCGTGATTATTTCTCTTCTAAAAGGTCACTCTGGTGTTACTGCAGGAAAAAATAGATTCCAAATGCAGAACAAGAGGCTCAAAAGTTCCTTTTTCCCAATAAATTGGTGGTGATTAAGTTGTCTCCATATTCTGTGTCAATAAATAGAAAGGACAGACCTAAAAATAAGTGGGGAATTATGCAGGAGAGCAGGAGTGGAACTTGCAGAAGCCCAGAAAAAGTGTAGTAACAATCTCAAATATTAGAACAGAGCCCTGAATCTAAATTATACCCAGAACAAAAAAACCAACCAACCAACCAACAAAACCACCCAAGATTTTCTGCAGAGAAAAAAAAAAATATATAAAAGAAAATAAATCTAAAAAGGACCAATCAGAGGTTTCAGAAGAAGCTGCTGAGATTTGAGCAAAGCATTGGTGGAGCTGTTGGCCCGTGAGAAAATGCCTGTGAACAGGATTTCCTGGGGCTGTTCTCATTCCAGATGCATTCCCATAAATGGCTCTGCTCCCCCTCGTTCCTGACACGCCGGGCTGGGAGCTGAGGTTGGTGTTTGTCATCAGTGACACGCGGCGCTGCAGGAATTCCTTCAGGGAAGTTTCCCCATGGAAAGGGAGGTCAGGCCTTGGAAAGAGCTGCCCAGGGAGGTTTGGAGTGCCCATCCCTGGAGGTGTCCAAGGAAGGCCTGGAGGTGGCACTCAGTGCTCTGGGCTGGGGACAAGGTGGGCATCGGGCACGGCTTGGCCTCGCTGGGCTGGGAGGGCTTTTCCAGCCTCAGGGATCCTGGGATTCTGCATAATGGGGCTTGTCCTGATGGATTTTGGGGCTGTTCAACCTGGAGAAGAGAAGCTCCAGGGAGACTCAGAGCCCCTTCCAGTGCCTAAAGAAGCTCCTGTAGAGCGGGAGAGGGACTTGGGACAAGGGATGGAGTGATAGGACACAGAGAATGGCCTTGAGCTGGAGGAGGGCAGGGCTGGATGGGATCTTGGGCAGGAATTGTTCCCTGGGAGGGTGGGCAGGCCCTGGCACAGGGTGCCCAGAGCAGCTGTGGCTGCCCCTGGATCCCTGGCAGTGCCCAAGGCCAGGCTGGACATTGGGGCTTGGAGCAGCCTGGGACAGTGGGAGGTGTCCCTGCCCATGGCAGGGGTGGCACTGGATGGGCTTTAAGGTCCTTTCCAACCCAACCCACTCTGGAATCCCAAGATTTTGGTGCTACAGGAACCCCACGATGTACAAAACTCAGTGAGGCATTAACTTTGAACAGCTTGAGCCTCTCACAGGAGCTGGGAATGTGCCACTCCCTGGCTTTCCCCAGGCTCATCTCCACCCCCTTTTCCTCTGGAGCATCCCCTGGCTGCAGGGAGAGCTGGGATTCTGTGTGTCCAAGGCTGCACATTCCAGTTCTCCCTGGACACCTCCCACCACTGCCCGCCACGCTGAGGGAAATTTCAAGGACTGGAAGTGCTGTGGAAGGGACTTATCCTGGGATACTTATGTGGGATACTCACAACAACTCCCTGAGGATAAGGAACATCCACGAGTTCCACTTTACTGACGCAGTTCCGGGCACCGTTTTTCACCAGCTCAATTTTTTCGTCATACTCAGCCTGCAGAAGGAAAACAACCAACCATCATCACCCTCCACATCAGCATCAACCGCAGCTCCCTCTTCATTAAAAAAATCACATTTTACAGCTGAACTTCTCAGAGAGTTTCCTGCTGGGGTTTTTTTAAGAAATTCCATGGATTTCTTAAAGGTCACGAACCCCAAACCCCAGATTTGTTAACGTGGGATGCAATTTTGAAGCAAGTGTATAAAGGACAGATTTCTGCCTTTAAAAAATGGAATATATCCACTAGAAATTTAACAACCTGGACTCCAAACTGTCTCTTTCTTTTGTAATGAAAAAAATTCCCCTCAGCATTTGGAGGACAAGCTGTTGGTGTTTTAAGAAAGGAACACAACGTTATCAAGTGTTTTCACTTCCAAAGTTCAACTCAAAAGCTTGTGGAGAGAAATGAAGTTTTACCTCGACTTTTTCCAGTTGTTTCTTGACATTTGCAATAAATATTTCCCAGGAATCAATCTGGGACTTCAACACAGGAGCTGCTGAAGCAGAGCTGCTGAAATATTGAGGATTTGCAGTTAAAACTCCAACACTCCCATTATTTTTGAGACCAGTGGTGGTGTCCCAACAGATCCTCCCTCAGCGATTAATCCCAGTTAAAAGTTTTCAAGGGATTTCAGGTTAAAATCAGTGACATTGCAACCCTTTTCCAGGGATAACTGGAATTATTATTCTTACTACCAAGATAATCTGATTTTCCCAGCTCGGAAAGACACAAGGATAAGGATGAGACTCAATTTCCAGCTGAGTTTTGTTTGGGGAAATACTGTTTACCCCCAATCCTGTGCACTTTTATATTAATAAAATATTAATAAATAATATCTAATAATAAAGTATCAGATAGCATCTAATACTCTATATAAATATTGTACATTTTACACAATTATATAACAAAATAAAAATTATTTTATATAATAATATAATATAAAATAAACATTAGAAAATATGAAATAATTAGCAACCAGGAGTAGTGGAATTCCTGGTGGGAACTCCCAGTACCTGCTCAGTGCCTTCAGCATCCTGAGATTTCCTTCTGCCTTGGCAATGGTGCCTTTGAGCTTCCAGATTTCAGTTTCCTTCCAGGTCTGGAGCACTGAGACCTGGAACCCAACAAAAAATAACAAAAGAAGGGATAAAACCTTGAATTAGATTTTAATAGGAATTTAAACAAGAGTTTGGTGATTTACAGGGCACACACAGTTCCTACAGTGAGGAATTTCGAGTGGAATTTCCATCCCTGGCCCTTCCAATATTTTTGATATCATTTCTCCACCTCCAATCAGCACAAACGATCCCAGCTCTTCAAAAAAAAGGTTTTGAAGGATTTTTTTTTTGTTTGTACCTCTGCTTTAACAGCTCTTTTCTCACACTCGTGGCTGTCACCTTGACTCTTTTTTATCAGCTCTTCCAGTTTTCCTTTCTCATTAGCAAATTTATTACTGTGAAAGAAACAGAAGGGAAATATTTGAGTAACAGTTACAGCAGAGCAGTATTTAAAATTTATGCCATTTTAGAGGTTTTTTACAGCTACTCAGTGTCGTGTAATCAAGGGAAATGTACGAGAACATGATTTTCATTATTCTAAATATTAATATTTACCCATGGTAAGTAAAAGCAAACTAACTCAGAGTAAGAAACACGGGTTAAAGTGCTTATTTTCCCCTAAGCCTTTACCCAGAGTGAAGCAGAAAAATGTAAATGTTGCTGAAAGGGACAGGAGTTTTACCTGGTCTCCAGAAATGCATTTAAACACACATTATACTGCTTCTCCTTGTCGTCGATGGTCTTCAAATACCTACAGATATCAAACATTCATTAAGCTTGTTGTGAGAAAGGTTTACTGGCAAATCTGGAAGGTGTTCCTCTGTAACCACCAGGACAATCTGTAGCTGTCAGATGCTGTTTAATACCACAGGAATTATGGAATTCCCAGCCCTGGAAGTGTCCCAGGCCAGGTTGGAGCAGCCTGGGATAGTGGAAGGGGGATTGGAATGAGATGGTCTTTAAAGTCCCTTCCAACCCAAACTATTCAGGGATTCTATTCTAAATACATTTACATTTATTCCCAATAAATCAGTCATTAATATAAAAACAGGCTGATGATTTTTCAAGAGAGATTTGGCCCAAACTTCCTAAGACTAAAGATAAAACAAAGGCATTCAAAGATCAAAGTCTGGGCTCTGTAAACTGAGAGAGGACATGACAATACAGCAGGAATTGTCAAATCTGATTAGAATAATTATTGCTAAGTGGGTTTCATCAGTTATCTAAAAGCTATTTTAGATGTTTACCTGTCATTTGCCAAAAACTACAAAATAAGGAAGTGGCCACCTCCATATTTCAGCCTAATACTGGGAGAAAACGTCTGGCTGGTTTCACAGCCAAGGATTAAATTGCCTTAAAGATTTCTGAAGTCTTTAGTCTGTCAGAATGAGGGGATGCAAATCTATTTACAATCATACCTCTCATTGGTGTCTGAGTGTTTTTTAGCTGTGCTCCTCAGTGCCTTTAAGCTCTCTCGATTTTCCTTCTTCTCCTGCTGCCATTTCTTCATTTGTGCTTCCGAGTCTTGGTGGAACCAATCCAGCTCGTTCTGGGAGACCTGAAGGGAGAAAAAAAGAAAACTTCTACTTCTGAAAATAGTGGTTTATTCAAATAAAAGCTGGAGCAGAGCGAGGATATTTATGAGCAATCAGGCAATCCTGGAATGGTTTGGGTGGGAAGGACACCTTCCACTGTCCCAGGCTGCTCCAAGCTGCCCTTGCACACTTCCAGGGATCCCGGGGATTCCACAACCTCTGATCCACGGGGAAAAAGCTTTACCTCAGTCTCTTCAACACTTTTTTTCAGGAGCTCTTCCAGAGCACCAATTTCCTCCAAGCTTCTGCTTTGTAACTGCTCCAATTTCTCCTCTGCTTCTTTCAGCTGTTCCTGTAACACCTGGTGCTCCTTCTCCATGCGCAGAATGTCTCCCTGAAAATTAATCAGTTACAAAAATCAATTCGATTCACACCCGTTACCAGTTCAAAGGCCACATTTTCTCACTTTTATCTTCTGGTACAGACATAAACCTGCCACTGACACCACTCTGAGCTGTCTCTGTGCCCTAAGGGAATATAAATCCAGGTTTTGAGAGAGGAAATACCATTTCCCTGAAACATTCGACATCTGAATAGCTACAGAACAAAGCTATCAGAACAAATGTCAAATATCAGAGCAAAGCTCAAAAATCATCTCCTTGTGGGGCTGGGTGATGTTTCCAAGGGCATCACAGACCACAGAAACAGCCAAACAACCCAAAATACAAAGTATCTGTTAAAAACCTGTTGTTTTCAGAGAACTTTTATTCCTTCACTATTCAATTTTTGGGCATTCCTTTAACCTCCTTCAGGAGAAATGCAAACCAAGATGCAGGGAACTTACTTGTTGATTTTCAAATGGATGGAAAGGCAGAGTATTGGTTTCCCTATCAGCAACTTCCTGGTTTACCTAGAACACAGAGAAATCATGAGGTGATTAAAAAGCTACTCTCAGTTCACAGATGAGCTGCTCTGGTTTGGAGCTTTTGCACCTCCACCTAGGGTTTTACAAATCCAGCTCTAATCCAGGTCTATAAATGATGTAGGGAAATATTGTGGAGCTGTTTCTGCAAGGGATTTTTTTTTCTTTCCCTGATTTCACTGACCACAAGCAATTCCACGGAGTTCTGTCAGTCTTTAAACAAAGCCATGCTCTAAATGTCTGAAAATTCAAGATTTGCAGGAATTGTCTCACTCTCCTGTCAGGGAGTTGTACAGAGTGAGAAAGTCCCCCCTGAGCCTCCTCTCCTCCACAAATCCAAATCCTCGGATGTTGTGGAAGTGAAAACAAATCCCTGAACTAATCACAAAAGGAAAAGTAACGACACAGAAGGACTTGGCTTCATCTCTAAAGTGAAGCTGAAACTGACGTGCAGCAGCTCCCTCTGAGATACCCAGGGAAAAGAGCTGCAAAAACTTCAGGCTGAACAAAATTCAGCGACCAGCTCTGAAGAATCGCAAATGAAAAATGAGTAATCACAGAAAGTGGCAGCAGCTTCAACAGAAAGTTCTCAGGAATCATGGAATGGTTTGGGATGGAAAGGACCTTAAAAATCATCCCATTCCACCCCTGCCATGGGCAGGGACACCTCCCACTGTCCCAGGCTGCTCCAAGCCCCAATGTCCAACCTGGCCTTGGGCACTGCCAGGGATCCAGGGGCAGCCACAGCTGCTCTGGGCACCCTGTGCCAGGGCCTCCCCACCCTCCCAGGGAACAATTCCTGCCCAAGATCCCATCCAGCCCTGCCCTCTGGCACTGGGAAGCCATTCCCTGTGTCCTGGCCCTCCAGCCCTTGGCAATTGTCTCTCTCCATGGTTCCTGCAGCTCCTTCAGGCCCTGCAAGGCCACACTGAGGTCACCCCAGAGCTTCTCCTCTCCAGGCTGAACAATCCCAGCTCTCCCAGCCTTTCCTCCCAGCAGAGCTGCTCCATCCCTCTGCTCATCCTGGTGGCTTTAAAATCTCTCCCACATGGTTCCCTTCCCATTCCTTACCTGAACAGCCACCATCCTCGTGTGAGGATTGCTCTTCATCCCAGGTTTATTCCTCCTTCCCACTTCCTTCTTAACCCATTTACCCTGTTCAGCTTCACCTGAACCATTTGGAAAAGCAGAATCCTCCTTATCTGAGTTCTCCGAGTGTCCCCAAAGGGCTTTGTACTCGTGGATTTCAGCTGGCACAAAACCTCCAGGGATGTATTTTCCATGTGAAATCACTGATTCCCGACTATCCTGATGAGCTGCAGGATCAGCATAAATATATCCAGGCTGTGCCAGGGCAGAAGGCACGGGCAATATTCCATATTGATAACCCCAGGAGCTCTGAGGCAAAAACAGAGCAGGGCCTTGGGACTCCAGGCCCTTCAGTGAAACACCCGAAAACGGCGACTGGTTTTCCACGGAATCAACATCCTCGTTCTCCAGAGGGCTCCCAGGTGTGCAGGAAGCAGGGAAAGAAAAGGGCAAATGCTGTGGAGCTGCATAATCTGTGGTATCAGCAGGTGCTGATAAAGGGGGTTCCAAAGGGTACGACAGCGGCTTGAATTCCTCCGCGTAGGGATTCAACTGCAGCTTGCTCTGGGAAGAATTCCCTTGGAATTCCCCAGCTATATAATTTTCCTCTTTATTTCCAGTCTCATTTCTGCTTGGATTTCCTTCAAAAAGGACTGAGTGCTTCCTTAATCCAATCAGATTATCCACCATAATGAAACGAAGGGATTTCAGCAGGAAGGGTTCCAGGCCCCCTTCATCTTCCACCACCTTCCGAGTTTCCTCAGGGAAATTTTCATATTCCCCAACCAGTAATTTATTATTCACTTCCAGAGGGCCGTGTTCTTCCAAGATTTGAAAGAAATAACTTGGAAAAAAACCCCAGAAAAAGAGAATTGTTATTATTAATCGAAGTTTTTCAATGTAATTCTGAAATTGTACTTCACAAACATCAATCCACTCCTTCATGGACACACCACACACACCAGATCACCAGGATTCCAATTAATCAAAAAAATTGTTAGAATTATGAAGCAAAATTAAACCCCCCTGAAGCTGCTGAGCCCAGAAATTTATACTCACTCATATAAATTCTCACAGATTGGATCTGGAATATTATTCATTTGATAATTGTTACTATTTGGAACATTATACAGAGCTTCAAATTCCTCCAGCTGCTCCCGGAGATATTCTGGGATTACAAATGGTTCATTGGTAAAATCTCTGTACCTTAAAAATCAGCAGAAAAAAAATAAAGTTAACCCAGCCTTGGTGTTTTTAAGGGATTCTTCTCCAGCACTCTGGGGTTTGGGCAATAAAAGCAGAATAAAATACTCACAAATTATTTTCTTCTATAAATATCTTCTCTTCTTCTCGTGGTGCTGTACTAATTCCACTGGATAATACTAAAATAGACTAATTGAAAACAGATTTCTTTTAGTTTTTACCTCACAAAAAGCTTGTGGAAAATAATCTACTGCAAAGACCAGGAGTAAGTTATTTACACTGAATTTTATTCTATAAATTCATCACGCTCACTATGAACTGCAAAATTTCCAGGTAAAATTATCAGTGCTAAGCCACAGCAAGAAAGTTTTTAATTTAAAATTATTCATTTCTTCTTCAGAACTTATTTAGGAAAAAGAATTTGGGATATTCAGCCCCAAATCCCTCTTTTTTTACCAATTTCATCAACTTTTGATCAAACTTTGTTTTACATTTGAGGCTGTAACAACTTTACCACAAGCAGGAGTTACCCCTGATTCCACATGCTTTAATGTGACACTGATTATTGTCTTCACTTTTATTATCTAATAACTTAGAAATACACAAATAAATGCACTTAATTCAGGAAAAAGAAATCCTGGCTGATGAGAAGAGGAAAAAAAATCTGAAGTTTCCTCTTGAAATTCTAGAGAAATGATAAAAAGGTGGGGGCATGAGACTGGATCTGAGGCTTTCAATAAAGCAAAAATCCTCCAAAAGGCAGCGTAAGATTCAGGGAGAGTAATATTCCAATGAAATCTATTAAATCATGAATAATTAATAACATTTCTGAGCATTAAATGGAACTTTTGCACTGAATTCACACCTTCCCACGTGGAAAACTGAGATCAATAATTCAGAATTAAGCCAGTGGAAGGTGACTCCAGTCAGAGCCAAACTTAGCCGTAAATACGTTTAAAAATAAAATTTATCAGGATAAAAGCTAACGAAATTATATAATTTGAGTCTTCACAGCTTAATTTTACTTCAGGAAAAGCTACTTCACTAAGGAGTCTCCTCAAGGTATTTAGGAAAACGACCCCTGAATGCCAGAAATTCTAAAAAAAAAGGCAATTTTGGGGATTTTTAGGTGGGTTTTTAGTATTAAAAAGCGGTCTCTGCTTGGTAATACCTGTTTTGGCAGCTTCAAAAGTTACTGACCTTTGATTCTTTCAAATTCTTCTTCCTGTTTTTGTTTTTAACCTTGATTTCATTATTCTGAAACAGAAAAATAAAACGAAGTCACGGCCAACGTCGCTGCAGTTTTCCCAGCCACAGGAAAGATGAAGGAACTAAAACCGGAATTAATTCTTTTATCAGGACTTAGAGGTGACCACAGCTGAGCACAGCAGCTCCTCACGGGCCCTTTCAGGCTGTCCCTCTGCAGTGAAAGCGGTTTTATGGTGATGGTTTTCATTTCATTCTCGGCTTTCCCCAATTCATGAAACGAAAAAACCCCAAAAAACCCCCCATTTTATTAATGTGCGCATTAAAAATCTGCATTTCATTA
>VZTI01003859.1:64780-170535 GCA_013397865.1 Struthidea cinerea | reverse complement strand
AGAGACAAAGAGACACACTAGAGCAGCCAATATGTACTATAGTAGTTAAAATCAAGCCAGACAATTTAAACCTTCATGGGAGCCTTCAGTTGGCAGAAGATATGGTTATTACATGTGATTTCTTTGTCATGTTTTCTGGAGGGTTGTGTCTCTGTGAGTTTGTATCTCTAAGCTTGGAATTTTAGTTGTAATATTCGATTCATTATGAAAGTTCATCTTCAGGTACTTGATGACAACAGAAATTTTCATTTTTTCCTCTCATCTAATTCAGACTAATTTAAAACATTTGTTTTGATCCAAAATGAATCAATCAATAATACGTCTTAGGTTTAAATGGGTAAAATTGTTGGGTGGCTCATTATTGACTACTTTCTCTGGTATAATAAGTCTTTTCGAGGATGAGGGAGCAGTACAATAACATTTAATCTTTTTATCCAGCTTCTAAGTATCAGTTATTTTACTCTCTGCACAGTCCGTTAGTGACTTAGTCATTTAATCCCTACTGACAGAAATGGATTCGACAAAGCTTATGTTTACTTACTTTTTATCTCCATATTGATATTCTAATAAAGCTTTCACAGTTCCTGTGGCCTGTGAGCTTGTATTCGTATCATATGAATGAAAAAATTACCATTGATGTTCAAGTAAATCACCCATAGCAAAGGAATTGCCAACCCCACTCCCCTGAAGAAAAGCTCAGCTTCATTTCTTAAGTGGCAGCAATGAAAGAATCAGGATGATTGATCTTTAGAATTCCCGTTGTTTGGGGTTTTTTTAGAACTCAGATGCGGTTACCAAAAGAGCCAGACTAAAAACAACTAAATGTTTTCGTAAACAGCCTTTTATCTGAGATCTCAAATAACTTTTCAAACTCTTCTTTCTACAGGTTCAGTAATTTAAGCTTGAGCTAAATCTAGTTACATCATTACAGATGTAGGAAAAACCTGCTTTTGTTCTTAGTGACTTCAACGTCTAAGACTGTCCTACCAGATGATGTAGATAGATGAAGCAAAGGAAATGAAGCTTTGGAAAATCTAAAATCTGTAGAAAGGATGATCTAATGCTCTGCATGTATTTCCTGCATGAAATTGCTGCTTCAGTAACTGGAGACTGTCATTACAGCCATATTGTAGGCTAGAAGAGAAAAGGAAAGGGGGGAAAAAAAGAAAAGAAAAAGGAAAAAAGAAAAAAGATTCTATACAGTGTTGAACCTCTTAAAATCAAAATCAAACCAAACAATCCTGAATTTTCAATATACTATATGACCGTCTTTTTGCAACATCATTATTCTTGTATAGCAAAATATGAAACTATTTTATACACATATTTGATACTTTATATTCAGATAGCTTTAGCCACCTACTTGATTTCATAATTATCATATATCTTCATCTGATATGGTAATGCTTATTTTCTCTCTAAATTTCTATGGGAAGCAATTGGAAAAATAGGAGCCCATATTGCAAAGAAAATGTACAAATAATTTGCAAAAGCTGAGAGGACTTTTTAATGTCATGTGTGATATCATTCCCTAGTCATTGCACCTTTTCAAATTTTAAAGCATCTTTTTAAGATTTCAATACCATTATATTTCTCAACATTGCAATATGTTTTACTTTAAAACTTACATGTAAAATGCCCCATTATAATATCCAGCTAATGAAAAAGAAGAGATCTGGAATTTATTTTTTTGTAAACCCTGATAGTTTGAAGAGAGTATAAGGACCTCTTTCTTATAGCAAAACAATAATTTTATAAGTTTCATTGAAGAAATTAAGGAATGTGGGTAAAGATTCAGTAATTAACTTTTGTAAATTTTTATATTTCATGATATGAAGTAGTATGGTTATATGCATAAATAATCTATTTGGTGGCCTTTATTTGGTACTCTCCTAAATTAGATGAAAATATTTTTGTATTTCTTTTATTACAGAAAACCATTTAAAAGGCTAGAAAGTAGCATCTATGTGATAATTATTACATGAAACTTTATCATGGTCTCAAAGATAGGTGCTTGATTCTATTGTCATTGCTGTTTCTTTGTCATTTAAACTCAAATTATTAAATAAATACAGCGCACTTTTCTTCTCTGATGTTTCAATTATTAAGTTACTATAAAATGGATATTTACATGTATCAAAATATAACAAATTATTTGAAAGGCATATTAATTTAGGAAATTAATTTGTATTAATAAAGAGTTTTCAAAACAGTGGTGACTTGGAGTCAAGTACCACACCAATATTTTACTTCCCAGGGGATATACAAAACTTAGCCTTAGGGAAATGCAGCAGTTGGAATTTAGGATGCTTCTTCAGTAAGTTTTGCTTATTTTTTTAGTTAAGTGTCTCTAAACTGAAAAAATGCATGTAATTGTTTGGAAACCTTGCTGAATCAACATTGTAAATTACTTTGGACTAGGTTTTTTCCCATTTGAAAGCATAATTCATAATGATGGAAAAACTTTAGTGTTAAATTCACAGTTAAGAAGAGCTGTTAGGCAAACGAACTAGATTGGAGAAACTTTCTGTATTCAGGCATCTGCTTTGTTACATGAATGGACAGAGCAAGACCTTGAACATGACTGTTTAAAATGTTCATTAAAAGCTGGATCTTCCCTCAACCTTGATAAATTAGATAGTACACTGATATAACTATTGCTTGAGGATTTGTTAGAATATTTCCACAGGCATCTTCCACTGAACACTGCTTTCCTACATTCAGATTGATGTGATGCACATCCTAAGAGTTCTCATGGACAACAATTCACTGAGTCAAAGAAGCCAGTTTCTAGCATCTATTTTAAACTGACTGATTAATTAGTTGTCTGCGGTACTTCCCTTAAATTTACAAGCAAAGAACTCATCACTTTATACATGTGAAAAGGGGAGTTATTACTAATTCCAGCCACTGGATTTGACTACAAAAATATTTAAATTTAACTATATGTCAGGTCCATTTCATTTTTGTTCTAATGTTTTAGTCATTTCATGGTGAATTCCACAGACATGAGAAGAGTGTTCATGTATTAGCAAAACAAGCACATGACAACTGCACTGACATTTCTGAGAGGGTATTTATCCACTGTTTGAAAAAGGATAAATGCCAAATTAGATGCTATATAATTGGTCTGTGCTGTATGCCTGTGCTAGTTTGAAAACAAACCAGTGGGAGATCCCAAGTCAGAACTACAATTTAATAGGAAAATTAAAATAAAGGGAGAAAACACTGGCTTAAACTGACAGTCAGGATACAACCTAACTGCCAAGGTGGTGGTAGCAGTCCAGTTAAATGGTGGCTGCAGTCCCATTGAAGTGATAGATGTGGTTCTGTTGAAGCAGTGATCCTGTAGAAGAGTGTGGTCTTCCTCTGAAGGTCCAGTGGTGGTTATGTAGCTCTTGTCCTCTGGGAATCCAGTAGGTAAGGGCTACCCATGGTGTTCCAAACCTCAGAGTATATCCAGGTAGGAATGCTTGGTTCCTCCCCCTGGGCAGAGCATCTCACAATGGGATGATGTAATTTTACGAGTCATGCTGGGAGACTTGATGGCCATTATCAGAAGATATCCCCCAGAGGGAGTTATCAGGGATGTGTCATGGAAGAGATAAAGAACCCCACCTGTTTTTAACAGCTTATGAAGATGGTAATAGAATACATACTTTTGGTGACATCTTGCATGGTAACCTAAGACAATGCCGGATGGACTTTTCTATTATTTAGACATTTAAGGTTGCTACCTGCTGATCTGGTCTTTAATCACGAACACTGGTTTCTTTTCAGTTTAGTATTTTGCTAAGAGGTTTAAATCTCAAGTTTTTATCTCATTATCTCATCTTTAAATCAGTAATCGGAATTAGGTAATCAGTACAGGAGCAGAGTCCATTAGATCCTTATTTTTCTGAGAATGATCCATACTAGCTACTTTTGGTTCAGATGTCACTGAAGTCACTTCTTATTTGTAGTAGAAGACTGACCAAGCAGATAGTTTTGAACGAATAATTTTATCATCAGGACTACCATGTTCTTCAAGATTGTTAAATCTTTTTAATTATTTAAATCATTTAAATCATTGTTAAATCATTGCTAAAATTTTGCCTCCCTGCTGTTTAAGTACTGTCAAATGGCCATTTCATCATCTTCCTTGAACACTTATCTGTGTTGAACCACGCCTTCATGCCTAATCATATAAGATTTTTGGATTGCCTTCACTGCTGGCTCTGTGGGACAGGAATCTGCCTCTAGCAAAGTCCCTTCACTGCCTTGGGAATTCGGTTTTGCTGGTAGCCAGAATTGCACTTTTAGCATGCCACGGAAAATGCTAAAACACATCATGAATCTGAGGTTCTTAAAATTAAAATTGCAGCTTCTTGATTCACCAGTCACACAGGAGTGCATACTGGATAGCCAGATCTCTTGATCTGGGTCTATGCTGATATTCTTCTTGCACTAAAGACACATCTGTAATACCAGCACATAGCTTCCGGCCCCCTGTGGATCCCAAATAGTGCATGTGGTCTGAAGAGATAAATGTATGTGCACGCTCTTCAAGTAATAACAGTGGTAGCAGTGGTGCAGTCATGTTCGTACTCCCACTACAGAGAGTTCTCATGTTTCTTGAATGATGTATGGATATTGAGCCTATGAGTACTGCCAGTTATAGACAAAAACAGGATGAGGAAATGTGGAATGCAGTGTGGATGCCCAATGCTAGATTGTTAGAGATTGCTAGATTGTCTATTTACATGGACAGGAATCAGTATAGTCATACTTACAAAGATCTGTGTGTGACAGGGCTAGATCAGGATATGACACTGACAAAATGTAGGATGAGTATTTGATACTAAAATTAAAAACAAAGAAATAGAAGAGAAATAAAACAAAAAACACAAGTAAGAACTACCATTATAAAAATAAAAATACATAGCTTGGCAAAATCTAAGAGATTTTCTTTTGTTGGCATCTACAAATCATTGATGATAAGGGGACCATTTCAGCATTAATTCACTGTCTTAGTTATTTTGAAAAACTGGTTGTTTGGTTTCCAATTGTAAGTTGCTTTATTGTGTGACAATGAATAGAAAGGAATGACATCAACCTTGGATCCTATTTTCTTTTCCTACTGTTATTTCCTCTGTTACTATCATTATACATCGGTTTTATGTGCAATGATGATGTGACTAAAGCATTGTAAGACATGTGCAAACACAAAAGGCAGAAGAAAAATCTCTTTGAAATGCAGGTTTGATATCCAAGTTGCTCCTTCATTTACACTTCCATTGTGTTCTTTTACTAGTTGCCTCTTTCTTACTTAGACAACTCTCTCTCTCTCTCTCTGCTCAACTTGTTGAGTTTATATGCTATATAAAATCAGAAACAATTGCAGTAAAAACATCTCATTAACCTTACATTTTCAGTTCCTCTGGCACTTTACAGACATACTTGACTCAGTACTATAAAACAAAAGCATTAGAATGCCTCAAGAAACTCCCCCCCTCTTATTTTTGCAGATTATTGCTTTGGTTTATTAATCTCTGAGTATAGAAATTTTCGGCTACAACACTAAAAATCTTTGACTGTCCAAATATTTCAGTGAGTCCAAAGTTTCTTTCTTTGGGCATAATTTTTTCAGTTTTAAGTACAGTCAAAATATGCATTATGTATATCAAATACTTTTACTAGTTAAAACCAATAATATTCAGCTCTAATCTTCTTACAGGGAATCTGAAG
Source organism: Struthidea cinerea (assembly GCA_013397865.1). NCBI lineage: Eukaryota > Metazoa > Chordata > Aves > Passeriformes > Corcoracidae > Struthidea > Struthidea cinerea. The sequence goes on along the minus strand of VZTI01003859.1, from coordinate 164,808 downwards.
TAAACATATGTGGATAATACTTTAAATATAATGGAGCTATTTTAAGCCCTGGGATCAGGCAATAGTACTATTATATTAATGTGAGATGATGAAGTAGAAATAGATTTAAAACATCCTTTTTAAAGGAAACAAATTCAGCAGCATATCTTTTATATACTTTTGAAGCCTCTTTTCCCCTCCAAAGTTGATTGATCTTAACCCAGCTCAAACTCATTAGGTTTGTATTAACTGTCTATTCCAAGACCATGCAATATGGTTCATGGACAGAATTTTTACCTGGATTGGACTTTTTTTTTCAAAATAGAGGAATGAAACTGTTGTAATACATTCTTATCAGTTATCACAACTGCAAACTCTGATCATAAAGCATTTTCTTTCTGCCCAGTATGAGAAGAAAAAAGCAAACTTTTAGCAATAGCGTTCTGATTTATTATAAAGATGTGACTGGAAAGTTAATACAATGTTGCAATAGTTATTGATTTTTAGTGGGATATTTTTATGTACAGAAAGAACATTTTTGAAACTGAAAATAATTTGGGTTTATGGGGCTAATAATTTCATGTTTTCTAGAAACTTCAGGTTAGGTTTTTTTACTGAGGTATTGGTCATCCTAAGGTCTCCTCCTAAACACACTGGGGATGCAAGCTTCTGTTCATATCACTGCATGCCAGCAGACAGAGACAGGTTTATAAACACACTGATATTGCAGAATTTTTTATTAAGCTATAATGCACTCAAAAGCACACTTGTTTGTCTGATGCATACTACAGAAAAAGACCTTGTTTATGTGCACATGCACATTCAGTAAATGGCATCAAACAGTAGTTTAAATAGCTTAACTAACTGAAAATGTAATTATGTGCTTCAAATTTCCTGCAGTGAAAAACGATGTCCCCTGCAGTCTACATTAAAATTTGACTTTACAAGATAAGAGGCACATTCTTGACTCTCAATCACTTTTATTTATAGATGTCTCCTGATTGTTAGTTGTCTTTTGATGACAGATTAGCTTCTTGTATGTTGTTCCCTTTTTCATCTTTCCCTTGCTATTTAGTCTGAGTGTACAGGGCAGAGGGTAGAAAAGATTTTGATAGATACATCTATAATATTTTAGACAACCAAAGTTTCCTTCTACTGTGTTCAGTCTGATTCTAAACATGATGTGACATTCCGAACCAGAGATACCCTTAGAACAGTCCTACTGAAAATGAAAGTAATTCTATCATCACTATGTTGCCAATTTTAGCCGTCAGCTGATGGGAGTATCTAATTTTTCTCATCGTCAGAGAATAAAATTTTATGTGTATTTCTAAGCAAAGTATTTCTTTCTATATATCAATGTGCTTCATAATTCACAGCCACAGAGAATTCTGTACACTGGTGCATCAGACCTATAAGATGAAATGGCATGCTGAATGCTCTGTGTGCTATGTTGTACTAATTCTTCATGGCAACTTCGAGTTTGATCTCTTCGTCAGTAGCTAATTTTTCCTGGAGATTAATTTTAAAATGGTTCTTTATTCCTTTTGGCACTATATAAATACCTACAAAGATATTCTCATTGCTGCAAAAAAATTACAATTTAATGGCAGACAGAAATGAAGAAGATAAGGCTATGAACAATATGACAACTGAGTTGGGAGGGGTCGTTATTTAATCAGATTTCTTATTCCATAGGTTATATTTATTGAAAGCTGACAACCAGTTATTTAAGGACTTTTAAAAACAGGATTTTAAGAATCAGGATCATTAATTTTTGCATTTCTGTGAGATTTTACATGAGTGAAAACCAATATATATTATAGTCTTAGGAATTACTGTGGGAATGAACGTGACAAAATTTTTCCCCTGCTTTTTTGGAAGTTTTGGATAGCAAATACTTGATATAATTTCACTTTCACAACACAGGGATTCTCAGGTGTGAAAATAACCCATCAACTGGGAGAAAAGAATGAGTGAACTACTTTCCCCAAGTCGTAGAGAGGCTGTTTTACTCAAGAATTGTACTGTATATGCCTTCCTGTTCACCTAAGCCTGTACAATGTGTGAGTCTTCAACTTAGTTCTGTCTAATCAATAGATCCTTCTTATGCTGGATTAAGAATGAATGAGCACTATTCAAAATTTATACTTGTCCACAAACAAAACCTCGAAAATATATCTGAAATATATTCTTCTTTGCTTCAAAGAAATATGAGTCATACAGTCATCATTCCCAAGCCTTACAGGAGGCTAGGGAAAATATGTAAAATTTGATTGGTAGATAGAAATCCAAAATGGTGGAAAAAAATTTATATCCTCTGGCAATATGATATCTCTCCCATGGTGTTTTGGTGCTGAAAATATAGGGTGCATCTGAAGATTTTCTGTGACACAGGAGAATAAATCTGGAAAGGTGCTCAACATTTCTACAGTTGGAAAATCAAATCTGAACAATTGATGATTCTTTAAATGATTCAACAACCACTCCAAAATGAGAAAGCCTTTTTTGTTTTTCCAGGCTATTGCCATAGTTATTTTGATGTTCTTTCCCCATCAAACAACCCAGAATAATCTCTAGGGTTTTGTACTGGACTAACCAGAGTAGTTTTGATATCTGATACACAGGACAAGTCTTTCAAGTGTTTTTATAAATTTAAAAGGGGGGGTGGGGGGGGATGGGGGTGTGTGTTTCTTTGGTGTTGGGTTTTTTGGGGGGAATTGGATTGGGTTTTTTGGTCATTGTGGGACTTTTTCCTGTTTAAGAATTGTCATTGAAGGAAAAAGAAAGTGTATACTTTAGTTCAGTTCCACTTGTCAATCTTAAGGCAGTATGTTAACTTGTTAGCACTATGCTAGTGGCTTTTGCCAGTGAGTATACATACAAATAAGAAGTCCAATGGTACTGCTTGATTGTTCTGTGTTCAGCATGCCTCTTTTAGAAGTGACCTTGCATTAAACCAGTATCTCTGATGAACCTTTGTGCAAAAGCATCAGTGCACAAAAAGCATGGAAACAGTAAACAAAAAGCTAGCCATTATTATAAAATAATAATAATCTGCACTTTATCTATTATTTGTCTATCTCTATATAATCTACTCACAATTGAATAGCTAGAGAATTCTAAAATTTCCTTATTTTATTTCTATATTTTTACTTTATATGAGTTATTGCTTGGGTTTTTCATGCTCCTAAATAGCATTTATGTAATTTAATGTAAATATGCAAAAGACATAAAGCAAATGATTTTACATTAAGCTTAGAATATAAAACATCTGACTTGGAAATACTGTGTTGTGGGGATCCGTGAACATGCCTTTGTGTGTTGGGGCGACTGGGGGGCTCCCTCGGGATGCTTTGTTTCCTTGGTATTGTCTGTCCCAGTTTGAATTTCCCGATTGGCTGCCAGCCTCGTCAATCCCCCGGCATTCTCCCATTGGTCCCCATTCCCTAATCCCACCTTTCTCCCTGGCCCTGGATAAACTGGGGCCCTCGGGATCGGGTTTCAGATTTGCTTTGAGAGTTCGGCTGTACGCCATGGAATAAACCATCCAGCAGGATGATAAGCGAATCTCCTTCCTGCCTCTTTGCCACTTGACTGTAATACCGAAATGCCCAAGGTTCTGTGGGCTTGTGGGACCCCACAGAACCGGGCCATTACGGTATTACTGTGTTGATCAGTTCCACTTGCTGCATGTAAGAAACCAAACACAGACACATCCTTTTTCTTTGCTCCTATTTAGTAAACAAATGTTTAAGTTAGTGCATTTCATACAGATTTCCCAGCAAACACATTTTATTTCAGTGCTAAATTTTAGAAGTGTACTTTGGGTAAACACTTCACTTTTAGTGATAGTACAATTTTATGTCTCGGTTTGGATGCTACAGAACATTCGTTTCATAAAGGAACCATGATTTACAACATTTTCTTGCATTTATTTCATTGCGTATTTTTTAAATGCTGTAACATGTTCTGTTTCATTAATATTTTGCATGGATTTATGTAGTAGTACTAGTAGAGGAGAAATAAATATATTTTATTTATTTCTACTTTACAAATCACACTGTAAAATTGCTGAAAGCAAGATAGTTCTGTATTTTGCTAAGGAAAGCAGCTTAGACATCCATAACTACTTATCTATTATTGCTAACAGATACAGTCCTGTAACAATAAAATTCATTATGCAAAAATTATAGCATTTACACTCAGAATCCTCTGGTTACAAATCAGAATTTGATGTTTTCTACTTAAACACTTTGTTATTCAAACTGATCTTGGTGTTAAAATGTTGCAGCACTTCTATTGTTATCTGAGGTTTTAGTGCAGTGCTACATAACACTGTGGCAGGACGTGTCCATCCCTCCCCCCATCCCCCCCACCCCCACCACAGAAAGCTTATCAGCTCTGTCTGCTACAGACAAAACAATCTTAACAATAATCTCTGCTTTCATCTCAAGACTAAACAGATTGTCTTGCCAGCCCTTCTAACTCTAAGGCAATCAGAACATTTTGCTATCTAATCTTCTGGCCAGAAAAAACTTATAATTACTGTTTCCAAGTATTTATAGCCATATAATTCCTGCTTTCCTCTTAGGATCAGTGAAAGCAAATTTTGAGTTATTTTATAACTTTTTTTCCTTCCTTAATGTTCTTGTGACTTCTTGTGACACTTCTTGTGTCACATTTTCTGTGTTGTACTTCAGAGATTGTCTCTCCATTTGCAGCACTTAATACCTCGAACCTCTTCAATTCACTGTTGTGTGCATGTCCTACTCACTCCTCCATGGGCAAGTGTCTCCTCTTGTCTGAAGCTCACCTGGGAATTCAGTGCAGTGGATAAGAACTGATGTATGACAGAAGCAGGACTTCTGCTGGGGAACCCATTTCTGTGGTCCTAAAATAGAGTGCTCGGGTACCAGTGTGCACAGGCATTACAACCCAGATTTATTTATAGATAGTTGTATTGTTATTGTGTTGTTAGTGTGATCTTAGCACAATTAGAGTGTTTCTGCCATACCCAATCCTTAGTACCCATTGCTGCCCCGAAGGGATGAGGTAACCTGCAGTAGGAGATGGTGGACCAGGAAAAGAGTAAAGAAGTTTCCCAGGAACAAGCGCTGTTCTCCAAAAGTGCTTGTTTATTTAATCTTTCAATGCCAGAATTGGATTATCAATTTGTAAATTCATAAATTCCATTATTTGAAATTCCCTCAAAATGTTTAAACTGTCTTTTACCTGTGACAGCTGTATGCAAAAATAATTTGCTATTTTGTCCAAGAATTGCTGAGAAGTGTCCTTCACTGATTTTATTTTTCAATTAATCAACCTTTTGATAACTGATTGTAAATGTAATGCATTGCTAGATGTTATCAACATCTATGGGCTGCAGGAACACGCAGTACAGCTGAATATGAACATATCAGTGAAAGGGAAATATGAAAGATTACAAGCAATGTACTTGTCATCTGGACTTTTCAACAGGTGATACCCTATTATGTGAAACTTCAGTCAATCAACTGCTAGACCTGTGACAATACACTTAAAACATGCTGTAATTTTCTATCTGTCTACCCGTGCAAGACAAACACTGGAAAAAGCAGTTCCGAATACAAAACACATGCAATACATTGTCTATAATAGAGTAAACAAGCAAAAGATGGAAGCAAGGGAAATATAGGTCTTTTCATCTGAAATAAAAGATTGTCTGGAGTGATGTGAGGAGACTGTTGCAGAGCCCAGAGGTCATAAAATTGTAGAAAGACATTCCACATACCTTTACCAGTTAGTGTGATTGACAAGGTTTGTTTTTCCTTTCTCTCTTTTCATTGGACTGAAAGTTTTGTGTCTGCGTTGTTGTTTATGACTTCCTCTTTTTCTGAAAATTTTTCTATTGAAAAGACCCTTGACCACTTATCCTTAAAGGAGCACATATCCTTACATGAACAACTGCAATTTCCACATATCCTTACATGAACCACTGCAATTTTTAGGATTCTGCATCACAGGCAGATGACTAGATACTGACAGAAGGATTTCTTGAAGTTGAATTACAGTTTTTTTCAGTTCCTAATAATAGTGAGAGGTTGGACCATATGACGCACTTGTGGACCTTCCAACCTTACTCATTCTGTATGATTCTGAGAATTTTAAGGATACTAATTAACTTCATCATTTTGTGCTGAATTCTTCCTTAAAATATTTCAGAACTCCCAGGCTGTCAGCACAGTCAAGCAGAATTTTTAAAGTTTATTAAGATAGGAATTTTTCAAAGTCAAGCAACCACCAAAATTTGAAATTGAATTCTTTATTTATACTTGCATTTTTTATTAGAGTTGTATTTACCCAAACTGAAGAATAAATATTGGAAACAATAAATTGAATCCACTGCATTATCTTCACTCACCATTTAAATGCTCCATATACACTTTAATTATTTAGCTCTGGTTTTCACGGCTGCAGGTGATTTTCAGTGTGAACTTCTGGTGTTCTTAGTAATGCTACTGGCCAACAACATTTTGTTGCTAAAGAATAAGCATCCAGTGTTGTGCACATTGGCTTACTATAACAGCACTCTGTGTGATGGAAGAGAACTTATAATCAAATCAGAGATAGTAGAAGTGTGTAATGGTCTTGCTGCTCTTGCAAATAAATAGGCATTCACGCAGCCTTTACAATTAGCATACAATGCAGTCCGTAATAATAGTATTGGTCTCATCTTTAAAGGTATTTACTCAATTTTTTTAAGTTCACTGAGTTCTATTTACTTCTGTAACTGGCTGTGCCTTTTGAAGTTATTTGTGTCTCATAGCTCCTGGTCTCCCTGTATCAACTAGATGTTAACATGGCCCACTTTGGGCACTTTGGAACAAATTAATAACCCTATTAACTACTTAGCTGTTTAATCTAATATGGCCAAATTTACATGGAACTGGATAAATGGCAACTGCATAGTGCTTCTTGTATGCCCTCTTTGCAGCTGATTCCTGCTTTCAACTGATTCTGAAGTGATTTTTGACAATTGTCCAAGATATTTGCTATTTCCACTAGCTGTGATTTTATCTTTGCTTCTACTTAGGTTCCTAGTACTTGCCTACAGACAAGAACATGTTCAAGTTGAGAGAGTTCTGACTTGGTGTCTTGGGGTGACTTTATGAAGTGTATCCCATATCACTGCTCTATGCACAAATTAAAATTAAACAAATTAACTTTGTGCCTTTAAACTGAGCCTGAGTGGAGAGAGAGAAGAAAAAAAACTTCAAGGACACAGATAGCAGAGGGCTCTGCTCTGGGTTCGGCCAGTGTGGTGAGAGGAGCAGAGAAGCACCCTGGTTTTCTCCAACTTTTGGGTTTTTTTTCTGCGGAGAGTTGAACTTTGTTTTTTCCTGTACATTCAGATTTTCCTTTTCTTTTCCTGGATTGTTTCAACATCAGAACATATTGGGACATTTTTCCACCGAGGTGGAGGCCCCAGAGGAGGGGCCAGCTCTGAGGAGGCGGAGAGAGTCTACACCTACAGAAGGACTCTGAAATCTTCCCAGTTTTGTCTCCATAGCGAGAGATTTTATTATTTAGCATTATTATCCTTTTCCTGTGTGATTGTTAAATAAATAGTTTTTATCTCTTTCACTTTTCCTTTGAGGAAAATTTCTTTTTTCCAAACCTGGTGCGGGGAGGGGTGATTGTAAGCTGCTTTCTATCAGAGGATATTTTCCTCAAAATTTGTCCAAACCAGGACACTTGGAAAACAATCTAATTTCTTATAAAATTAATATGAATAATTAAAACATTTTCAGAACACTTAAGTGGTTGTTCTGGTCCTGTAATTCCATTTTGCTACTTGAAAAAGTCACCTAAGATTTTAATCTTGCTAAGCGGTTATGCTGAAGATCCCAGTAGTGGAGCAAGCTGCTATCATATTTCTATGCATTAAAAAAAATTGAGGTTTGTGTGTGACTGATACTGCAGACATTAGAGAAAGGCAGAACTGAGTTTGGTATTGAAACTAATGAGGAACAGCAAAAAAACCCACTTGCTTATTAGAACACTGAGGGAATTTTAGCTCATTTTAAACTTCAGAAGAAACAGATGAATAGGCAAGATACTGTAAATCCTTTCTCTAAAGAATGCTGTGGGCCATAAGAAGAAAGGACTGCAGTTTGTAAGAAAGACTAGGAAAAATAAAGCAGGGTTGAAGATTTGACATGGGAGATATATATAAGAGAAGACCTCTGAGAGATCACATTTATTTGTGTATTTTTTTGACAGAGGTTTAGAAAAAATTTTCTATTACAAATGTCAAATCTGAACAGTCCCACTCCCCTCAATACTTGAAACTTGATTTTAAAAACCCACCAGAAATTAAATAATCATACATATATACATGTGACTGGAGATGGATTTGCTGCCTGAAGCTTCAAGTTCACTCAAAGGCTGAATAAATAGACCCTCTTCCTTTGAATTTCAGCTCTGAGTTAATTCTGAGACATACGGTGTGAACACTGAAAAGTGTTAGCAGAGAAATTTTCCAGCTTTCTACAGCTGCGGCAGTATGGGAAACCTAGAATAAAACTTTGTGTAGCGGTCTTGTACAGATCAAGAGCTACCTGGAATTCAAAGTTTCTCTAAATGCAGGGCAGTGGTAAGTCTGGATCAATTATCCATCTGGACCGATTCACCTTGGAAGATGGTTGTGCAGAAAATCAAGTCTATATAATATTGAACAAAGAAACAGAGGAAGTGTTTGCAATTCTTTGGACCGTTTCCATTCAGAAGAAGAATCACGCTGCTTCAGGAGGTGGAATTGGGCAAATGAAGTATCTGACTGTCCTAGTTTGGACAAATTTGGAGAAGAATATCCTCTGATAGAAGTCAGGTCGCAACCACCCCTCCCCCCAGGTTCGGGAAAAAAATTCCTCAAAGGAAAGTGAAAGAGATAACAGGCTATTTATTTAACAAACACACAGGTGGGGAATAGTAATGCTAAATAATGAGATCGATCTCTCTGTGGAGAGAAAACCTGAGAAGATTTCAGAGGTCCTCTGTAGGTGCGGTCTCTCTCCTCCTCGGAGCTGGTCGGCGAGGGGCCACCCCCCCCCCGGGCCTCTGGGAAAATTCTCCTGATGTGTTCAGATGTTGTTGAAACAGTCCAGAAGAGAAGAAAAGAACAAAAAACCCAAAAATCCTAGGAAAACGAAATTCAACCCTCCGTCTCTCGCTGGGAGAAAAAGAGCCGAAAAAAAAAAACCAAGGGTACTGCAGAAACAGCGGGGCGTGCCTCCGTGTCCTTGAAACACCTGCTTTGAAAAGTTTTTTGTTTTCTGTCCTTCTCAGGCTCAGTTTAAAGACACAGACAAGATTGGTGGGCATAGGGTAGCGATAGGGGATACACATTATAAAGTCACCCCACGACACTGACCAATGTCCATAATCATTCTCATCAGTACATAGAGTACACTCGCAAAAGCTAAGTACTGTTCTGATAATTACTAATATGTCTGTTTTATTGAGTTTTCCTTACAGGTGTATTTCTACACCCCTGCTCATATGTACTCAGCATTTTAGCCTTCAGTGTTAACTTCCAGGTGGATATGTGAGCAGTCCATACAGGTTCTGTCCTATCATGCCATTGACAACATGAGCCTTTGCCATTGACTACGCTGTTCTTCATACTTGCCTTCTTTTGCTCGAGCTGAGGCTTTGGACTGAAAATGGATGAAAATGATTGAGACAAACTCTGAAAAGTTGATATTTTAATTTCAGAGAGATTTTTGAGTGAGACTATGATGATATTGTGACATTAAGAGGGGAAAAAAGTAATACAAAGATGTCCTTATATAAATCTTTGATGCATTCTAATACCAAAATCTTACTAGCAATATTTCTGGTTTACAGTCACAGATTAGAGAGGAGAGATACTCTGTTTTATTCATCTAATGCCTGAGTGTGTGGTCCAAGACTCCTTTGGGTTTTTTACAAAATTTGTGAAAGAACAGAAGATTATCTTCAGAAAGGAGTTTATTCTGTTTATTCAAATAACTGTCTTTGACATCCCTAGACAATGACTCATCTGTCTTCACTGCTGACTAGCTTAACACTGGACAGACAATTTAAGAATGATTAAATTAATCCACTTGAAGTTCCATCCATGATCCAAAAGAAGTCTAAACTGATAATAAGAAAAAGGCCTAATAAAAAGACCAAAGCAAGTAACAAAAATAACTGTATATGTGTATGAGAGAATGTCCTAGCATAAGTCGTACTAAGTTACACAGAGAAAATTTTGAGTCTAGAAAAAGGCAAAGAGATCTGTCAGATGCATAAGAAAACCAATACTCTTGTATTCACTAAATAAAATTAAGAATGAACATATTTAGAATAGAAGAGAAATAGCATATACTTGTTAAGCTCAAATATTCTTCATTGTGGAATATTATATTGACAAATCACTTTGTAAATGTAGGCAACTAAGAGAAGTAAGCTCATTTGTATTCAGTAGGGTTAAGGGGTTTATATTTTAAATCTTCAAGGATGTAAGAAGACATTAGGTAAAACTTTTTGTCCATATTAGAGCATTGTGGTTATGAATGTTAACGAGGGTTTACTTTTAATGGGGAACAAAGACACATGGACCTCCTTGCTTGCTCCAAAGAAGATCATTTATTTTAACAAACCAAACCTTTTTATGTTCTAAACTTAACCAAAAGAAGCACACATTGGCTGCCTGCTACGGTGGTGCCACTGATCACAGATACGTCTACCCAATCAGCTCTCTGATCACGTGATGTCCACATGTCTCCCCAACCAATCACTGCCTCACACGAGGCTGACCACACACCAGCCGTACAACCCGCTCACAGAGTCATGTGACCTGTTTTTTACCTTGCTGTTAGCTGAACCTTTCCCAGAGTGCTTTCTGTTGAGCAAGAGTGAACAGAACTCAACAGGATTTCTTATCTCCCACAGATATATGCCTCCTGAATCAGGCTCTTGCTATATATGGAAGTGTACATAATGCCTCAAGGGCAGATAACTGTCCTTCACAATATTATGGTAGCTTTTATCTTTTAAAATTTTTTTAAAATATTTACAGAAAAAGTTTACAACGTGAACTATTTACTCAGTTTCTGCATTTTTAGAATTTCTGTCAACATATGCACACACATGTGTTTATGGTCTGTATGTCTAAAACCACATACAGGTTCATTAGAATTATGTCAAATGCCTATGTTTACCAGCTTGTTGATTAAATGAATGAGCAGATATTAAAAAATCTAGTTATTCTAAAGTGTTTGTTGAAGTCAGAACAAAGTGAAACAGAAAATTCTTCCTCCCCTCATGAAAATACCCATATAGGCATTTAGAGTCATTACACTTGTCCTTTAGAACAAAGATTGATACCTCTAGAAAAAGAAAACTTTGACCAACCTATTTTACTGTGCCTGTTTGCCTCTTGGGCCAAATGACACTGTTGCACAGAATGAATTTTTTTTTCTTCAGGTTGATTTAAAAAATCCATATGGTAAGAAGTATTGTCAAAAACAATATTCTCAGCCAAGGAAACAAAGTAGTATTCTTGCACATCCCATCCCAAGGTGTTGATGGGTGTTAGCACAGTCTGACATTAGCCAAAAGGTGATCAAAGGTGCTCTGTTCCTCTGAAAAGCCAAGTCAAAGTTTTGTTTGATAGCCCTGTGGCTCCCTTAGCAGCTATGTCTCATGGAATGTGTTTTGTTGCAAATCCTGTATTTGAGGTGAGAGTAAGACAGTCGAATATTTCTTTACAAACACTTTCCCCAAAACTATTGTTCATACTGTTGTAGGGATAAAGAAAATAATGATCTGCCCACTACTTGTGAATACAGTACAGACTAGAGAAACACAAGAATGTATTAAAGTTTGTGAGCTCTTTAGAAAGTCACTAGTCCTGTTGTCCAGTGAGATAAATGAAACTTGGGTGGTTTTGATTAGGTTTTGCTCTAAAAGAAGCTGGGAAGAATGCACTATAATACACAATACCTAGTGGTGGTTTCAAAACACTGAATGTTTCAGAGAAGCATCTAGTACATATTCAAAACTTTTCTAATAAACAAATATTAAGTAAATTCTGATGCTGAAGAAAATGTTAAATATCCTCATTTATTTCTTTTTTTCCCAATGTTTTACCAGTAAAAGATGGGCTTTTTAGACATTTTTTCTATCATGGATCTGCTGTATAATCTAGGTAATAATGGATTTTGCTGGTTTGAGTGGTTCTGGAATTTTTTTGGTGGAGAAATGGGTAGCCTGTTATTACCGTAATTTTTGCCCGGTTCCACGGGTCCCGCTAGCCCACAGAACCTGGGCCATATTCGGTAATACAGTCAGGTAGCAAAGAGGCAGGAAGGAGATTCGCTTATCATCCTGCTGGATGGTTTATTCCATGGTATACAGCCGAACTCCAAAGCAAATCTGAAACCCAATCCCGAGGGTCCCCGTTTTACCCGGGGCCAGGGGGAAAGGTGGGATTAGGGAATGGGGACCAATAGGAGAATGCCAGGGGAGTGATGAGGCTGGCAGCCAACCGGGAGATTCAAACCAGGACAGACCATACCAAGGAATGCTTTGGGTCGCCCCTACACAAAGACATCACCGACCCCCACAGCCTGTATAAGAATAACAAAATAATTTTTTTAAGGTGGAACACAGAATCAGACTATTATTTCAGTTCCAGATTCTGTTTAGAAGGTAAAAAGAATGGCCAGACAGAAATTACTTGTGCCTCTGAGGTGTGTATATAATTAATATATACCAGTCCAGCAGTCTCCTACATGAACATTCTCATGTGACCATTAATGTTGCAGTAGTTTTCCAAAAGAGGTTAGTTGAAGTAAGCACGTTGTAATGTCATTTGCCTTCTTTTCTCTTTTTTCAGGGAGCTGTCCCTTGTAGTATATAGAAATTTAAAATTAGCAGATACTGAAGAATGAGCAAGGTTTATTAAAGAAGCTGTAGTACCATCAGACTGTTCTATTCCCATCCTCATTTTGGCACTGTGAAAAGAAATATCCTGCTGCTGCATTGATTTTCTAGAAAACAGAGACATGTCTTCTTTCAGTATAGAGGCCTGACAAACACCACGTCTCGGGGTGACTTTGTGTATCCCCTATCACCGCTCTACACCCAGACATGATTCCTGTGCCTTTCTGTGTCTTTAAAACTGGGTGCGAGAGAAAGAAAAAAACCAGATGAACTTTTCAAAGCAGTTTGTGCTCCAAGGTCACGTAACTCCTCTGTGTGCTTCTGTGGCAGCAAGAGTGGAGGAAGTTCCCTTTCCCTACTTTTCAGCCAGCTTTCTGCTCTGTTTTCTCCAGAGAGAGACAGAGAGTTAATTTTTTTTTTTTCCCTAGGACTTTGGCTTCTTCTTCTTCTCTTCTGGAACTGTTCAGAACACCAGAACTCACTGGAAGAGCTTTCCACCAAGGCCTGGAGGGGGCCCAGGCTGACCCAGCTCCGAAGAGGAGAGAGAGGGACCACACGCAAAAAAAGGACTCTGAGAATTTACCAGGTTGTCTCCACAGTGAGCGGTTTTATTATCTAGCATTATTCTTTTTCCATTGTGCATTGTGTCTGTTAAATAAATAGGTTTTTCTTTCCTTTCACTTTCCTCTAAGGAGAATTCTTCCCGAATCTGGTGGGGGAGGGATGGCTGAAACCCGCCTTGTATCAGAGGACATTCATTTTGCACGTTGCTCCAAATTTGTCTCAAACCAGGACACACCAGAATAATTAATTCTTTATGAAAGTTGTAAACTTAAAGTAAAAACATATTTATTCTTTTAGGCTTTGTATGCTTTGCACCAGAAAGTCAATGAGATGGTTACTTTTGTTTGGTAGAAGAGTAACAAAATAATTTCATAGAATCATAGAATATGTTGAGTTAGAAGGGACCCACACTTTCTTAAGTAGAGTAAGCCAGAAAAGTTTGCTATGTGTGCATATTTCATTTCATGTGCAAACATGATCAAGGACATTTTTTGAAAATGTTGCTTTTTAAAAATGCTGACTTGCAGTAAGCAAATCAATATCTTTTCCTTGGGGGGGTGAATTGTTAGCTTAGACAAAAAATAACAGCTCAGCTTTTCACTCTGCATCTTCAATATTTGTGGAAATTTATTTCAAAATGGGCAGCAACCCGTTGTGCCTAAACTGAGATATACTCTATGCTTGTTGCCTGCAAAACACCAGCACTGTTAGAAATACAATGTACAATTCTACTGGTTTTCTCTAACTGGAGAAAATGTTAGGAAGTCCTTAATCAGTATTCAGAAGTAAAGATGGGACTTTTAAATTGGGCTTTTTTCCTTGCCAGATACATTGTTTATCAAGTAAGGAATAGCATGTGCTGTCAGAAGGCACCACAGCACTGCATGGGATGATTGGTATTTAGGTCCCTAATTTTAATCCTGTCATACAAAACACTCATATAAAACAGTCATTACATTTCAGAAGACGTTTTCTTGGTTTGTCTGGTTTTTGTTTTGTTTTGTTTTGCTTGTTTGGGGTTTTGTTGTTGTTGTTTTGTTTGTTTGTTTTTCATCAAAGCTCTAATACTAAGATTTTTTTTTCTTTCAGAAGTTTATAGAGCAATTCCTGATTCAAGAGCCCATCCATAGGAATATCTTTGTAGGACAGGACACATCTCCCCTGTGTTCTCAGCTTGTGTATTACAGGAGTTGATGAATGGCACTTGTAGGCCCTGGGTGCGGTCTCCAAGAAGTTTGTGGACAGTTATTCATTAAGAATGGGTGTACTGGATCTGGCTGGGATGTAGACAATTTTCTTCCTACCAGCCTGCAGGGTGTTATGTGTCATAAATGAAAATCATGATTGGTCTTTTGCTGATTAATTTCTCCATCTGTGACATCCTTGATTTGGTTAATTGGTTACTTATTCTATGCAATGTTAATTGATTGATGTTAATTGTTAAAGTAATTATCTAATGTTAATGATAAGGTTCTAGTTAATTACAATTAGGTTATTAAAAAGGCTGCTTCACCTGAGCCAGTCTAACCCCGACATCCCTAGAAGCAGCCTTCTCTCCCACAAGTTTCTACTGGTAACTTAAAAATTATTAAAGGCTACTTCATTGCAGCAAGTCGACCCCGGACACCCCTAGAAGTAGCCTCTTTTCCCCAAGTTCATATTATTAATGTTAATGTTGTTCTGATGATGTTCCATGTATACTTCAACTTGTTTATGAGATTTTATGTAAGTTTTATTTAAGTCCTTGGTTTCTCTAAGTTAGAGATCTGAGCCAGCTCCACCAGGCTTTCTAACGGCCACCTTCTAAAAATAGCCCTCAACTGTCACCCCTGTAACTTGCCTCCATGGCAGCGTAGAATACTAATGAGGAGCCTTCCCGCCTTTTCCTCCGAGGCAATGACATCAGCCTGCTGTCCCCTAGCAGCACGAGCCAATTGGTGGGAAGGCCTTACCTCATCCCAGCTAAACACCAACCAGCTGGAGCCATGGGGGCCGGACAGGGGCGGGCAGTTGAGAGAGCCTCAGACTATAAAAGGGGTCACGCACCCCATAATTCCACTTTTTGCCTTTGCTCTTTGCCCCTGCCTGTTGGCTAGCTGACAGTCAGTGGTGGCTGAAGCCCAGTGCTGAGCCTGGCCTCGGATCTCCAACTAGGAGACTTTTATTATTCTTTTTCTTGGATTTCACAACAACTGAAATCCTAGCTCAGCGTCATACAGCTCCCGTCCCGGGCAGCAGTGCGGTGGCCCGGGGATCCAACCTCCGCGGACCCGGCTTTATCTTTTTGTTTCCTATTAGTTACTTATTTATTTTAATTTGTTGATTTTATTTCTTTTTTGGATTCTCAAACGTTTTGTCGTGATTTCCCAATAAACAGCTAACTGGCTTCACAACTAAATGAGTTGTCTCTTATTCTGACATTATGTTTTGGATCTGTCACCAAGACAATGTTGGTAATACGCCACTGTTTTAGGTACTGCTGAACAATGCTTGGACAACATCTCTGTTTCCCACTGTGGGCCCACCACTGAGTAGGCTGGGTGTGAGCAAGTGTCTGGGAGATTACACAACTGGGACAGCTAACCCAAGCTGACCAAAGAACTATTCTATATGTCAGGTCTTGCTCAGCAATGAAACTGGAGTGGAAGTTACTGCAAAATAACTATTGCCAGCGGACTGATTGGGCATCAGTGTGCTGGTGGTGAGTGATTGCTTTTGCATCACTTGAGGGTTTGGGGTTTTTTTCCCTTTTATTTATTAAGCAGTCCATTGATTCACAAGTTCTCTAACATTTGCCCTTCCTGTTCTCTCCCCCATCATGCTGAGACAGATTGAGTGATTTAGTGAGAGGATGAGTGGGGACTCAGATGCCACCCTAGCTCTCACTCTAGCTTGTTCTCTTTTAGCAGTAGGATTACGCCTCTCCTTCTGTGAAGTGGCTCAGTTTCAAACAAAAAGTTGGAGTGATCTACTCATTTTGCCCCCTAGAGGACTTCTCTGCAACTGGAAATGGATTGAGTCTACTTCACATTCAAGCAAACTTAGAAATCAAATTCTTACATGTGACATTATGGCTTTGTTTGTTATTATAAAACAATTTTGTTTGTTTTTCATGCATGCTTTGACCTGAACTCTGCATTATCTGGATTTATTAGATAACTTTAGATAAATGAGGTAGGCAGGGATTTAGATGGAATTTTGTTTCTTAGTAGTGAATTGAAACAGCTTTGAGTTTGTAATGGGCATATGCTGAGGTGACCAAGGTCCAACACTTGCATTTTAAATCTGAGAGGTGCCTTGATGTAAGTAATTGAAACAGTTCTCAGGGCCTGATAGCTCCTTTTTAACCTCCAGAAGTGGGCAATGCAAAGTCACCAGTCACAACCTAACACTGTTTAATCCATCTGAATAATGATTCAGTGTCTCCAATTTAATTTTATTTGGCTTTTTATGTATATTTAGTCACTTGATATCTTCCAAAATAAAGGTTGGTATCTTGTTCACATATGAAACAATTATCCAGATATCTTATGAAATCAGAATCCTGAAACTGGCTCTCAGGCTATGAGTGTGGCTAGTTCCTAGGTAGCTAGCACTTCATGCTTATACCATAGGAAGTGTTTTCCTTTTAAATAAACAGCTAATGCCAAGCAATTTGTGCTGATTTGGGTATATCTCTACATAAGTCATCTTACTGTGCTGACTGACCTCTGGTCCTTCCCGTAACAGGAATTCTTAAACTTTCTAGTCTTCCTAAATTCTTTGTGTTTTTATGAGGTTCATTTCTAAACAATTTTATGTTGCATTGATCCAAGGGCATTTTTGCCCTGATGGACTAGTTTCTGTAATTGACTTATGACTCTAAGTGTGGATAAGCATAGGAGATGGACTTTTCCAAGCATCTTATTGTTTATATAACTGCAAGGAGCCAATTTAATCTTGATTTTTGTCTCAACACTGTTAGTCAGAGGCATGTGGGGGAGGGGTTGCACATGTGCCACTTGCAGGAGGCAACTAGGAGAAGATGGGAGAAAGTTTTGTCTCTGGGGAGACTTTGCCTGGCAACCATTTCATATCTCACATGGGATATGCAGTCAGCAGGAGACCACCACGGTCACTGTACCCTCCAGAGAAGTTCTCCAATCAGATGGAAAAAGGTCTCCACCAATGAACTGCAGTGGGAGGTTGGACTGGGCCAATGGTCTCCTGTCAGCAGGCGGACTTTGGCAGGAGCCAGGGCATATAAAAGTAACTGAGTCACAAGCTCTGGGGCTTTTTGGCTTTGGCTTTTTGAGTCTTGTCTTTTGGGGGGTTTTTTTGGTTTTTTTTTTTTGTTTGTTTGTTTGTTTTGTTTTGGTTTTTTTTTTTTTTTTTTTTTTTTTTTTTTTTTTTTTTGTTTTTTTTTTGTTGTTTTTTTTTTTTTTTTTTTGAGCTGGTGCCTTTAAATGTTGATTTTTGAGTGTGGGCTTTTAGGTCTTGTCTTTTGGTCTTGTCTACTTTTTGCCCAGGCTCTAGCCTGCTTTTGTCTTTTTTGCCCTCACTAGCCCTTGCTTGCCTTCACCCACTTGTCCTCTCTCTCGCTTGGCACTTGGCTGGACACCGGCTGCCTGCCGCCTGTCCTGCCTCCCTGTGTTCCTGTCCGACGCCCTGCCCCCTTTGTCCCTGCGTTCCTGCCTGCCTCTAACCTTGCTTCGCCGATCCAGCCTGCTGCCGCGGTCCCCGCCGCGACCCTGTCCAGAGTTCTGCACCTCCTGCCAGAGCGCCCACCGCCTCACCTCGTGTCCGCCGCCCGTCGCCGCAGGAGCTGCGCCTGTGGAGCCGTGCCTCTCCGAGAGCAGTGCAGGCTCCCCGGCAGGCAGCGTGCACACACCCCCTGCCACTTGGACATGGACGGCACTCCCCGACCTTCTGGTGGTAATGCCCGCTTGTTCTCTCTGTCTCCCCTCTCTCTTTCTCCCCCATTCTTTTTCATCTTCCTTCCTCCTTTTCTGTCTTTTCTAGTCCTCTTTAGTAGGGCAACTCCCTCCTTTTTTTGTTACCAATAAATTTTTCTCAGATACAATACTGTCTTGTTTGACTTAATTTTATCCTAGACCATTTGTTTTAAAAGAACTCGCAGTTCCCCACAGGGAATGCGACAATAACTTTGAAAGCTTGAGAGAAAACACTCTCAATACTACCCTACAGTTTCAGCTAGTGGCAGTTATAAGGGGAGATTTCAGCCAATCTACTCCTCTACAGGTGTCTCTTACTTATTACACCTATGTAATATCTAGTTATACACAAAACAAAACCCATCTGATAATTTAATTTCTAATCATCCTTTCCACTGATCCTTTTTTTTTTCTTAGAAAAGTATTCTTTTCTCAGTGTGTCAATGTTTACATTCTCATGAAAAAATAAATTTGAAGTTTCTAGGATAGCTCTGATTATGTCTTATGTCTTAGTGGTACGTAATTCCTTCCAGATTTGATGGCACTTTTGAATGAATGACATTTAAGACTGTATTGTAATACTCTTTTTTGTTCAACTCCCTAAAAAAAAAAAAAAGAATACGTCATTGCTCCTGTCAGTATTGTTCTTGGCAGCCTTAACAACAGCTAAGTGCCCCTATTATGTGCCTTTTAAGTTAGTATATATGACTTACATGTGAAACAATAAATCCAAACAATAACTTTGCTATCATCGTATCTTTGTATCTTTATTCTTACCACCAAAAATATCGTGGTTTGTATTAGGGCCATTGCCAGCAGCTCAGTGGAGGTACCTGAAGTACTGTGCTCAGTTCTGAGCTCCTCAGTACAGGAGACACGGACATACTGAAGAGAGTCCAGAAAAGAAAGGGTCATTGAGATAATAAAGGGACTGGAGCATCTCTCCAATGAGGCAAAGCTGAAAAAACATTATTTAACTGCCTTTGGGTATCCTGGTCCGGGGCAGGTGTCCTTGGCTGGTATGGAGAAACAAATCTATGGACTCAGAAGTTTCCCTACAGAACTTGGCCCCTAGAGAAGAGACTATTTCATTGTATGCTAGGCCTTCCTTAAAAATCTTATATAGTAGTCCAGCCCCTGCACAGATAAATATTGTACTAAATTTGAGGCCTCCATTGCTCAGATTTTTCATTAAGAAGTAAGGAATCTGAAGTATTTCAGATCAGAGGAATTTGAAATGCTGTAGATGAGTCTACAAAAGGGAGACCTCATAAGATATTTACTGCAACTGGCATAAATTTAACCTTTTAAAAAATCTATCAGATGAGCAAAACAAACTTGTATAGTCTAAGTTGTCTAAGCTTTATTATTTTTAGTGCATGCCATATGGAGTTACACTTAATAAACTAAATAACAGCATATAAATAATTTCTCACAATGGATTAGCTCTGTAAGACAAACCCAAAATTTTGATTCATCAGCATGCAGTTTCAAATGGAGACATTGGTAAAATGTTAGTTGGCACCTGAAAAATTTTTAAAGCAAAACATATCATAGTCAATAGTGCATGTATGATTTTGCTCTGTTTTTGTGATGATTCCATCAAGTCTCATCTTCTGCTTTTAACCCTTTTTTTATTTAACAAATGTTGCAGTGAAGGCAGATGGTGAAGTGCTGCAACCTTCCAGAAGCGCCTCCAGCAAGGGAGCTGCTCGGTAGGCCACTTCACACACATACCACACACACTAGGTAGTTGTAATCCACAAGAAAGACTGACGGCAAGGAGCAGGGAAGGGCTCTTCATGTAGGGTTGCACAAGCGAGGTTCATTGAGGTCTCACAGGTGAACAGGTCCAGGGACAAAGAATAAGGAACAATGGAGAGTCCAGGGATTTTATACGGGGCCAGATAGGGACGGAAAAAGCACCGGGGTCCAATGGCTGAAGGGTACAGGGGTGGAGCCTAGGCAGGGCTAGGATACAGGGACCAATGAGGAAACACGGGAGGAGTGGCGAGGGATCAAGGGCCAATGGGGGAACCGGGAAGGGAGAACTTTTCAGACGGGAGACATATAGGGTAAAAAGGGGCAGGGAGGCCAACGGGCCAACCGGGAGAACAGAACTGGGGTATATCAACATAATCAACATAACTGACATAATTGACACAAAGCATTTTGGGAGAGACCCTTTCCTTTCACCCTAACCTAATAGAACCCTAGGGCTCATCCTTCCAGGGGGCCGTTGTGGTTCCCTTGTTACCAGGCTCACCGGCCTCCACAAACAAATATTCCAGAGAGATGAACGTAAACCTTCTCTTCTCAGATGTAAAGCTTTCATTACGTATCAAGCGACTGACCTGAAAAAAGTGCAAAAGAAATTGAATTTGTAAGGTCATGGTGCCTTATGTTTGCTCAACATTGATGTGGTTTTTTTCAGAAATTCACCAGAACTGGCATTTGTAGATATGTTCTTTGACATAGAAAAAAATAACATTTTAGCTGTCATGAGGGTAGCAACGCAAATGTTACAATTTTTTACTCTAATGATATCCTACAATAGATAAAGTTCTTAATTTAGAAATTAAAAACACCTAGACCAGAGCAATGCAGAGGGGAGGGACTGAATAAAAGGAGCATCTAGAGATGTGTTACTGAGATGAGCAAGAAACTTGGAGGTGCACATATGGTAAAGTTACGAAGATATATGGGAAAAAATAACAAATGTTAAGCATTTTCTTCCCTTTCAGAAGAGATGAAGAAAAACTATCTGTATTGATCAAGCAAATACGTTAATAATAAACTTGCTGAAGATTCCAAACTTTGGGATAAACCCTGCAGCCTCACTGATACTCTTAAAAGTCTGTCTCTTCCAGAGAACCTTTAGCATTAATTATTTAATTACATAATTACTCTGCATTTATTTTCCTCTGCAATAGCTTTCAAGGGGAGGGTGAATGTGGGAAATACTGCCCGAAACAAATGTAAAATGAAAGTCACACAAAATTGTTTTATATATTCAGGTTCAATAACACTTCTGTCTTTCTTTCGTCTTTCAAAAGGACTAATTCAAAAGATTAGTCCTTGTGGTGATTCAAACTGTCGTGGAGTGGAGGAGGTTCTTATACCATGTAATCATCTAAAATAACAAATTATTTCATATCAGCTAATAGTCCAGTTCTAGCAGTTGTTTAATAAGAGGTTAGGAGAGGTAGGTAAGTCAGAGAACAAAGATAATCTTTGGCAGAAGTCATTCAGAGGACATTCAAAGGGTATAAAAGAGGTTTGTTCCCTTTTCTATTTTTATTGCAGTGAAATTTGTGGTAAGCACTGCATGTCATCCCCTGACCTTGAGTTTAGAACTGAATTTTCTCTCTCTGCTCTGACCATTACCAATTTTTCATCAAATACCTTGTTAAAACCTGCTTATTCTTTAAAAACGTGGTGGACCAAACCCATTTTAACAAATAAGGAAGAATCATTCTTAATCAATATGCAAGAACAGTTAAAGTAGACGCATTAACCCTTTTAAAAAAAATAGAATAACACAGTTGCTTTAATCCCTGGATCACAGAAAATGCTCTGATTAACAGCACTGATGAAGTATTAAAACAGGTGAAAATCCCAGTCCTTAAGGTAAGAAACTGGTTCGTGTTGACTTCTGTGTTAAACTTACTTTCTTTATCAACATTTCTATGGATATTTCTCTCCGGCAGAACATCACTTCCAAAACAGTTCTTAGCCCCATGAACATCACAAACATACATTAAAATACTTCATTCTTTCTATACATGTATTTATACATATCTATCTATCTACACTAAAATAAAGCATTTTCATGTTCTCAAGAGATGTTGCATTGTTTCTTTTCCTCTATATATAGCAGCTGAAATTTTAGCTATTGCTAGCTGGTGGTTTACATAGTGGTTAATACAACCTCTCCAGATCTTTCCCTCACCTTTCTCAGGACATACTGTTATTTTCCACTGTGAAAGGTTTTTTTCTGAGCATGGCATAGGTATATCTTATCTAATATTGAGCAGAGAAGAATGTTCCTATTTTTTAAAATGAAAAGATACCAAATGTTTCAAATCCATTTTCAAAATCACTGTTGTATTCAACATTTAGTCTGCATTGCTAGAAGGCTCTGTAAATTATAAAATCATTGAAATAATTGCTTATTCTTTATAGGTATTAAACACAATTCAGTACATTACTTATATCATCTAGAGCCAAAAGGCAGTAATATATCATTTAGCCTGACATTTTCAGTAACATCCACTATGAGATTTCAAATGTACCTCAGACTATTAACTAATGTAATAAAGGCAATGTTGTGCTTGAAAAGTTTGAGATTACAATTCTTTGGCTTTGATAAATGATGAAGTTGTGGACCATCTTTTAATGTTGCTTAGTTCTGTTGTATTGAAAGGTCAAATCAAAACCAGTGTGAGGATACTAGATACAAGGGACACAATATAGCTGAAAATTTTCAGAACTGAAAAGGATACAGAATATTTTATCCAAATGTTTCATACCTACACATTCAATCAATTTCAAGTTCTAATAGCTTATAAACACATGGTTATCCAGAGATTTTTTTACAGTTTTTTAATTATGGAAAATAGTATTGGGTTCTAGAGTTTTAAATTCTAAAGTGTATGTATCAGTATAGCCATTTAACTTGTGATTCTAATTAAAGAATTTTAAAAGCACTTTGTACTAAAAAAAATAGGAAACCTTGTGGAAGAGAAAACAAGCCTTATGTCAATTTCAGCGAAGCTTGTGAGAAGTGCTTCTTGGTGTGGAGAAAAATAGAGCAGGAAGCATTAATGTGGAACCATAACAGGAGTTGGGTGGAGAAAGTGGATTTTTTTTGTGATAATCATCTTTTATTTAAAGGCATTGGTCTCCTATATGTCTGAAGTTGGCATGTGAAAAGATACAGACTTTCATAGGGACTTTTCCTACAGTGAGTCATATTTTCAGCTAACAGCTGATGAAATTATGAGGTCATTTGATAAAACTTCACTGCTGAAGTGAAGATGTGAATATAGTGCAACGTGTGGAAATAGGGTGAAATACTTTGAATTTCCAAGAAAAAAATGTAAGAAGGAAGTCTTAATGGTTTTCCTTGATCTGACAATCAGGGAAAGAAATTATTGTCAATGTAAATGGAGGCAGGTACAGAAAGGAAAATATGAGTTTTCAATGTTGTAGTCAAAAAAGGGGATGAGTTTGACCAAATATGCATTCTAAACCAAACAATTAAGCATGTTAAAGGAACAAGTGGCGGGGGGAGGGGGGGAGGAAGGAAGGTGCTAGATAAAACAGAAGTGTGAAAAAATCACAGAGGGAAAGGAAAACATCAGGGGAAAAAAAAGACCAGACTGTGAGAAATGGGGTTTTTTAATTAAATATATTAGAAGACTAAAAATTCTTTCAGAATATGCCCACTTCGTTGGAAAACTGAAGTCTAGAAACAACCAACCACTGGCTTCCTCTGTTAAGATCTTCCAGAGGTTCATGATCCTAGCTTCTGAAAAAGGTCTCTATTTTTTTTTTTCTGACATGGATGCATCTGATACCTAGCCACTAGTTCTCAACAAGAGCATATTTTTAAGCATCTGAGATCTTCCATCTTTGAAGACACTACACTTTATTATCATATCCTAGTCTTCTGTTTCCTAAATATATTCACAGCCTTAGTTTATTAAGTCGTTAAAGATTTTTGCTATAAGGCTTTTCCTAACCCACAAGTACTTTCTGTAACTCTTTTCTACATACACCCTTTGCATAAGACACAGACTAAGAATCCCTGGAAATGGACTCATCTTTTAAGAATCATTTAATTTTGGATGGAATGACCTGAATTATTGAAAATCCTGATGTCAGCTGAATATCCAGTCCGTTTATATAAGGGATACCAACTAATATAGTAGAATACCAAAAGAATAAGCAACAGTGCTGTTAAAATACATTATTTTCTTATTATTCAGTTATTATAAATCATTAGACACAGTCCCATTTTGAAATATCCTGGAATAATTTCACAGAAGAATGCGACAGTCATTAAGACTCATTTCAGAGGAGCAGGGTTATGAGGGTCATTGTAAACACTAAAAAGAAAGCCTTTGCCAGTACTTCATCAAAACTGCAAAATATTATGCGTTGTAGATGGGTCCATATGATATCAGTCTTATGATATAAACCCAAAAGAAGTACTTGCAATCTGTTTTTAAAAGTTGGAAGGAAGATCTGTAGTTTAAAATAATATTAAAAAAATGAAATTAGTATCTAAAGATGTTCAGAGATTTATGAAACTGAATGTATTGTTATTTCAGTCCTTTATTTCCAAGTAGAAATAGGCAGCTTTAATTTCTGTCAGATATTCTCAATTTCACCAGAGCTGTACAAAAATTAACAAATAGCCAAATTAGGAAGAACATCAATTGGAGAGTGGCAGAATATCGGTATGAATTTTTATTCTCAAGTCTGTTTTTCAAGACAGAGTTACAAGCAATACACAGATTTTATTAAGCTACTAATAGAGGACTTTCATTAGTGATGTCTTGTATAGTGTTTTGGAGTTTTGTGATTATAAACAAAAATTATATATTCTCGTAACAATTTTAGTTATTTCTAAATACTCACTCATAAGGCCTTTGAAATGCTTTCTTTTCCTAGTACCCACTGCTTCCAGAAATAAACCAGCTTGAGGAAACATAAATATTTTGTAATCCTTATTTTTATTCATTTCAGTTTATATTTATAATGTTGTTTTTAGTAAATATTGACCTTTTCATATAATCAAGGTTTGTGTTGCATAGAACATACATCCTATCTTTAGGTCTTTAATAAAGCATATTACATTTTAATGATCAGGAAAGAAATATTCACCATTTATTCTAAAGACTACATAATAATTCCTGAAAACAAATTTTTATTACAGTTCATTTTTCCTTATGCGTTGTGTGTTTTTTCCAATGTTCCCAATTAAGGAAAGGAAGAGATAGTAAAGAGATTCTAATGCACTTAATTACATGACTGTTACCAGTATAATTAATCAACTGCATGCAATGCCCCCCTACTCTTTATATACCCCTTTTCAAAAGTCTTTGCAAAGCAGCTTGTGAAAGGGAATCATGTCATCGGTTTTGTACAAATACTGCGTGAAAAAGCAAAGCAAACCCCTTACTGAGCTCCTTAGAGAAGGGCAGTCTTGGGGCAAAAAACAGACCTAGAGTTAGATACTAAATCATAGAATATTGTATGTAGCTTAACCTTGACACTTTTATTGCCTTTTGGAAAAACCTGCAGTAATAATTAACTGTGCTACAGTGGTGCGCCTTGCAGGTTTCATAACTCTTCTGAGTTGTAAAAGTTACACTAATACAAAGGATTGTCATCTTGGACCGATTTGAAACACTAGCCAAAGTCATTGCATTTCATCTTTCATAATTTTTTGCAAGAAGAAGAAAAGTAGAACACCATCAAATATGCATGACAGCTTGCTTTTTAATCCCAGATGTGTTGCCACCCCTGTCCTACCTGCATGTCTGCTCTAGTTTCAGCTCTTACACCTGCATTGCTGAGATACTTGGGACTAGAACCTTCCTGAATCCTACTGATAGTGGTATGACATCAAACAGCGTGATTGAATCAAGATAGCTACACCTACAGCTGTCTTCTGTTTTGGTCTGTTTCAGAGTATTTCAAAGACAGGTGAAATGTGACTAATTTCCAGTTAAACCAGATGATCTGTGTTAGTCTCATAGTTCTTCTGATGCTTCACCAAGTTGTGGGCTTCCTGCTGGAAATAAGCGTGGTTTTGTTGAACTTGTGATGATGGAAAGCATCAGCTATATGTGTCTTTTGAATACATGGTATTAGCTAACAATAAAATTTAAATTACTCATTTATCACTATTTAAAATAATTGGATAGGTTGTTAGGATGACCTGTTTCAGTGAGCCTTCATCAGCAGAACCAAGGGGACCATAAAGTCCTCTGGTTTAAGGCTCCTACAGCTGCAGAACCCCTGAAAGTACAGGGAACACCCCAAAAGCTATGACTCGGGCCTCACCATTGGCTTCCGTTCTCCCCACCTACTCCTTACCACATTTGCTATAATTCCTGCTCCCTGCCCTTGATACATCCCCTGTTTCAGTTTTACTGGCTACTGTGTGTTTTCCATGCCCGTGCTGTAGGTGTACAGAACGGCCCCCACACCATGTGGCTGGTGGAATTGCTCCGTGGTTTCTACCATGCTCAATAAACCCTTTCACCCCACGGAGACACCCTCCGCCTTTTCCTTACCTCCTTTGCATGCTATAGCTATTGGGGGTCGAGGCGAACCCATCCGGGGATTTGCCCATTCTCCCGCGTCGAGATCGGTCTCCGTCCAGCCTCCGCTCGGGCAGGCAGAGAATGCTAGGTGCTGGGACACTGAGCTAGCCAGATCGGCACCCAGAAGCAATGACCAATGACAATTCCCACAAAATAAGTCCTCCTGTTACCATAACAAGCTCTTCACTCTATTTTCCTCTCTGACTTTAAATTACCCATAAACAACTCCTTTTACAATGCCCCAAGCACATACCTTCCTTAAACACTGACATGGAGCTCTTGCTCCTCTACCAACTGATCCCAGCTCTTTTATAGTCTTCTAATTCTCTGAGTAAGATAGTGAGAGATTGTGTTTTGAACTACCAGCAGAATAACTTATTCTTGTCTTAAAAGCATGGAAACCAATAAAGAACTTTCCATAAATAATTAAAATTTTATTCTTGCATTTAGTTTCACCCTGTTCTTGTTTTTTTTATACTGCCATGACAAAGGAGTATGTTCATGTGTACAAGTTACACAGAAATCCAGCAGCAGGAAGTGTGTTGCAGGCAGTGACAGTATAAAAAGGGAGCATTTTACTTTACAGTTCTTTTCTCATTAGGCTTTCAAAAGTTTATCAAAAAGTAATGAAAACTGGCCCAGTAGAACCAC
Source organism: Struthidea cinerea (assembly GCA_013397865.1). Lineage (NCBI taxonomy): Eukaryota > Metazoa > Chordata > Aves > Passeriformes > Corcoracidae > Struthidea > Struthidea cinerea. Next base: position 137,381 of record VZTI01003859.1, on the reverse strand, counting down.
TACATAGAACTACTGAGGGATTACAGGGCTTAGTATGAGCACCACAACAGAACCTAATGCTCTTGGATGTATGAATTTAGAAATTTGGTACAAGGTACTGGAAAAACAACAGCTACAGCAACCAACCAAACAAAACCGAGACAACAACAACAACAACAACAACAACAAATTTGAAAAAAAGGAAAGCATCCATGATAAGTATAAGATGATAAATAAAACTCCTACTTATATTTTGAATGTGGTTCAAACTGGTATTTTTTCCCTTAAAACCTTTCCTGATTTCAGAAGAATGCTCTCCTCCTTTATTCTTCATTTAAGCTGCATGTAAAGCTACACCTTTAGCAATTAAAATAATTCATTAAAATAAGACAATTTCTTTATAGTGAGTCCTAATTGCATTTCTGAATTTGAGAGTGTAAAAAATCATTAAACCCAAGATTGCATGAACATTTCTGATTCCACACCGGAATCCCTACTTTGGCCAGAAAATTGAATACTTTACACAGAAAATCGAAGCATATGGTGCTAGGAGTGAACAATTTTATCTTTTACATGTACCTTTACTCTCTTGTTAGTTCATGAAATCATTTTGCAACCCCACTTAAACACTGTTGTACCAGGTCTAAACTTTCTCTCTATTTCAGTCCACTTCTGTTACAGCCTTAATGATAATGTGTATGCTGTTAAGAGTTCACAGAGAATTACTGAGAGTAATCACCTCATTAAGAGGATAGGCCTTTTGTTATCATATTTTATATTTAATTGTATATATGTGTAGGAACGCAGGAGAGCAACTCCTCTTTTTTGAAATCACGGCTTCATACAAAGGGGTTTGTGCATTAAATATGTCACATGATATCAATATACAGCATCAATAAATAATAAAAGCATTTCTGCATATTGATGTGACTTTATGCATTTAGGCACTGGAAAGATAGGATCATTATCCTCAACAGTCAGAAACTCATAGAAATAGAAGTAAGACAAGACTATCCCTGTCAATGTTTTCTCACTTTGATACCTGCAGCAATAACATGCTATAAGTAAATGATGACATGAGTTAGTAACAAAAAGGAATAGCATTATCTGCAAATAATTCTTTCCTATTACTGGAATATTTCCCTTCATGAAATGTTTAGTCTTCTGATAATTGGAATAATTTAACTGCAATCTTTCCTAACACAGGAAACAGCAAAATTAGCATTGAGAAGACAAGCCAGAAATATGATGATGAGTTAGAGCAAGGATAATATTTTGTATTTACATTAAACACAAGTTCAATTAACTTGAACAAGCATATGACAGGTGTCAGGGAATTATGTTTATTCCCTTAGAGGGGACAAGAAATAATATTAAATTGTTCTTTCTGCAGTCTGATCTAATAACTTCTACAGACTGTTACTAAATCCTTAGTCTATTTTTCCTTCAGTTATTTCCCTTGTTGGATCTCTATAAATTAATACTCTGTTTAAAACCATGCAGGGTGTGTGGCAAAGGGAAGAGCTGCCTCACTGTGACACACATAAAGGAATGACATGTACTAAACATAGGTTTTCTGCCTGTACAGTTAGTCAGCCACAGACATGAGGGTTTCTGAGAATAAGCAGAATAAAACGTAAACTTGTTTTAATAATGCACTAAAGTACTGTTATTAATATGGGTAGTGCATAAAAATATTACTGCACTCTCATTTCTTTTTTTCTGAAATGGGTATTTCGAGACTTACTGTTTCCGTGGTGAGACACTCATTAATACAGTCTAATTATATTTTTTCATTCGTTCTGTTTTAGGCAGCATAGAGTTAATCCTAGTGGTTAAAAGGCACATGCATGGCAATTAGAGGCTATCTGATCAGTATATTTTATGTATTTGTCATGGAAATAAGCCTGAGCTGGCAAATGTAGGCTCAGTTATACATAGTAGATGCAAGCACTTGACCCCACCAGCCGTCTCTTTGCTGAACACTATATTCCTTTATATATTTTCCACTTTATATACCTTTGACATATGAATGTTGAAATGATTGTGGGTTTCTTTTCCAGATTATGAAAGTGATCATTATGCATTCAATATGATAAAAAATGCTAGCAACCTAGGAAGCTTCAGCATGTGATAAACCCATATTTTAAGGCCTGAATTGCTTTCTTGATACAGAATATGGAAAATAAAACAGAAATAATCCTTCTCTGTCTTACACAGAAATTATCTTCAGCTGTTCTCAAAGACAAAATGAAACAATATCTGAATACATTTTAGACAATGACAATATTTGATTCGGGTTTTTTGATCTTTACCATTCACTGCCTTTGTCTATGTGGTTAATAACAGATCAGTCACAGTCAAATACCTTGATGGGTAATCGTATAACCGGAAATTCAATGGGTTTCTTGAAATTAGAAAGTGTCACCCATATTCTTTTTAAATAATTATTTAACATGTACATATGCAAGGTTTAACTATAGAATATACCCTTTCCTAGTAACCCTAAACATTCCAAGTTTGCCAGTCTTTTAACACAACTGATTTTTTTAAAATTTAAATTGTATTAATTGTTTCAATATATATACTAAGTGCCTTCATCCTTACAATTTCCTGTAAAATAAAATATCACTGGAAAGGTTTCTTGTAGTTGAATAGTAAAAAACTGCAGAGACAGAGTGGAAGTAACTGTCTGTTGCATTAGCTTTCCGAATCTTCTCGTTAATCCACTCTGCTGTATGTCACAAGAAATTCACTTATCTTCTGTACCTCAAATAATCTGTTCATTTGATGAAATGTGTCCTTAGTAATCAATTCTGTTCAATGTGGTATCAAAGTTTTCTTTATCTCATATTATGCCTTAAAATCTCTTTCTGATAGATGCTCTCTCAAATCAATAATTTCTGTCTTTCTGTTTGATTTAGTGATTGATGTAGTTGGATCAAAAAGAGGAAAGAATGAGAATGTTGTAGAAAGAGGAAAGAATGAGAATGTTGTTTATTTTCATTTTTCCTTTCTAATGCATTTTGCTCCTTGTAGAAATCTTGACATACAAAACCATTCTGTGGTTTGCGTATCATGGCTTCATTACTGTTTCTTAAATTTTACTCTATGGCTCCCTATATAAAAATATTTTAAATGCTACATACAGGTCTTTGAAGCAATGCTTGAGAAAGCTGCGTTAAATATGGACCCTTGTGAACTCTCTGGTGAAGTATTTGGTACATTTGACATGTCCCAAGACTAGCTGGCTTATGCCTGATCAGACACTGGCAATTTCTTGAAACCAGTTGGGAATTCTATGCATTTTCTTCTCTGAGATATTTTATCTATAGCTGTATCACCCATTGAAATAAACAGAAATTGCCAGGAGAAGAAGAGATGACCCCTGTCTTTGAAACAGTAGGACAAAAACCCCAAATCTATTATACTTCCTGGATGATGGCCAAAATGATGCAGATATATTTATTTTGAAGCAAGCTGAATTTTGGAAACATAAATACTTGTTCTCATACTGCAGTTTGTGTGCTCTTCACAACAGGATTATAACTGTACAATGCTGCCCATTCTCTTTAAGATGAATGTCCTGGGTAATTGAATTACAGTTTGGTAGCCGATGTTGATAGTACTTGGCCTGAAAAACATTTGGCCAAAATTATTAACTGCTTTGGGAAAAACAGGGTGAATACCAAGATTTTATTTTTTTAATCTCTACATACCAATATTTTAATGCTGTCATTTAGATACAGAACAGCTATGCAAATAATTGATTTAGCTCGTGGAAAATAAAATGCAATGGCAGTGTGTGGTGTTGTGTGTTTTTGCTTTCCTTTGCAAAGCCTTTTATGTCAGTAATCCCTGCCACCTATTGTCAGGGGCCAGACAGCGCCGGAAGCTGATAGCTGTGCAGACCTCCTCGCCTTGGTACAGTGAAAGCCATGGGACAGATAAGGCTCAAGGCAAGAACACATTGTGAAGACACATTGTGAAGAAACAAAGAGAATGCCATGACCTGACCACTGTGGTGCAAAGAGGATATTTAGCAAGGACACAACGTATGGCAAAAATTTCTCTACTATCTGTAAAGAAAGGCAGAAAAGCAAATTTGGAGGAAAATGTAAATGAAGATCATCCTTAGATGGGTATTTTTAATAACATGCTGGTTCCATGCAGAATCCTCTGTTGCTTAGTGTGACACAAATCTGACTATTTTGGAAACCTGATGGAACCCCTCTAAGAGGTCTTTTTCTGTCCTTCACATGCCCTTTTCCTAGCAGACAGAAAATTTTTTGGTTTTGATTGGATGAACTGTTTATCACCACTAAATTAATTCAGTTACAGAAATCCTATTTGCTTTGAGTCCTGTAATATAAAATGATGTTTAGGTCCTTTTGGGGCAGAGGGGTGACACATTGTTCATGCAGCATTTAAACTTTGCAGGAGAACTGAGAGAGCTCATATTGTGATGGCTTCTTCCACAGGTGGGATTTACAGTCTATAAATATATTTTTCTGTGATCTTTTAGAAAATGAAAGCTGGTGTTAATTATACTAGGTAAAGAATTAATTACTTTCTATCCAACTGTGATTGCTTTGTAGGTATTGGTTAGTATTTGTTTATTTATTGGTGGCTTTTCCATGAGAATAAGAATGCCATTAAGTATCTTCCTTCTGCAGGAGCAAGGGCAGGGAAGTAGCTTTAGTTGCAAAGTAATACACTCAGATCTTGGAAATACTAGCTGCCTGGAGGTTTTCATGTTTTACCCTACTGAAATCTCTTCTCATGGTAAGGGTTGTGTCACCATAAAAAAGTCTATTTTCACTTTTGAGCAGCTGCTGCTACAGCTAATGATTTTCATGTGTGATGTTTTGTAATGTAAAAAAGAAAAAAAAAGGAAAAAGAAAACTTCTTGTATACAGTTTTGCGGTGATTTTTGTGCAGAAACAGTTTTTCCCCCTTCAAATACAGAATGTAAAATACAGTAATAGTTGTCTAACTGTTGTGTAACTTTGTTGCATGTAATTGAGTGAAACACAAATAAGTAACCTTGATGGAGACTGGAGAAAAAGGAACTATAATCCTACTGATGGGTTTCTTACCTTACAATTTTACAATTCAGTACATTTCACCAGAACTATAAAATTTATAGCCTTCTCAAGCAGACAGGGAATTGAAAATCTTATTCAATCTATGAAGTCAAAACTATCCATGTTTATTGTCAGCCACAGTATTCAGGGTCAAATATTACAGTCCAGAGTAAGTACAGTTAACTTTCAGCAATCTATAACCAATTTATTTAAGTTAAATAAAATGTTGTACATGCAGAGATAGTTCCCTGTTCAAAAGTAAGCAATGCTATGCTTGTTGATTTCAAGACAGCTGTTCCAGCTGTTTTTTACTGGGAGGCACAGGCACTAATCATACTGGAAGGTCTAACAGTCTTCATGCAAAGCCAGCAGAGCTGGCTCTGAACTGTACTTCCAATGAGGACTGCTGAGTGGAAATATCTCATTGTCCATATACAGACTGGGTTATATATACATTTATATATGACCTGGGTTAATTTCAGTCAGACATATCTTGGGGGACATATTGGTGTTTTCTCTATACTTGTTAAGAACTAATTATTGTCCCTTTGAACATCTTTTGTTTGCTTAGGATATCCCATAGACCTCCAAGCCCTTACTTCTCCAGAGACTGAGCTGAGGTTGTAATATTTTTTAAATTTATATTTGTAAGTATGAGTTTATAGACTGCCCATAGATGCTTATATTTGATGGCATTGACAGTGGCAACCTTCATCTATATCAATCAATTCACTGGTGAACATGCATGATTTTGTAGTCTCTTGTCTCAGAAACAGAATAAGTAAGTGTGTTTTGAATATATATTTGACACATTACTGACTGGAGGAGAAAATAATTCTCAGAATAGAGGATTACAGTGTGATACAGTCCCATGTCAAGTTTGTCAGTTTTACAAAATGGCCCGCTAACTCCTGCTAATACAGGTTGGAAAGCATGCTGTGTATGTAGGATGAGATCCTTTTTCTTCATAGTGATTAACACAGGACTATAAAACAGTACCTTGCTGCAAATGAATGTCTTCCAGGCTGCTCTGCTACAAACTCTCACTAGACTGAAAACACTGGATAACTTGTGCTGTACAGCTGAACAATTTTGTTAAAATGAAGAAAGAGACACCACCTGTGTATCAGGAATGGATTATCTTCTTGGCCATGATAAAATTTTGCTTATTTTATTCTGCGTAATTTATTCTGTCCTAAAATTTGAAGCTAAAATGTAGACTTCTGTGACATTTGACAGTTGCAATTAAGTCTGTGAGTTTCTGTAAAAAAATGCCAAGACTTTGATTGTGGGAATTCACATACCAGCAGCCTGAGGTAATCTTTGCATCTCTGCTACCAAGTTCAGCAACAGGTTCATCAAATTTCAAAACCCTTTCAAATTTCAAAATTATTTTTTATTAGCAGGATCTCCAAATTAATAAGCACATTTAAATAATATGTGTTTCACATGAACTAGTCCCGCATGAGAGGTTAAATCACTTGGCCAATGCAGCTGCTTGGTTATCTGTTTTTTTTGGTTTTACCAGGTACTTACCAGAACCAAATTTTTGCAAGTTGATTACTTTTAGCTGCGGCAGCTCCCATTCCTTCTCAGCCCTTATCTGCTGGAAAGCAGATACTTAGACATTTTGAAAATAAAAATCCTGTACTCTGTATAACAAAAATTGTGATTTATTTTGTGTACACGAAGCAGCAATCCTTGAAAAGGTTATAATTGCAATACATGTCAGGTCAATATTATTGCATGTGAGGCATCCACATTGGTGCTGAGTTCAGTTTCTCTATTTCTTTTCATTTTCTGACATTAAGAGGTAAGCTGAAGGCACGTTAAGCAACATTAGCTACTAGGACAGGTTTGCTACTGCTAAATGAAAAGGCTTGCAGCTTTTCTGGTAAGTCCTTTCCTGGTGACTCATTTAGCAAAACTTCAGTTAAACAGATGTAAATGTTAAATAGAGGTCACATGCCAGAGATCTATATTTAAACACAAATGTTATTTCCAATGCAGAAATAATGGTCCTGTTTGGAAGCATTGGTTTGTAGTTTTGTTTTCTAAGCAATGGATTTGAATTTTTATACTTATTCTCTCACTTAAAGTTTTTGTAGTGGTATTTATACTGAAAAACTCAAAAATGATTGGTAATAATCCTATTTATTTTTTGTTATGTTTTCAGTCTTGCCAAACATGAAATTAATAATACTTTTTAAATTGCTTTTGACAGTGTTTCCTCACTTTAATACAGCAGAAAACTTTCTGCATTTCTAAGATACACTGGAAAATGGAATTGTTTAAATTCTTGATTGCTCGTAGCAAGAGTGACGTGAGTTGCATTCCTATTCATTAATGTCACTTTCAACAACACACTAGGCTTTTAAACCCACATATTTCATCCATTTGCAGTTCTTAAAGTATCACCCATGACACAATTTAGTTTTTAACTCTTCTTATATTCAAGTTCAAAAAATGAAATTAGAAATTTATATTTTCATGATCAGTAAGCATTTTTTGTTTGTCTTCACTGCTTTCTTGATGAAGATTTCTCTAGTATCTAGTGTTACAGCTTTCTGAGTAAATGAGTCACAGACTTAACATCTAAAAATTGCCTTAATTAATAGGAAATTAATAATAGGAAACTCCATAAATTAGTAGTCCATAGTAGTTTTTATTTTATGACCCTATATTTTTTGTGTTCTTCAATTTTACAGACACTGGTTTGGTTTTTTCCTCTTTTCTTTTTTTAATAGGCCTTCAACAATTCTTTAAAACAGTATCCTAATAAATCTTTGATTAAATTTCTTTAATTTTACCTAGATCTGATAGAGAAAAAAACAAGGGTGATTGTTTTTTCTGGTCAGATCCATAGACTTAGAGTACTACTAGGGACAAATACTTGTAGATCTTTTTTTCCCCTAGTAATATTTACTTTAAATGCTATGTAATTCCTGCTGTGTGGTATAAATAAAAGGCAGGAAGAATATCAAGACCAGAAGCACGTAGTCTAGATTTGTGTTTGGTAGTTCTGCGTCTGCTAGTCATAATAATTTAAGGGTTTTGTATCATTTTGGCATCTGTAAACTTCACCTAAAAACTTTTTATGACAAGAAATGAGATAACTCATAGAAGGATTTTAAAAGAAATTTGTATTTCTCCTTTTCCCACATCTAGTTCTGCATCATAGAAACATATGGCTAAAGGGCGTTCAAGAGCTCAGTTATCAAATTCATGGTCCTAGCTCAAATTAGATTCACTTAGATTTATGCCAGACTTAAGAGTTTTACCCAGGCTTGGTAACGTAGTAGCTTTCCCACACACCCTATTCCATTGGTCTCTACCTGCACCATTGGAAGTTCTTCTCCAGTATTGAAACTAAATCCTGCTTACTGTAATTGAAGACCATTAGTTCTTGTTCTATCCACTCTGGACATGGAAAACACACTGTACTTTTCTTGTCTGCTACAGCTTTTGAGTGTTTTAAGGCCACAATTACATGATCCACAGCCTTCCTTTTTCCCATTAAGCAACTCCCAGCGCTTTTCCCTTGTCAAGTTCCTTAAGTTTCATCTCATTCTCTTTGATCTTTTCTGGAACTTCTTCATTAGTGTCTTAATGGTCTTGAATTGCTACATTCCATACTGGAAACTGTACTGCAATTGAATCCTGCCACTGAATATAGAGGGGCTGCTTCACATTTTGCAGACAATGTTCTTGTTTATGTCTTGGTCTCCAACTGCAAACATTTTCAAGTTCCTTCCAACATTGTAAACACATCTTTTCATAGAAGTGTGAAGTGTGCTCCCTCTTTCCACCTCTGCATGTTGGCTGACAGCAGATTTATATTATTTTATATTTGCATCAATATTTAAAGAATTCAGTATTCTCATTTATCCTGTTCTGGATTTGGTGAGAAGGCATCTTGTTAAACCATGTGAAACAAAGCAAGAAGTGCTCCTTCTTCCATCAGGCAATAATTTTCACTGTCAGGAACCCCATAGCATAATTATCTGTGGTTGTTCCATACTGACTTCTCCATTACATATTTTTAATTAATTCTCAGTATTCAAGGGGAGTCATGTTATACAAGTAATCACAAGCAAACACAAAAATATTAATTTTTATTCATAAGGTTTTGTATAAACAAAGATTTATTTGTGAGACAGAGCATAAGATAACTGTCATAAATTTTCATGACATGAAATTGACATGATAAGCTAGAAATAACGGACAGAAACATTTTAAAAAGCAGAATATTTTACATCAAAATATTTACCTAAGGAACAATACTGTCATGACAATTGTCACCTAAAGGTGAAAAGTCACATGATGTGAAAATTGCATTCACCAGTCTGTGATACAAAATCACATATATATTAGTGAATTAGGAAATGAATGGCTAAAATGAAATCATGTCCCAACAGTTAATAAATTACATGCAAGCAAGGATTTAAAAACATTATCTTTTTCTGATCTCCTTTATAAAGTGAATTATTCAATCAATCTTTCTGGTTATTTTTTTCCTTTACTTAATTCATATAACATTAAGTATTGCAAGAAATTTTTAGTGGTCAGCACCATTTACACAACATTTCATTCTCCATAAAAATATTTTTAGTTCTTTATCTGTTTGTTTGTGCCTTACCACCTGTTGACACGAATTTCAGAAACCTGACACGTTCTATGCAACTTCCTCAATATGCAGATGAAAAATATACACTGTGAGGTAAATTCTTCACTGTGACCCAGAACTAAAACTCTTTTCTGGAATTATACCGTGCTTCATTTACAAAATGTCACAATGTAATACCTTCTGGAATAAGTAATCAGTTTCACATTTTAGGTAGCTGTTAGCCCTAGCCTTAAATATATTAACATATTTTAAAATTGATAGCAGGTCTTAAAGGTGTTCAGCTTCTCAGAAATAGAAGAAAGGTGGGTTTTTTCCTGTGGAACACACGAATCAGAATGACATAATCTTCCATGTATGATTACAACACAAAACCAGTAGGTCATAATGCGCAAGTGAGTGTACATTGTATGAAACTTATTCTTAAATATTTTTAAAATGTGTTTTAAGGCAACATAATTTCTTTAAAATTACTCATATTGTGCATTTATACTCTCCATTAATTCTGGACTGCAAGTAATAAAAATAGGCACAATTCTTTTTCATTATGTTACATTTTCCTGACCTGTACTGTTGTGACAGATCAGCAAACTGATATTCCTAACTGATATACAATATTATTGCAGATATGAAACTCCAAAACATCTGTAGCTGCATTTTTAAAAGTCTGATTGCTGGAATTTTCTTCACCAATTACTTGAAGTGAGCAGTGAGCATTCTAGTTAAAAACAGTATCAAAACCCAAAGTAAATAATATGCAGAAACTAGTACCTAATGAATCCATAGGATACTTGGCTTGCATTTTTTATTAACATCTTTTTATTGAGACATGAAAATTTTGGCTGATGACTTGTTTATTGAAAATAATAATGCAACTTGTACTTTCTTTAGTGGAGCTTGGATTTAGTTTTCTGCACAGTAATGAAAGTAAGTAATGAAACTCTGCCATCAGAATTTTTCATTGTAGAAACATAGATGTTGGCCACTCTGCCATATCATCCTTTGTTTATAAGGTAGTCATGCTGACTTAGAGTCAATGTTCTAGAGATGTTCATTCCTCTGACCTGAAAGCATGGATGAATCTGTGATTCCATACATATACATAGTCCTGAACATAGAAGATGGGGTTGAAAGAGAAGCATGAATGACGTACTACTGACCTTTTTCATCTAGAGTATCTAAAATGTAGAAATCCTGTTTTGCTAATGCTCTGTTTGGAGAAGGGGTAATATTTAGCCAAAGGGACTGTTATTGTTTTCCCTTTACTCTCACAAGTGACTTCAAAAATTACTAGACAGCGTATTAGAGGCTAAAGTTCAGCTATTTAATTCAGCTAAAGCAATAAAAAACTTCTGCACATTTTATCAAAGAATCTTAGAAGTTCCCTACTCATGTTAATAAAATAAGTCCTGTAACCTTGCAGCAATTCTAGAATTATTATCCCATTTTAAAGGCTGCAAATATTGAGAAGATAAGGTCACACGCCTGGTTTTTGACATAATCTTGAGTGAAACCTCATATATCCTGACCTTATTCTATGGATAAAGAATGCTATTCTTTATCCATAGGGTCATCAGTAATACAAATGCAGCAACTATTTTAAGCTAGCACTATATTCAGGAAATGCAGTCTGTTTTCTTTAAAGGCTTTTCTTTTCAATATCTTCTACTAAAAAAAAAATCTTCTTTACCTGGGATTATATCAAGAATGATATATGCAAAATTTTGCAGATTAGATCTCAGGTTTTTCAGGCTAGGTCAAGGATAATTCAGTATGTGTGTTTCTATATTGATGTGTCCTTTTCAGTTTGTAATATTCCTGTTATCAAAAAATGCAAGCTGTGTGATCACAATGAGAAAAAAAAAGCCAATTAATTATAGACTACTTAATTTTTTTCTGTGTATTTGTGGAAGTCTTACTAGAAAATAAAAAAGTAAGCTACAGGATTAACTTTGTAAAGTTTTGCTTAAATCAACCACTTTTTGAAGAAGCATTCATATACCACCTCAGGCATGCCTGTATGTCCCACTCATGAACAGCAATACTTTTAAAAGCCATAATCAAGCTAACATTATCTTTGGCAGAACAGGGATTTTAGTGTGACCTCTAGATTCCATGCTAGAGGGGAGCTCAGAACAGCTGTTACAGCATGAAATCTTGAGTATAATGCAAATGAGGGAAAGTTAATTTCACTGTTATAACCACTTTTTTCTAATAGGTGCACAACCAGTTTTTATTAAGCTTCTGGCTGATCTGAATCTTGGAGCTAATACTGTGAAGGAAAAAGTTGGTTAGGAATGTATGCATTTGAAAGGTTTCCATTTTTCAAAACTCAACAGACAGTAGAAACACTTTCAATTTTTTAAAAACACAGGAGGATTTAGAACTACCTTGTAGATATTTCAGGCCTGAGTAGCATTTCAAATATGGCTTTTATTGGTCAAAGTTCAGTCACAAAAGCCATGACTGAATAAATCCTTGCATTTTGAAAAGGTCATGGACAATAGTCAGGAGCGTGTAAACCATAATGTTGTAAGGTGTAATGGTTCATCTAATGTATAGTATCATCCTTTCTTCAGTGGACAAAATTGTCAAAAAGGTGAAATTCATCTGAAACAAAACTACTAGATATACAACATTTTTCCTTATTGGAAAAGGTTTCTGACATCTAAGTAATCACTTATCACCTCTGGCAAAAAAGATTTTGCATGGTTTGTCTACAAAACAGGAGGTCTCAGTTTTCTATTTTGCCTTATAATTATATTCAAGTATACAACCTCTCTTTAGACATTTAACTGCTATTTCTTTATTTGTAATTTACAACAGTGGTCCATTACCAACATATTGCTTTACTGCTACCTACAATTAAATCTCCCATTGGAATATCTATGTTTTATCAGAAACGAGGATAATGTTTCCAGTGTGGCCTTTTTCTTGTTATAGTTGCAGTAAATATATAATTATCCAACAACACATAAAGTGGTAGAAACAGGGGAGACTCAGATACCTTTCTCCAAATTTCATCATGGATATTTCTTATGTTCTGGACTTGCAGGACATTGTAATGGTGATAAAAGAATTGCCTAATTTGTGACTGTTCAGCATCACATCCAGCATGAATCACAAAAAAAATTAGGTGCAGCAGTCTAGTAGTCCTGTAATCATCATATGCCTACACAAGGCTTTTATGGTGCAATTTTAGAAATGTTCTTGGCACTCTCTAAGATGTGTTTTTCAAAACCAAGACATAATTTCCTCTCAGCTGGTAAGATCATGGTTTTTAATGAGGAGGAAATATGCTAGTTTTCACATCTTTTTCTTGGATTTGTAAAACTTTTTTGCATAAAATCGCAAAAATAATTAATTCACTTTGAGAAACATTTGTCAAACAGACAACAGTAGTTGTCCTAGGCAATAGGACACCACTGTGTGCCAGAGCTATAGCCTAGAAAAGATTTCAATTTTGCTTCTCTAAGACACCATTGTATACTGCATGACATCTCTTCTACCCCTGTCAGGATGGTTTTACAACTTCAGCTTCCATAGGTCTGCATTCGTATTTGGAAAGACATTTGGGTACTAAGAAGTGTTTTACTTTGATTGTATTATATTTCCTTATTTTATTTTATTTTATTTTATTTTATTTTAGTTTATTTTAGTTTGGTTTGGTTTTGTTTTGTTTTGTTTTTTCTGTCGTTGAGAAGACCAGAGATCATAAATTTTGTTCCCTCTGCTTTCACAGATATTCTCAAAATTGAAACTGCTAAAAAACCCAACCAACAAATATGGTCAGGTAATCTTAATCCTATCTCTTTATTGATAACCATATTTATCCCTATGATTTTTTTTTCCATCACAAAGAAAAATAAATTTCTACTTAAAACTATTAGAATTTTTTTAGTATGGGCAAACTCACATGAGAAAATACCATGCTATATATTTAAAATCATAACATGTAAAGGCTGCATTTTCTACTGAATTCACAGCTGGCATTGCATTTTGTATGTTAAATATATGGTAAGTATTATAAGAGAAAAATAATCTAAGATAACTGAAATTACAACATATTTTTAGGTAAACTGTGAGAATAATTTTAGCAGTAGAATTGAAATGGTAAATCCACTCATATGTTGATTCTAGTTCTGATGCTTTTTTTTTTTTTTAATGTGTATGTTTCCACCAGTGGATATGAATTTTTTACTGCTGCATAGTAACTGTACAGAGTTGCAAATTACGTATTTTTAGAAATACATAGAACTCTGTTGTTTTTAAAAATGAAACCCTTGAATGGAAATTAATATTTTTAGATTATTGCAGTACAGTATATACATATAGAATTTGCAAAAATTTTTTTTGCTAATTTTAAGTCATATAAGCTTTTATCAACATACCTACCATATTTATGAAGTCATCATGGCAGTGTTACCATATCAGGGTGAAGTCATGTTCACAATACTCCCACAATTTTCTCCTTCTTGTTGTTAGTGAACTGAAACACAGAAGTTTCAGAGGTCAGACCTATCTTTTCAAGCATAGAATCAATACATCCAGGGGCAGGTTTCACTGAGCATCCCAAGGTACTTGCATAACTGAGTACATTGCTAATATTTTTTGGAGCATTAAGTGGATTAATACCAACACTTGGTCTTTGCTGCAGCTTCAGAGAAGGCTATAAAAAGGTGAAGTAGTTACACTCAGTAGCTCTGTCGTTACCAGAGCATAAACAGTTCCCTAGGTAACTGTCAATAGTGACATCACAATATACACATGTTAAATATAGATATTTAGATATTTTACCTATAAACATAGATGCACTCATTACACTGTCTGATCATGTGTTGTTCTGGATGTATTACTGTAATGAACTACTTTCATAGTGGTCCTTTGCTTTGTCAATATTTGTGTCCCATGAATCATCTCTCTGAAATTCTGACAACTCTATGTGAAGGGAAAAATTCTATTTTCTCTATGTAACACTCAGAAAAGTATCTCTGTATTCTGGAAGCATGTGTGGTTTTGCAAGTGTCTGCTAAAGAAGAAACGAGAGAAACTATTATATATTTTGAATTCTTCTCTAATGCTCATGCATTTCTTAGCTCTAAACTACAATTAAATATTTCTCTCTAGCAAATTGATTGATCATAATGTTTGCTAGATTCCTATTGACGGCATGTACTGTGTCTCTCAATTAACCTACTGACAGAAGGACTGGTTCTAGCCAGTAGTGCAACAGGACATCCAAATTAGTGGGTAGCAGCTGGAATTTTGGATTCCCAGGGCTATGCTCATTATGGCAAATAATGAGTGCTGCCCCTGTCATATTTTTCATTTTTGCTATGTTTTCATAAAATACTTGAATGTTCAGCAAGGTTCCTGCCCTTGCTCTTCAAAATATTCATCCCAGAAACATTTATTCAGGCATTTCAGAACTGACTGAATTTTACAAAAATCCTTAATTACTGCTGAAGCTACCTGGGGGGAAATACAGTTTCCCATTTTGAGGCATATCCTACAGTTGGAGCAGAAAGAGTGACAATCAAAATTGTCAGGCTGCAGGCTCCTATTTGTCTGTGGGGGAAAAAAATCTTGGAAAGAAGAGACTATTCCATTACAAAAACTTGGTAAAATTTGGCTTTAGTATATCTTTAGCATTTGGGATTGGCTAAAAATTAAATGCCTCTGGCTAGAGAAAAGTAGTTTTATGATCTGTATATACATTTGATTTTTGATTCCTTCACATCCAGTCAATAAGGACAGTATTTTCTGTTGGGGTTTTACAAAGAATCCAGACTGCCTGGGTTCTCTACAGGCAATTTTATCTTTGCTTCTAATTAACCCACTTTCTAAATATCCTCTACACCATGTAGAGTCCTCACTTCTTACTGTGCTTTAGGAGTAGGGGACCAGAAGAGACTATTAATGCAACTTAGTACTGACTTTGGCTGGGATGGAGTTAACTTCATAACAGGCCACAAGGTTCTGTGCTTTGGGTTTGTGAATAAACAAATGTTGATAACACACTACTATTTTGACTATTCCTGAGCAGTGCTTGTACAGCATCAAGGTTTTCTCTACATAAAGACTTTTTCTGCTGCTCTCATGTCTCCAGCAAGTGCACTGGAGTGGGCAAGGAGATGGGAAGGGACATGGCTGAGACAGCTGTCCCAGGGTGAGTTCTGTGCCACATACTGTCACACTCACCATTAAAACCTGGGACAGGAAGAATAGGAGTTTTTGTCTTCCAAGGTGGCCATTGCTGAGAAACTGACTGGGCACTGATCTGCTTTTGGCAGATGATGAGGGATTTCCTTTGTGTTGCTTGTTGTTTTCTCCTTTCCTTCTTGTAGTACACTGTCTTTTCCTTGATCCAAACATTGTCCCACTTCTGCTCCTCCTGTTCTCTCTTCTTTCTTGCTGTGGGGCAGGTGCCAAATGAGCAAGCAGCCAGCACTGCAAATAAATATTACACAAACACACATTTATATGTGGGTTCACATATGCATATGAGTAATTTGTAAAACATGCTATTTGGATCATTATCATTAGAGTTAGGAATCATGATATGTGATAGCAACAGAGCTTATTCCTCTGATTAGTAGTAACAGATAACAAACTAGGCAATTAATGAAAATCCATCGAGATGTCTATGCATCTCTCCCTGTCACTATAAGGTGTTTGACAAAAAATGGCTCTGATGCTAAAATCTAAGATGACTCTCTTGAATGTATCTCAAGATGTTTAGCATCTTAAACTTATTTATGCACTGCAAGGGATTATTTGCTCGAAAAAAGTGCAAATTGCAGAGCTGAAGAAGCCAGATGTTATTATTTCCAGGTGTGTGTTAATTACTATAGGCAAAAGATTTTTGACCTTTAGAAGATCTGATTAAAGGAAAGTTCTGCCTTCATCCTCATTGCACAAACTCAGTAGTTTTTATGTGCTGATTTCTGAATAAATTTTATCAATATGTCAGATTAGATCTTCTCAGTCATTATACAGCTCTTGTCTTAAATAATATTTTAATATATTTCTACTTATAAATTAAATAAAAGTTTAAAATAATATACTCAAATTATTATACAATTGGAAGAAAAAGAATTATTTAGATACAAGAATGTTCCTTCTAAATGGTTAAACATTCACAATAAACTTTGATATAAGGAATACAAATCTTTTATTATCAAATTGTTATAAAATCAAATACAGTATTGACCAGTTTTGGTTTTACAAACAGAAATGGCTTCTAGTAACAGTCATAGGCCTG
Source organism: Struthidea cinerea (assembly GCA_013397865.1). Lineage (NCBI taxonomy): Eukaryota > Metazoa > Chordata > Aves > Passeriformes > Corcoracidae > Struthidea > Struthidea cinerea. The sequence goes on along the minus strand of VZTI01003859.1, from coordinate 120,427 downwards.
AAGAATTTCTCCGACATAAATTGTTGCTGCAAATTTCTGAAAAATCATACTGGTATTTTCTATCAAAGTATGGTGATAAATATAAGAATTTGTGGGAAGTTCAAGGAATAACATTTCCAGCAGTTCAAGCAAGGTGATCCTGCCCCTCTACTCAGACCAATTGAGGCATATTTGGAGTTCTGTGTCCAGTTCTGGGTTCCTCAAAACAAGAGAGATGTGGAGATCCAGAGTGGGTCCAGTGAAGGGCTACAAATAAGGGAACAGGAGCATCTCTCTTATGAGGAAAGGCTGAGGGAGCTGAGTCTGTTCAGTCTTGGGAAGAGACACCTGAGAGGGAAGCTCATCAGTGTCTGTCAATGCGAAGAGAGGTGTTGGAGAATGGACCAGACTCTACTCGGTGGTGCCAAGCAATGGGACAAGAGGCAATGGGCAGAAACTGATGCATGGGAAGTTCCACCTGAATATGAGGAAGAGCTTTACATCCACACTGGAACAGGTTGTTGCCGTGTTCCACTGAGGGAAACAGCGAGAAGTTGTTTTAGCAATAGATGGTCAGGAATGAAATTAAGTCAAACAAGACAAACCTTGTATCTGAGAAACTTTTATTGGTAACAAAAAGCAAAAAGAAAAAGGAGTTACCCAAATGAAAGAGGGCTGGAAAAGACAGAAAAGAAGGAAGGCAAATAGAAAAGGAATTGGGGGGGGAGGAGGGGGGAAGGGGAAGAGAGAGAGAGGGGAGACAAGAGAAAAAGACGATGCTACCACCAGTGGATCGGGGAGTGCCGTTGGCATCCACGCGGTGGCGGGGGTCGGGTGTTGTGAGTGGACGGGCTGCCTGCTAACGAGCCTGCTCAGCTCTCAGAGAGGGGCAGCTTCACAGGTGCGGCTCCCACGGCGACAGGCAACAGGACACATGGTGAGTGGGTGCTTGGACAGGAGTTCCAGACCCTGGACAGGGTCGCGGCGAGGATCGCAGCAGCGGGCTGGATCGGAGTGGCACGGTTGAATGCGGGTAGCTCAGGCAGGGACGCGGGGATGAAGCAGGAGGGTGGCGGTCAGGGACACAGGGAGGGAGGACAGGTGCAAGGGTGAGCAAGGGCCAGTGAGGGGAGAAGAGCTAAAAGACAGGCTGGGGCCAGGGCAAAGGAGGAAGCAAGTGAGCGAGCCAGCGAACGAACAGCAGCGAGTCCCCCCAGAAAAACAAGTGTCAAAAGCCCGGACTCACCAAGCCCCAAAAAGCAAAAAGAATAAGACCCAAAAGCCCCCAGCCAAAACCACAAATCTCAAAAGCCCCCAAAGCTTTTGGTGCTTTTAAGACCCCTGGCTCCTCCCAAGGTCCGCCTGCTGACAGGAGACCATTGGCCCAGTCCAACCTCCCACTGCAGTCCATTGGTGGGGACGTTTCGCCGTCTGATTGAAGAACCTCTCTGGAGGGTACAGTGTCTCCTGCTGGCTGCCTGTCCTCTGGGAGATGTTACCAGGCAAAGTCCCTCCAGAGACAAGGCTTTCCCCCGTCTTCTCCTAGTTGCCTCCTGTAAGTGCCATGTGTGCACCCCATCCCCCGCATGCCTCTGACAGTCAGTGTTGAGACAAATCAAAACTAAATTGGCTCCTCACAGCTGTTCAGAGTGGTTGCAAGCTTTCCTCACTGCAAATATGCAAGAACCATCTGGATGCAATCCTGTGCCATGTGTTCTGGGATAGGCCTGCTTGAGCAGGGAGGTTAGAAGAGATGAGCCTTTGTGGTCCCTTCCAACCTTACCCATTCTATGATGCTGTGATTCTGTGAGAACAGTGGACTGCATCCCCCTGTAAATTAGCACTGGGCATTTTCCAGTGTCTCACTGCAGTCTTGAGTAGGAAGGGTTAATTCTAGTAGCTTGGTTAATTCTAGTTCCTCTTATTCGTGTAGAATTAGCTGGGCAAGATTGTGTGGACTGAGCAGTTTGGCAACATTTTGTGAATTTTCCAGTTCTTTGATCTTAGTTTATAAGACATCATGGACAAATTTATCTAGACCAATAGTCTAAAATTTCAGTAATAAATGCCGCCCAACAGTATCTAGATTAGATGAACCATTAGACACCATTTCAAACCATTAGTATAAAATAATCTCTAGTATCTTGCAGAAGTGAGAGTGAACTCACTGTGCAGCTAAGGTGGTATTAAGCCACTGAAGAGCCCTTTACAAACATTTAAGGAGAACAAAGAAGTGAATAATTTTTTCCAACACTTTTTTTTTCTACCACAAATTTTACCTTGTAAAAGTTGGTTAAATCCCTTGCTCAGTATTATCAGCACAGTATAATTCCCATCATAATTGATGCTTAGACAAAATTCTGATTATAATTAAGGCCACATGAATAAAGGTCATTTACAGAATGGAGCAGAAACAAAAAATGCACTGTATGGTGTGAATTTCCTTGTTATTTACAATATTAGTCTTGCTCCTCAGGCACAACAATGGAAGCAGATGTGTATTGAGTGGAGTTAACAGGGATGAAAACTTTCTCTGTGTGGCATGTTGTATATGTGGTATTACTTGTTTTTGCATCAAAATATTGTTAGCAGTCTGCTGTGGTTAAGACTAATGAGTCATTGATTCTCATTCAAGAAACCAATTAACATAATGCGTTTGCTTACAGTCGATTGTGGTGATAAATTATTTAATGTCTTTCATGCCACAGGCGAGCAACAATGTCAGTAGAATGTTTGGCATTTAAGGCAATTTGTTCATACAAATTATGCTGCTATTTGTTTCTGTCTTTCTAAGTATTTAAATAATATATAGCCATATCTATTTAGGTGCCTTCTCCATGCTGCAAGGATAAGCATTCATCACAATTAATGAGTGGGAAAAATAAACCTTGAAATGTTCATTCATACTAGCTGGTACCTGTTTTGTTTGTTTCACATAAAATTGCTGTTAGAAAATACATACAATGGTAAAAGAAGTATCTCTTTCCAAGTGAAAAGGAGATCAGTTAAGAAGTCTAAAATATATGTAATATGTAAGGGGGTGGGGAGGAAGGAATATAAACAAAGATTGTAAATTGCTGTAGGCAAAATAAACAGAAGATACTGGAAATTTCAGGTATTTTAGAAACCAGCAGAGGAAACAAACACAAAACCCAAAAGGAACAATGATTGGTGTGTCAAGCAGGTAAGATGAACTGCTTGTGTAAGTGGTGTAAGTGGTTTGTATCTTACATACACTAGATGTAATATGACATGTAATAGATGTGATAGTTGTAGGCCCAGAGTGATAATGAAAATAGTGTCAGTATGACAACATTGATAGATAGTCTCCTCTTCTAAAAGGACATGTCAATCAAGAAAGAAGAAATAATCTTTTACTCGGTTTTTCAGGTATATTCTATTCATTTAGGATTTTCTGCTCTGTGTGAGATAAATGTTTAAATATCTTCAGGTCAGACTTTGGCTTATTTAAAGGAAATCTCTTTTCCTCCAAAAATATTTAGTCTTGAGAGCAGCTACTAAGGAAAAATGGCCATTATCCTTTTATTTTTAAAGTCAGGGCCATGTTTTGGTTGAACATGACTTGAAGCACAGCTTAGAGATGATGTGTCACATCCAGAGGATGGTGGCCAATGGCTCAGAGTCCCAATGGACATCAGTGACAAGTGGTGTCACTGATGGGACCAGTATTATTTAGTATCTTCATCAGTGACAAACACCACGGGTTCGAGTGCACCCTCAGCAAGTTTGCAGATGACACCAAGCTGAGTGGTGCTGCTGACACTCCTGAAGGATGGGATGCCATCCAGAGGGACCTGGACCACTCAAGAAGTGGCCCAAGGGAATCTTATGAGGTTTAACAAGGCCAGGTGCTGGTGCTGCCCATGGGTCAGGGCAACCCCCAGTGCCAACGCAGGCTGAGGATGAACAGATCAAGAGCAGCCCTGCCCAGAAGGACCAGGGGGTGCTGGGGGTGAGAGCTGGACATGAGCCGGCCATGGGCACTTCCAGTCCTGAAAGCCAAGTGTGTCCTGGGCTGCATCCAAAGCCCGTGGGCAGCAGGGGAGGGAGGGGATTCTGCCCTTCTGTCCCGCTCTGGTGAAACCCGACTTGCAGAGCTGCCTCCAGCTGTGGGGTCCCACAGGAGGACATGGAGCTGTTGGAGCGAGGCCAGAGGAGGGACACCAAGGTTATCCGAATGATAGAGTTCCTCTCCTCTGGGGAAAGGCTGAGAGAGTTGGGATTGCTCAGCCTGAAAAAGATGACCTTTTTCAAGGTCATATAGTGACGGGAGAAGGGGGAGTGGCTGCAAACTGACAATTAGATATTAGGAAAAAGTTGTTTTATGTGAGGGTGCTGAGACACTGGAACCAGTTGCCCAGAGGGGTTGTGGATGTCGCAAACCTGGAAGTGTTCAAGGCCAGTTTGAATGGGGCTTGGAGCAACCTGGTCAAGTGGAAAGTGTTCCTGCCCATGGAAGGGGAGTTGGAAGGAGATGGTCTTTATGGTCGCTTTCAGCCCAAGTCATTCTATGATTTTATGATTCTCTTGGGTACCTTCCAGGATGAAACAGCCACTAGACAATCAAGAAGAGTTCTTTAGCTGAAGGAGACAAGACCAAAACAAATAAAGGTACTGAAGATGCAGTAATTACTATTTTTGCTCTCTAATATACTTGCTGCACATCTCTTAGATTCCCGGACCGTAATCCTCTGTTGCTTTCAGACAATCAAAGAGCCTTATTAGCAAGAATGGCTTTTTGCTATCCATGTCTTGTGCATAGGTTGCTGTAATTTTTCTGTCCTGCAGATTTTGAAAGATTCTCTTTGAGGTGAAAGGTAGTGTAGACACTCAGAGAGGGAACAACCTGCTGGTTAGTAGAGATGTAGTTACTCAGCACTAGTACATGGAAACAGTGAATGTAATTCTTTCAGGTTTTCAGGAACAGTACCGGTGTTGGTTTTGGACTGTTGGGTTCTCCATGTTTTTAGAGCTATTTTGCTGCCTGCATGCATCACTATCTTACAAGATAGTCATTGATATATTTGGGAGTTTTCGATTTTTTTAAATGCAAAATTACAATATCCCAGAGGAAAAAAATCTGAAACTAGCACAAAAATTATGAAAAGAACTCAAGACCTTTCAAAGTCTTTTAATACAGTCAATATCTTTGTATTTTCATTAGTTGTCTGGCAGAATGTATGTAATACAGAACAAAGATTAAACCAATCACTTAAAATTGGAGATGTTCAGAGAAAGTAATAAATACTTACCAAGAAAAATGACATCTCTAAGCAGTAATATGAATATCTTGCTCTTCAAAAACCTTATTTCAACAGTAACAGTTGTATGTATATATATATATATGTATGCCTAGATACACACACACACACACACAGAGACACACGCACACATATATATACACACACCTGTATGTAACAAAATAACGGTTTTTTTACCTTCCAAAACTGTGTAGCATAACACAGTCAGAGACCCTGAGGGAAAATTAACTTGCTGTTTATCTGACAGCAGATACTCTGCTATCCCAGGTGGTGCAGGCAAGAGAAAGCAGATTTCTATCCACCTACTCTATATGGCCTTTTCACCCTGAAAGATACCTTGCAGTAATTCACTTTGCCCACCACTACACTACAGCAACTTCTGAGAAAAAGATGAAAGCCACAAAAAAATACTTCAATTATTTCATGGCAGCTTAGACACAGAAGCTAAAAAACTCTGCACGGAATTAAAAATACAGGGATTTTGTCAGTATATGAGTACACAAACTAAAATATGTTAAGGAATGCAGTGATATCGAGCTTATACACAAAATCTGCCACTAAAGTGGTAATAGCTACAGAAAATTAGTATTTCTCTGCACTTCTCCTGTAGATGCTGGAAAGCTTTGTTAGAGAAATCTTTCAGCTTTCTGAAGCCACGAAAAACACTGCTATGGGTTTTTGTAAACTAACTCTTTATCTTGCACCTGGGTTTGTTATGCAAGATTGTTATGGTTCTAGCCTTCTGATATTTTAGAATAAGTGTCTTAGAGCTTGACCAATCCCCTCAAGGGGGGGATGGCCGAGCACCCAATTGTCTTCTGCCATTCAACACACTCTTTGTGAACCCTGTTATAAAAATTATAATTTAATTAATTAAAGAAGATCACTGCTGCTTTCTTCCCGAACTTGGTTGTGTCGTTCCTCGCTGTTAGTGCCACTCACAGTGACATTTTCGTAGCTGTAGCTGACAATCGATCAGCCACATACATATATAAATGATAATATTTCCTTATGTGGGTTCCAGTGAGGGCTATAGTCCCAGATTTAGGCTCTCAGGCAGCAGTTTATGGAAGTAATGAGACTGCATTTCAAGTTATCTATTGGAGAGAAGTATTCACAGGCAGAGTGAAGTGAAATGATTCCCAAAACATAAAAGAAATCTAATTTTAGTCTTGAAACTAAAAGGAGAAGGTTGGTCATTAATATAAATTAGGAGGTAAAGCTTCTATAAATCAGCAAGGGAAATAAAGTTTCTAAGATTAAATTGGCATCTGGAAATGAGAGAATTTCTTCTTTTTTCTGGAAATTATACAAGAAATGAACTTTCAATGATACCTTAATGAGACCTTCTGAGAAAAAGGTATGTCTAACAATTACGGGTTTGTTGTGTATGAAGTGAAGGGTGGCTATTGCAATGCTTTCAAGTGTAATGAGAACTTGCATGGATGTTAAGAAGCAGATCCTCATAAACCTTTCCAGAGCTGCTTAGCTGTATCACTGATAAATCATGGAACACTGATAAATCATGGAACACTGAAATCATCTTAGAGGGAAAAATAACAATATTCAAGTATGGACTTCTAGGTGACAAAATAGCCCTCACCAAAATACTGAGCTAACTCAATTCAGAAAAATAATCAGAAAGACAATCTACGTAAAACTTTAAAATGTTCATGTTTTGTTTTGGGTTTTTTCCTAGGAAAACAGAGTCCTTTATGTTTGTGTGATATTGGTTGTCTTGATTTTTATCAGTACCTTAGAAGAAAACATAAAATTATTACGATAATTATTATAAAAAAGGCTATCCCAGTACACAGAACTACTGATAGAAAATTTAAATGACAGATACACTGGTGGATCTGGACTACTTGATAATCTGAAAATAAGCAAACAATATTCATTTATATATTAATATTCGAAGTCATAGATCAGGAAGTATGAAAGTAGTTTCTGTTGTCTTGAAGTGTATGATTCTAAGTCAGTGTGAAGTGTTCTGTATGTATGAAGTGTTCTTGGACACACAAGGATAATTAAATAAATGGTTTGAAATGAACTTCAAATAAATGTTTTGAGTGAGATTTTGAAAGTTAGCATAGGTACAATTTATTTTGAAGTAATACATCCAGCTCAGGTGCCCACAAATTCTCCATCAACTGAAGAATATTCAGCAAGAATCATATTAATTACTAGTCCAGGCATGAACAAAATAAATTTGTATTACCTTTTTTAACAAATTTCTGGGTCTTTTAATAATAAGCGTAATGTAAAGCAAATGTAAAGCAAGTGAAAGAAAAAATATTAATTCCTTAATAATAAATTAACTAAATAATAAATAATTAATTCCTTAATAAAAAGCTCATGAACACAGATGCTAAAGACTTTTCCTCAACTCTGTCTCTAAAATTTAAATACTGATTTCTCCTGGCGTTGCCATTGTTCAGCAGCGATTAATTAATGAAAACCTAGAGCTTTTGCTGAGCTAGTGATGCTTATTGATTTTTGACTTTTTTCTTTTATATATTCTCTGTATTCTTTACACATATATTTGGAGCTCTGTAGCCTATTATTGCGTCCGTAGCTAGTCTTCCCAGTACTTTTCCCTGTCCTGATAGGCAGAAAGACAAAACATATTCCAAAGCCCCTATCCTATCTTGGTTCTCCTTAGGAACCAAGGCCAAAAAACAGCTCTTCAAGTCACATTTTTGTCATCAAGTTTAGTTTCCATCTGAGGGGGGAGGACTTAGAAGGGGCTTGAGCTGGGGGGGCGGGGGGGGGGTTTGCATCACCACTTGTGCTCCTGATTGGTGCTTTTTTGTCAATTTTACTAATTTACCAAACTCATAAAACTGTATGCACCCCTGTGTGAGTGGGCTTTTGTGGAAATTTTTCCATAACTGGAGGCCTCCAATAGAGACCAGCTTTTGTATTACCTCCTATACTAATGTTATCTCAAAAGTGTGTGTTGTTTCATCTCTAGTTTATAAAAGACTTGACTAGAAGTCAGACAAGGTGATCACAAAAGGTCCCTTAGGAGTAACTATAGCTCAATCTTTTGGACTAATTCTGTTCTCTGTCACTGCCCTCTTAATGTCCAAAATGGTCCTGCTAGACATCACTGGCAGCATGGTTAAGGCCAGCTAGGCATCCCTTGCTCTACTTGCTTTTTTCCTCCATGTTTCTACAGTTTATGACAGTGAAAAATTCATTTTAAACTATTATTTCACACACTTTCGTGCATGTTTTCAGGTATTTCTTAAAATTCTCTGTTAATGGAAGGGCTCTTTACTCTGCCATGATGACCGGTAAGTAGAATGCAAGAGGAAGATGGATTCTGATCTTTTTGTTCAGAATAGCACCTTGTAGTAAGTGTTTTTAAATAAGTAAGCCTTTATTACAAGTATTATAAAGGAAGATCCTGAAATGCCCTCCCCATTCCCCAGTCACCTGGGTGAATGGATTGATAGCCCATCTGGGCTGCACCTACGCCAGTGAATGCAGAATGGGCAACAAAGAGGAAGAGTTAGAAGCCATTGTGCAACTGGAAAACAATGGTTTAGTGTGGCCAGCAGAGTTAGGGTATAGACTGTACTCCTGTTTTCAGCATTAGTGAGGTCACACCTCAAATCCTGTGTCCAGTTTTGGGCCCCTCATGACCAGAAAGACACTGAGGTGCCGAAGTGAATCCAGAGAAGGGCAACAGAGCTGGGGTAGGGTCTCTAGCATTAGTCTGATTAGAAGCAGCTGAGGGAGTTGGTGGTGTTCAGCCTATAGAAGAGGAGGCTCAGAAGGGACCTTGTCACTCTCTTCAACTGCCTGAGAGGAGACTGTAGCCAGGTGGGGTAAGTCTCTTCTTCCAGGTAACAACTGACAGGATGAGACGAAATGCCTCAAATTGCAGCAGGGGAGATTTAGACTGTATTGGAACAGGCTTCCCAGGGAAGTGGTGGAGTCACCCCCCATCCCCAGAGGTATCTAAAAGATCTGTAGATGTGCCGTTGAGGGACTTGGTTTAGTGGCAGATTTGGAAGTGCTGGCTTAACAGTTGGACTTGGTGATCCGATCCTAAAGGTCTTTCCGTTTTCTGACTCTATGACTTAAAGACACAGTTTTGTCCTGAAAAGGCGACATAAAGGGCTTTTTATGAAAATACAACTGAAGAGAACTACCTCCACCTGAAGATGCTATGTGCTTCACTTGAGCTTAAAGTTAATCTATTGCTGTTACAAATCAACATTAGAAAGAAAGGCAAGAAGCATCAGTTTGCTGTGAGGTGGTCAAACATGGGTTTGCTGTGAGAAGTTTTACCGTAAGTGGGAGCTGCCTCCAGATAACTTCTGCATGCTGACTACTCCTCTCTCTGATATGACTGATCTTTTCCACAGCTCCATATAAAGACTCCTTGTTGCAGTGAGCCATCATCAGCAGAACCAAGGGGACCATAAAGTCCTCTGGTTTAAGGCTCCTATAGCTGCAGAACCCCTGAAAGTACAGGGAACACCCCAAAAGCTATTAATTGGGCCTCACCATTGCCTTCCGTTCTCCCCACCTACTCCTTACTCTATTTACTATAATTCCTGCTCCCCGCCCTTGTTACATCCCCTGTTTCAGTTTTACTGGCTACTGTGTGTTTTCCACGCCCGTGCTGTAGGGGTACAAAACGGCCCCCACACCATGTGGCTGGTGGGATTGCTCCGTGGTTTCTACCACGCTCAATAAACCCTTTCACCCCATGGAGACACCTTCCACCTTTTCCTTGCCCCCTTCGCACGTTATAGCTATTGGGGGTCGAGGCGAACCCGTCCAGGGATTTGCCCATCCCCCTGCACCGAGATCGGTCCCATCCAGCTTCCACTCAGGCTGGCAGAGAATGCTAGGTGCCGGGACACTGAGCTAGCCAGATCGGCACCCAGAAGCAACTCCTGACATGTATCCCTGTGGAAGCCTGTACAGGTCATGTGTGAAATTTCTTTCCTGTACTGCATTCTTCTGTGTAACACAGGAAATGAATTCTGAATTTACAGAAATGGCCACTATTGGGACAACAAGTAGAACTGTAAGCTATGTCTAACATATAGTTTTAACATATTTAAAGATTTAGTTACATTTCTGATTAATTTTGTATATGTCCAGAAAGAACTTCTTGTGAATGACAAAAATAATGCTTCTCTTAATTGTGAATAAAAATTTCTCATAGACATTTTAGTATTTAATGATCGGCATCTGTTTGGAGGGAATGTTTATGAAATGTAATAATGAACAAAGTAGGATCAAATTGGATGCAAATTTAAAGACTCCATTTGATTCGTCAAAAAGAAAAGTTACAGCATAACATATCTCACTATTCATCTTCACCAAAGCTGTTCATAAATGTTGACCTCTCCTAAGTATTAAGATGATGAAGACAGAGACTGGATGGCTAATAGGCTAACAATTTGTAGAGACTACTAACATTTGCATGTTAAAAATACATTAATATGCTGCAAAAAGCATGGCATCGAGGAAATATCCTGGAAATACATATGGGACATAAATGGGTTTTGAATCTTCTAAACGTGTATCGTTCCTAGCAATGAATTCTACCTACATAGCATATCATATCATATCATATCATATCATAATATTCCAGGTGCTATGGAGTTATTAATGTGTTATTTCCACAGGCATCACACATTTCCTGCATCAACGTATATGAAGATGGTACTATAATAGACCTCCTTTGATAGAGGGGTTGGATGCCAGCCAACATCTAAATACACTACCCTGATGTAAAGCTGCCAGTTTGCTGCTTCTTTCATATGGTCCTGCAATTCTTTTTTGGTTTGGTTTTTGTTGGTTTTTTTGGTTTTGTTTTTTTTTTTTTTTTGGTTGGTTGTGGTTTTGGTGGTGATGGTTTTGTTGTTTGATTTTTTGGGGAGAGGCATTTATTTGTTTGATTAGGTTTTTTTTTTGTTTTGTTAAAGGAAAAGCATGGGTAAGAAAAAGAAAAATTTGTCTACAGTCTTGAGCCATGACTTGCTCTGGAAGACTACAATTTCTTTTCTCCTTTTAGTCTTCAGCAGTACTACATCCAGCATACATGGTTGCCATCAGAGGCTGTTACTGAAATGTATTAAACAAGTGAAAGAAGAGATGCCATAATTTCTCCACTGATTAACATTATTTCATGAACTGCGAGTGACTCACAAGCAAGTTAGAGGACAGAGGAGAGGCTTTGCTGACTGGCTGCATTTCTCTGATTCCTCTTGTACAGTTCAAATGAATCTCCACATCAATAACAAGGACAATTAAACTGCCCAGGGAGGAAGTACACAGGGATCCCAGGATTTAGGAACTGAAGAGTGATACAGGAATTTCATTATCATCTAGGTAGAGAATATTCTATCTTTATGATAGGCTTTACCAGTAGTTGTCCTTACCCTTCATTTCCAGGCTTTAGAAAATTATGACAAAATTACTTTCTTGTTTGATGTTTTAGTCAGTAATAGCTGTAAATACTGTCTGGTTTCTACTGGTCAATGAGACAAAACAGTGGTACATTTTTGCTGACATAAGCTACCTTTCACAAAGGCATGAAAGTCAGACTAGAATGCTAAAATGCATCCTCTTTTCTAGGTCTTCTTCTCATTAAAGAACATTTTACACAACATTCCTGAAGAGCCTACACTGATTGCTGTTCTGAGATCAGTAATTACAGACCAGTTCATGGGTCTCTGGAATCATCTGTTCTTCAGAAGCCTGGAATATTGGCATAAATGGATTCAGTTTATATAATTTAATTAATAAAGTTCAGGCCACAGATTTAGAGATGAGTGTATCTCTTTCAAATTGTCCAGCCAAACAGAGTTTGTGGAGAGGACTGGGATCAGAGTTCAGATTTTGAAGTCTCTGAAACCTGTGTCTTCTAAATTAGTGTGCAGAAAGAATGATTATACTATACTTTCTGCCTTTTTCCATCACATAAGAAGTAAGATTTCCTGAACATACAGCCTCAGTAATGAAATACTATCACAAGAACATTTTCACAGAACAGTAGGAGAAAAGGATCTGAAAATACATTTCAAAAAGTCAAGTAATCACCAAAATAAGCAGAGAAAAAAACATTTCATTTCAGTAATTGTATGGGCTCCAGCTCACTATTAAGTTGATTATATGGTTTTGTTGCGCACTAGATCTATCTCTCTCCATTTATATTATATTTATTACTTTGCGTTACTGAAGACATACACAAAACTCTTCATTTATTCATCTATAACCTGAAATCAGTACATGGCACAGACTGATGCATATTGAAATTGGAAACATTAGGCTAATCCCCAATGTCATATCTTTTAAACTGAAAATAAACCTGAGTTATTTTGCAACATCAGTTGAAGCAGCTAATGATAGCTCACATGGGGACAGGACAATATTCACTTTAAGCTTCGTTTGCCTTGCTCAGTTTATAGAGGGAGAGTGGTCAAATTTCATGGGATAATGACTCTGTTTAGAGTAACTTTGCTGGAGAACTATATTTGCTTACATTAGAAAAACAGAGAACACTGAAAATGTCTTTTACAAGTGACTTGAAAGCTTCTCCTCTGTGTTACTGTGACTGTGTTAAGCAACCAATGACGTGGAAGCCTCTTCTTCTAATACATCTATGTTCCCACAAGAATTTCTGCTGTTGTACTGATCTAAGTTCTTTTATTTTGTGATATTTATGCTTCTAATGTGCACTTTAGGCCAGTGATGGCAGAGAGTACTATGATATACCATCTCACTGATCCAATCATGTTGTTCCAGAAGTACATTAGTGAATGTTGAAATAACTTCTAGACCATATTAGAACTTGGAAAGTAATGTGATATGTCATGCTTCCCTAAATGTAACTGTACACACGCATGTATTTACACACAGATACATCACATGCATTTCAGACGAGACTCATAAAATTCTTGTATCGCGCTAAGAACTTATAAAATCAGTGGGGAAATGTCATGGACTTCCTTTCACACAACTTTAAGCAGTGTACTACTCACATACTTCCACTATTACCTCCTGTGATAAAATTAAAAGGATTTTCAGTGGTTTTCTTGGTAGTCAAGGCCAAATGTGAGCATTCCATCAGTGAAGCCTTCAGATTTTTGAACCCTGAACTTCCTGGGAATAATGAAAAAAACCAGATTAGAAGTTATTTACTGAGGAGTCAGTACTGTACTGTATTTACTCAGGGAGTCCTGCTAGGAGCTTCCTTAACCTGGATACATCCTTTTTTATATGTTGTCTTTTTCAGTTAGAGACAATATTTTCTTTTGATTTGTTTTGTTTTGTTTTTAATTATAAGTTATCATAGAGAAATATGAAACTGCATGGTTAGTAGTAAACCTTGCATATAAAATTTCATCTTTAGCTACTCATGTTATTAAGGTAACAGAGCTTTGGAGACCTTGGGCCATGCTTATGTACTAATCTTTTTCTTTTCCACCAGATGCATTTCTTAAGTTTAAGTCCTGATAAGACTTGGATGTTGCATGTAGAATTAGAAAGATCTAAATAAGAATCTGTGCGTTCCTGTGTTGGCGTTTGAAATGAGAGTCTGAATGCCTGTAACTGACCCAATGCATTTGTTTTCGCAAGCCATGACACTTGTTACATTTCAGTTTCTCCAACTCCAAATCAGAAATAATGATACTCATCTTCCTTAAGGAAAGCAGTGCTTATAGTAATCTATTATTAAGACATTTCCCATATTAGGACTTTTCTTCCATGAAATTTATGCTAATTATACTTTATTAAATTGACTTCACTTACAATCACAAGCCCAGTCTTAACTGGTTCTTTTCATATGCATTTTTGGTATTTTTTCATAACCAGCAGAGCAAAAGCAGATGGGTTGCATTTGTGAATCTTCTCCATTATTAAGTTTGCACTCAGTCATCTTTCTAGAATTGGTATTGTGGCTGTTTTCTACAAACTCTTTTAGAAGCATCACCTGGTTTACTCTGTCTTGAAAGTTCAAACAAAATGTTTTAAAATGTTTACAGCAGGAAATACCTAATTATTTTGCTTTGCCCATTGCTCACAGATTCCATTGTGATTTCTCAATGGACCACTGAACTAGTTTCACAGATCTTCCGATTAAAGTACCCAAGAAAACAGTAATAAAAATAGATTGCATTAGTCACTCATCTCAAACAATTTTTGTGGCATGTGTATCATATATTACTCCTTTTGTTTTATGCATGCTCTCTAAGCATGGATGAGAGATATATTTAAGACCTCTGTGAATAAATACCAACAACAAAAGCAATACATAGTCTTCAGATTGAATTTAGCCTGTTGTGACAGAAAAAGACATTATACCATCACTGTTTCTATAAGGGTGAAATAGCAGAATGTTGCTCATAGGTGATGACAGTTCTTGAATTAGCCTGAAAATAAATAATATACTAATAATACAGCAAAGAAAATTCCATTCTGTTGTTGGTAAGTCTCAGAAGTAATATTTAGCAAACAAGGACTTGAAGAAAAGGTGCTAACTCTGTTCTTGGAAATTCTCAGTCTTGAGAAAAAGGAGAGAAAGAATGGAGCATTTTCAGCTTATGTGTGAAAATTTTTTAAGAGTTATTTGCCTGCATTTTCTTCTGAACAGGACATCAAAATGCATAATCTTTGGGTGCTACAACACACTGAAGTGCAGGTCCCATGCATTTTCTCTTGACAGTACAGCTGCTGTTATAGAGCATTTGGTGCTGTTGGAAACTCTCATCAGCTTTGCTTTATTCCTGGGAGCAGTCTTATTTATTTTGATATTTACATGGGGATATCTGTAACACTGGCAATGTGCAGCATCTCTAGCATGTGGACATACTAGCTGCTCCACTCCCCAAAAACTTTTCTCTGTGTTGATTAGGAAAATCAAGGAAGGGGACTGGACTGTCGCAAGGAAAGTATTCCTGCAGTTATTTCTGTTCAGCAAACCATACCTATAAAGTATCATTTATCTTCATTTTAATTTCCTTTTTGCAAGTGTTGTGGGCTTCCTGAAGCTTAGACATCCCTTGCAGAGCTATAGACAATCCATATTTTTTTTTACTAAAGATGCATAAGACAGTCTCAGTAAGTGGTACTGACCATAATTAAATAATCATTGCCAGATATGTAATTATACTCAAAAAGTGGGAAAGTCCTAATTTTGGTGGGGACAGAGTTGGTTTTCCTCCCAGTTGTAGCTGGTACAGTGCTGTGCTTTGTACTCTGTTGGAATCCAGAATGCAGAGAATATCTCTCTGCCTGTTTTGAAAGATTCTACCCCCCTGGACAACACTGTCTTTGACCTTCGCCCATGGAGAAAATTACCTACCCTTTGGGAAGAGTTGGAATCTACACTGGTGTGAACTAGATGATAGAATGTTATGTGAGATTGTCACAAGGTGAAAATTTAAGGTCTTTGGGCTTGTTAATATAGTAAATAGACAAAAGTAAAAAACTTCAAAATGGAGGATTGTTGTTGTTCTTTAGGCTTCTTATTCCTTCTTCTATTCCTCCATATTCTGCAGTAGAAGTAGTTTAAGATAATTGGTTAGAAAATTCTGCAGTTCCGGTGAGCGTGACAAAGGGATTTATTGAACATTAGTAGAAAAGTGAAAATATCTTTCATTTTACGTTTTAATTGGATAATTTACCTTTAAAAAGACTGTCTAATCTTGATAGTGCAGACTTCTTCCTGCATTCTCTGCCCGGCTAGCTCAGTCAGCAGAGCAAGTGACTCCCTTTCTCTGATAAGACTTAATAAACAACTATCTGAAAGCAGAGGTTTGAAAAAGTCTCCGTTTGTCTCCTAAATTCCTGGCAAAGACGCTAAACCTCTCCCCCATCAGGGGAGACATTAATTAAGGCACGGAATGTGTCAGTACTCAGTGTGAGACTTGCATTGATAACACACAGATGTTTTGGCTCTTGCTAGGTAGTACTTACTTTGAGTGAAGAACTTGTCAGTGTCTCATGCTCTGCCAGTGAGGGGATGTGCAAGAAGCCAGGAGGGAGCACAGCCAGGACAGGTGATCTGAATGGGCCGAAGGGATATTCCAACACAATAGAAAATCAAGCCCAGTACATAAACTGGTGGCAGCTGGCTGGGAGAGGCCAAGTACTGCTTGGAGACTTGCTGGGCATCAGTCAGTGGGTGGTGAGAAATTGTATAATGCATCACTTCCTTCTTTTGGGTTTTATTCCTTTCTCTATTTTCATTACAATATTACAGTATTTTTGTTGTTCTTACTATCATTAGCATTATTAGTAAATTTTTTTTCAACTAATAAACTGTTATTATTCCACAAGTTTCACTTCTTTTCTGATTATCCTTCCCATCCCTCCCAGGGCAAGGGACAGTGACCAGCTGTGTAGTACTTAGCTGCTGTCAGGGTTTAAGACCTGGCATGGAATAACAAAACTAAATTCTGTTAAAATCCCATATGTCACACAGTTTCTTGCCTCTATTATTTGATAATTACAGATACACTCTGAGATTTGAATGTTATCATTACAAGGAGAAAGACTAAAATAATACTCTTGTATAATATTTACTTTTATTTCTTGATATATTTTGCATGAGCTGAGTCATTAACTGGTCAGTGGAATATATTTTTTGTTACTTAAATGCATGTTTCTGTTTAAAACAATGAATATTCAAAGAAGAATCTCACATCTTACTGGTAAGAAAAGCTAAGTACTTGGACAATATGGTTTAAAATAGCTCAGTTATTTGAAGTGCTTACTTCAAATTTGAGTTACTTCAAATTTGAGTTAGCATTCAGACTACTGTAGGTGCTTTGAGTGTTTATAGTTGTTGATAACAGATCTATGTTTCTGCCTGAAGATATAAAGTAACTTTTCCTTATAAAAATAAATAATATTTTTCATCATTCTCACTAGTTAGATGTTGATATAATATAATTGAAAGGAAACTTTTTTACGACATTAAGCTACTAAATCATAACAGTAACTGATGCTGAATGAATTCTGTAGCTGGAGCTTCATTATCTCCCAACCTTTCTTTTCTGTGCATAGGCTTCTATGATGCAGTGGTAAGAGTTGTGCACTATTCAAAATAAGTTTTGAAAGATGACTTGAACTTTTCATATGCTGAAAAGAGAGAGGCAGAGCTGGATGAGTCACTGTAGTGTTGTCAGACTCCTTCTGCTTGCTTGTCTCCCTTTCTCGACTGCTGAAATATGCTTGTGATGGTACTTCACTATTATGTCTTTTTCTTTATGTTTTTCTTCCTCATCTCATTCAAACTCAGGCATTTTACAGTGACAAGTGACTCTAAGGAATATCTTTTATTTGAGAATATCAAACCAAATATGTGTAATAAGTTATCTGCTTTGTAACAGTGGAAAAAGAGCAGATTATACTTGTATCAATGGATTAAATACTTTCATTCACTGAAACATGAAGGACAGTGACAGCAGTTTTAAGATGAAAATTAGAACCAAAGAAATCTGCACTTTGTACACATAAACTGCTCAAAATACACTGATAGCAGTTGATAGGGTACTCTTGATATGGTGGCATATCCCAAAAATAATGAATCATCATTAAAACAGTTTTGAAATCATTATTTCTTGGTTACAAGAGGTAAAAGGACTCTTACTTACATATCTTTTGTTATATGGTGATGTAGCCTCTCTTTCAATGAAATTTTGCACACTTCATGTTGTAATATTGCACATGATAAATCCTGATGTGCTACACAAAGAAGGACCTTTGACAATCTACAAGATGTTTTATTGGTCTCCGTACTTTGGAAATTACATCCGTCTGGCTACCACTTGTCTGTATCTCATTCATATGTGCAGGTCAGGCAGTAAATACTAATTCTCAATAGAATGACATAGAATTTTCATACTTGGGACAAGGATCTACAGGGGCAACCTATTCCATCACATTTTCCCTTCTTAATTTCTGTATTTGTCTTCCTTTCTGTGGAAGAATTTTTAGGAGAGACCTCTTAGGTCTTCAGCAGTGCAACATGACATCATGGGAGTATACCCTAATTTTTGAAAATTTTTGATCTTGGGACTCCTTTACATTTGTTTCTAGTGCATCCAAAAATAGTTTTTGGAAGACAGATGAAGTTTGGGAACCTCCAGTGTAGCCAAAGGAGGAGTGATTGATATTCATGTATTTCCAAAGCAATATTACCACAGTGTTAATAAATTCAGGGGATAATGTATGATCATACATGGGGAGAGACACAGTAGCTCTTCCTATTTGTGCTTGTTAGGAGTTACAATTTTTGACTTAAAGAGTGAAAGAGTTACTATAACTAAAGCCTTTCCTAGAGGAAGCAAGTTTGTGCATTTATCTCATATGAGTTGTTGGCAGCAACACTAAGATGTTCTTTTAAAATTCTTTCTCCTGCTACAGATTTTCATCATTTTACATTCCTATTGCAAGGAATAGGAATAGTGGAATTACATTCCTGTACCTGGTGTAGGTGCCCATGTATTGGCAGGAACTGGGGCTGTCCAACACCAGACACATCTGGTTCCAGCCTTCTCCAACAAGACTACAAGGCACAGATGAGCCCCTCTGCCAAGGTGCTGGTGCCTGTGAGAAAACATATTAAGGAGATGGCAAAACGCTGCACAGGAGAGAAACGAGTGAGGAAAACAACTATGAGAAACAGCCCTGCATTCACCAAGGCTGGTGAAGGAGAGGGAGGAGATGCTCCAGACCCTGGGGCACAGATATCCCTGCAGCCTGGGAGGATCATGTTAAAGCAGTTTGTCCCTTGTAGCCTATGGAGGACCACACTGGAGTAGAAGGTGAATATTTCATGAAAGAAGCTGCTTCTCAGGGAGGGGACCCACTCAGAAACAGGGGAAAAGTACAAGGGGGAAGGAGTAGCAGGGAAGAATTGTTATGGACTGTCCTCAACTCTGACTGCCCACCCCCTGTGTTCTTCAATAGAAGAAACCAGAAAGAAGGAGTTAGGTATGGGGGAAAGTGAGAGAGTAAATGAAAGGGGTTTTAGCTTTTGTCTTTGTTTCATACCATTCAAATCGATTTTAATTATCAATATTCATAAATTAATACTCCCTAAGTTGAGTCTGTTTTGCCCAAGATGGCAATTGGTAAGGGATCTCCATTTCTTTATCTTAACCCATAAGCGTTTTTCCAACTAATTTTCAACCCCCATCCTGTTAAGAAGGGAGAATGAAAGAGCAACTGGGTGGGAGGCCAAGGCAATGGCACCAGAGCAAGCAACATCAGATTTGGACCAGTTTTTTTCTCATTTTTACTTGGTTTCTCAGCCTAAAAAAATCCCATTACCATAACTGAGGATTGAAAAATTGCAGATTTAAAAATTATTGTGTGCCAGTCATTATACGTTCAGGCTTATACCTCATTTTGTGAAGTCTTTATCTGTGTGTGTATATTTAGACTGTCTGGGCAAGATATAAGGTATGAAATAGATCAGAAATTGATTAGAATTATAACAGTCACTGATCTGTAAATATCTGCTCAAATGAGAAGTTCCATTGATGTAGCTGAGCTTAATTATCTCTCATTTTTCAACAGTATTATTTTAATGCTTTATGCTATGCAATCACATTTTAGGTTTTGAAAATAAATCCATGCTCACTATTTTTCAGGACAATGTGATCAAGAATAAAGAGTTGTGAGTTGTACTTAACTCGTTTTTGAGTTATTTGTATTTGAACAATATTGAACAAAATTGAAAAAACAAAGAAAATTGCTTTAAATTATTTCCTTGATTCTACAGAGATGCTACTGACTGGCATTTCAGTTCTGCAACTAAACCTGTTTTAGCACAGAAAGGGATAATATTTAACTCACTCTTTTCTAAGTGTCTTGTATTGATTATGATAGATACCAAGTGTAAAAGGAGGAAAAACATGTAGAAATCCTTTAGAATTCCAATCTCCTTTGAGTAGCAGCTGTGTAGAATTTAGGTGTCTAGCTTGACCTATTTATCTGGATTTCTTCTGTAGCCAGCAGATGGGTACATCCAGAAAGTAGTGCTACTGTTCATCACAGGTTCTTATTCTAGGGTTGAATAAAATACCTTCTGAAAGTAAAGTAATTTGGAAAAAAAAATGTAGATATCTTGATAAATGTCTATAGTGCATAGAAATACACTGGAAAATGTATAGGCTACATAATTAGGCAGAGAAAACCATTCAGATTTTGTGCTTTTATGTGGCAGGTGCCAGTATTGTGTTGGACTTCCCTTGTTAAGTGAGAGTGATAGTTCCTTGGCACAACAAAAATCACTTACACAACCAAACCTCATGGATGGCTTATCCCACCAGTGTCTGCCTCAAAGGAATTCTTCTGTACTCATAATTTCTGCTGTGATAGACCATTATCTTTGCATTTATTCACATTATACAGCAGTAAGTAAGCTGGAGGAGTAGAAAGCACTATGCAGAGAAGTGTGATTGGGTAACAGTAGTAGGTAGACACATTTATGGACACAGATTGCAGGTGGATATATTTTTTCTAGTTTTGTTTCAGTCTTTTATGCGTGTGCACAAATAAAAGTATTTGAAAACAAATAGGGTAAAGAGGTGTCATACCTGAGAAATACACATATAAACATGTCAAACTGGGAGAACCACAGGTGAATCTAATTGTAGTTTCTAAAATATATAATACCTGCACATTCTATTTGGGAAAGAAAAACACATAATGTTTTTGACAGGAGCCCTGGAGTATTTTCTTCTAACCGGTACTCCTAGAAAACTTGTAGAATGCCAGCAGGTGTTGTGCTGATACTGGCGGTTTTTTGCACTTCCTTTTGTACTACAGCTCCAACTGCTTCTGTTGAAGTTCCACCTCTGGAGAGAGAAGTTCTAAAGGACAAAAATGACCCCTATTTCATGATGTGTTTACAAAGTTGTTTTGAACTACTTACTGAGACAAAAAGCATTAGTGACAGCTACCCTTTTTTACCCTAGAAGATTGCTGTTAAAGCATTTCTTAGAGGGTCTGTAATCTCCTCTATCACTGCAAAACATAAAGGAACTAATCAGTCTTCCAGAACATGAAGGATATTGTAAAGGAATTTAAGGCATTACCCCTCGGAGAACAATTTTAATGCATTAGATTTGTTCTCTTTCAGAGAACAAATCTAATTTAGATGCTACCAGGTGCACATTTAAGGGTCTGACAGACATGAAGAAATGCTAATGCATTACAATTTAAAGGCATAAAATTTGCCACTGTGTTCTCTCCAAAGCAGGCAGATCTTGGGGAGATGTAGCAGGATTGAAAATACAGAAGACAGTACAGTTATATCATATTGGTACAATACTGATAAGGGAAATTCCCAGACACTTAAATTCAATCCTGCCTACTATTAAATGATTAGAAAAAACAGCATTTATTTATTTATTTATTTATTTATTTATTTATTTATTTATTTCAGGTCTCTGTCAATCAGGGCTTTCTCTCATTTTTCAGTGTATGTGTTAGAAGTTAGTGTGTGGTAGGGCAACAAGTCTAGTGGGCAGCTGTGACAGCTTCTTAAAGACAGTTTAACAGTGCAGACACAGGTTGCTCTGTGATGACTGGCCTCAATAATGGACATCTGGTAACTAGTTAACTACTGTAGCAAGTGAGCTTCCAGCATATCCTTAAATATCTAGGAGTGGAACACTAGTGGGAATCTTATTGTTATTTGTCACCCTTTTTTAACAGAGTACAATGGTGCAAAATTTCCTCCCCCATAGAAAACTGTCCCTGGAATTACAGAAACATCTATAATCACAGCAAGTAAACTACACCACTTTTTTCCTATTAACTGAACCAAATATTCAGTTCTTGAGAATTGGTATGAGACAAGAGGCCTAGCCAGATTTGGTTAAAGATTTATTTGTCGATAAGAGGAAGATGGACATTTTGAGTTAGTCTGTTTCAGCTAAGGACAGACCAATAAGGAGGCTGTTTAAAGTAGAGCCAAGATAGGATACATATTTATTTTTAATTATAAATATTATAATTTGATAAAAGAGGTAAGGAAATAAGAAATGATTGTTCACTTTTCCTCACAGGAGAATCAGTTAGTTCCTTGTAGGATTTTGTTTTGAGAACCTGACAATCTTCCTATCAGGTTTGGGCTAGACACTGGGAAACGGAGGCAGGGTGGATGAATTATCACAATTCCCAGAGACACTGCAGCAGCTACAGTACAATTGCTTCATCTGCAGGTGACTTTTGTTACTACCCTTTTAACTTAACATAAATAACCAGTGCTGTATTTAGTACTCCTGGCAGTCCCTGCTTGAAAATGCATGCTAACCTTGCGCGTGGCCTTTTAAAACATGAGGTTAATTCACTAGTTTCAGAGATGCAATTTTACACAGGTTTCATTTTGAGTTTTTTTTTTCTGAATATGTTCCCCAGTTGCATGTTCCTAAAAGTGGAACAGCATGCTGTGTTGTGATGTTGAATACAATTGCTTTATCTTCTTTTCTGACCTTAAAGTTTAATTCAGGAATGTGGATTTATATAATTCTTCATGTGTACTGGTCAGTCTGAGGTGTGAAATCAAAAAATCCTTTTTTTTAACTCATTTATACATGCTTATAATACAAATATTACATTACCCTCCCCCCCCGCCCATGCACCAGCCAATCTGTGGCATATTTAACACCACTATGTTGCTGCTGTTTCCATTTGTTGCTGCTTCTGTGAAGCTGGTGTTCTCAAGTATGTTTGGTATTGTGATCAGTGACAGGCAAATAAATAGTCTTTGGAGGATCTGGGCATAATTGATTTCTGCAGAAGTCTGTGACGCAGCAAGGAAATAAGCATTCCAAGATTCTGCCCAAGACCCAAACATTTGCATTTAGTTTGCATTTAGCCTTCTTAAACCAATAGTGCTAAATAACTAGATAATTTCTTTGTATTTATGAAGAGGTAATGGTGAGAGGAAACCTGATTGTTTTTTATTTACATTTTTGGACTTCAGTGATTTAATCCTAGCATAAGCCTTTCATTTAGCTGCTTAAATCTTCCAAGAATTAAGTTTGGTCCTTAGCTGTTTTCTAAGTGGTGGTCTCTTCAGTTAGTAATATTGTGCTACCAAGACAACATACACTTGCTGATTGGTCAATGGACTTAAAACTAGAAAAGAAATAATGAAAGAATATAAATGGCTAAGCACATCTCACTCTCCATGCATATATAATTTTAATGCATATAGAAGATCTTTCCCTTGTGAAATAAAAATCTGCTTCTAATCTCCATAATGAAAAAAGAAAAGGAAAAAAAAATCTCATCAGAGGGAAATTTGATAAAGAGCATGTTAGCTTGGAAAACTGCAGGTAAGAACAGTTTTTCACTTCCAAAGAATTATTCAGATATTAAAGAGTAGTTGCTGAATGAACTGGATTTTAAACACAAAATATTGACATCCTCCACTGTTCTCAAGTAGTACAATCAGCAATTTGATGTTTAAGATTTTAAAAGATTTTAAGATATTAAAACTTAGGGTAAAATACCATTAAAAAAAAAAAAAAAAGATGTCCTCGTCCTGGGATAATTTTTCATTAAAAATTATCTTGGTAAGCTCTCCATTAATCAGAAGGAATTTTATTAGACAACTTAAATACATCCACTACTCTATAAACTAAGCAAGCACTAGACTAAGGCAAATTTGTAGTAAAAGTTTGTAGCTATCTCTTCAACTGACAGATATGTAAAGGATCTTACAGTCACATGCCACTGCTGATACTCTTTGAATATCAGATTTATGTCTTTGCATCTATAGAGTAGCAGAGTTACTAGGAAAAGCCTGAGAATTAAAGCCTTGGAGAACTCTTAAATTAACATTTTAAATTTATCATTATCTGATAGATTCTATACAAATAGTAATTTTTGGAAAATAAACAATCACAGAAATTAAAAGGTAACTCAGACTTTCTACTTTGTCTGAAAACAAAATAAGAACACCTGAGCATGAAAAGATGTATTGGAGTCAAAATAAATTAGGTATGTCTGTGTAGCCCTACAAGGAATACAATATAACTTATTACCATTTAAATAATACTGAAAAAAATTTAACAAGGAAGAAATTAATGGATATTGTTTGTCCTGGTTTCAGCTGGGGTAGTGTTAATTTTCTTCCCAGTCGCTGGTGAGTTGCTGTGCTTTGTGTGACATGAAAGGCCAGTGTGACATGATGTTGATAACACACTGATGTTTTGGCTCTTGCTAAGCAGTGCTTACCCTGAGTTAAGGACTTGTCAGTGTCTCGTGCTCTGCCAATGAGGAGCTACACAAGAAGCTGGGAGGGAGCACGGCCATATCAGGTGACCTGAATGGGTCATTGGAAAGGGATATTCCAACACCATAGGACATCACGCCCAGCACATAAACTAGGGGCAGCTGGCTGAGAGAGGCCAAGAACTGCCCAGGGTTGGGCTGGGCATTGGTCAGTGCATGTTGAGCAACTGTATTGTGCATCACTACTTTTTCTTGGGTTTTATTCCTCCTTCTCTCTCTTTTCTTGCCATTACAATTGTTATTGTTGTTGTTGCTATTGTTGCTATTGTCGTTATTAATTTTATCTCTTTTATTAACATGCTTTCATCTCAACCCACAAGTTTTATTTCCCTTCCGACTCCCCTCCTCACTGAGGGCAAGCAGATGAGTGGCTTCGTGGTACTTGATTGCTGACTACGGTTAAACCACAACACTATTTTAAAAGCAGCCTGAGAATATGAACTTGAGTTGAACCTTTTTATAAAAGGGAAAAAAAGCCAAACAGAAGTTAATATTATTGATAAAAGAATGTGATACTTACCTTTGTTATTCATTTGTCATTCAGTGTGTGTTTAGCTCACTAGAGATTTCTACTTGATGCAAACCGTGAACTGAAAGGAATAGTGTGAATCTTCAATAAAAAATAACAGAAAGTCTGCCTGTTAGTCTTTTTTTAATTAACTTTGGACCTTGAAAAAACATTCCAAGAGCACTTTGCCTACCTTGTGGAACTGCCATATTATCAAGCTTGGTAACCAAATATTTTAATGTAGAACTTTGGGTTCAATTTAAATGTATTAAGGTCTTCCATAAGAAGAACTTTGGAAGTACCATTCTACAACCAAAGGTCATTCACTTCTGTGGTTTTTATTTCCAGACTGAGCATCAGGAAAGCTCTTATTTACAATGTACTGACAACTGAGCATCAAAATCTCCCTAATAATTACCACTTTTAAGTCTGGTGCATTCCATAGACTTCAGTGAGACAAAACTTGTTTGGAATCAGAAGTGGAGCTAAAATGTACCCAGAGTGTTTCATATATAAGAAACCTACTTGTCACTATGTGAAATGTTCAGTTGAAGTCACCAACAATACAGGCAGATCCAGGAAAATTTGGAGTGGAACTTTTAGGCACACTTATGTGTGCCCTAGACAATGGTTATCTTATGTGGAGCTTTTGGGCACATCCTATTGACTTTGGTATAAAAATTTCTGTGTGATAACAGTTTCAGAAAAAGATTTTGTCAGTCAGAGTAACACTGTCAGAGCATTGTTGCAAAAGCCAAGATTGTCCTTTCCATCTCCTCCAGGGGAGGAGGAAATTCAATCCATATCTCACTGTCAGGGTGAGGGCTTTAAACAGGAAATGTTGTGTGAAAGCTGGTACTTCACTACCAAAATCAGTCTAGAACAGCACTACATAAAATTACAGTTCTCCCTCTGTTCTGTGAAAGAATGTCTGGAGATACATTTACAGTATATTAATCACAAATAACTTCTGATTAGCATATTGGTGGCCTTTCTGGGGTGGCTCTTGCTTGATTTCTTTTATTGAAACTGATCTACTACAAATAAATTCAGCAGTTGTTGGATGAGGTTGTCTTCACGCAAAGCTCAGTTTTCCCAGCACAGAGGCTCTCACGGCCTCCACTGAAGAAGGCAAAGCCTGTCCAAGAATGATCAAGAGACCAGGCTCAGAATCATCATTTCTTAACTGTGGTTTACACGTACATGTTGCCTTAATTACAGTTCCTTTAGACGCTTCTCAGGAAGGATCACACCAGGAAAGGATGCTCAGGGGAAAAATATTTCTGCCTGATAAATCTATAGATCTCAGTTAACGATTGGGCAGCAGAGGACAAATATCAAAAGTAAACCTGACTATTTCTCAAATGTCAAACTGTGCATGAAGGACACTTTTCAATAGACTACTGCCATAGTTTACCTTATGCTATGCAATGCTATCTAGAAAATGCTGACCAAAACAATGTTTTCCCTCAAGGAATCTGTTCCATGATAATTCTCTGAATTTATCTCTATTCAAACTTCAAGGAGACAAATTCCAAAACTCTTACTGTAACCTTTACAGTTGACTTGAAATGCATTGTAATTGTATTTGGGTTTTGATTTCAACTTTTTTAAAGGTATTTTTCTATTAACATTACATTGACTGCTTACATCAAAATAGGTGGCATAGTTCTGAGAAAGAAGTTTAGTGGGTCACACATTTAAACTAAGGTGGATGTAATAGCCTACTTAAATTAATGTATTATCATATAGTCATTATAACAGTGCATGTATGTTATGTATATAACAGCATTACCCTCTTGAAGCGGTCTATGATTCAGCAGTTGAGTATTATTGAAACTTGCCTAAATCCACTTTTAAAATAGACAGAGATATGCCATCACACTTTAACAAATTCATCACTGTAAAGTGTTGCTTGATATTTAGTGGAACAATACAGTCCAATGTTTTAATTTGCTTAGGCTTCAGATATTTAAGGAGTGCCTGATTTAGTAAGAGAGCATTTACTAGGTTTTACGTCAAAATTACTGTATGAAAAATTATTTATTAAAAGCCTTTTTGCATTGTCTTGTTACTTTGCAAGATTTTTTTTCCAAAAAGGATCTATTTTAACTTAAGATGAATTCTTACTTTCCTTTTCTTCTTTTCACTGTTAACTTTAACTAAATATCTTTAACTGTCTTTAAATAAATTGGTCAGTAAATCCGGGTATTTAAATAAACTGATTTTTTTTTTCAGCTGTGAGTAAGGCTTAACTTCTTCAGATTTCTTTGGCTGAATAGGTATAGATTTATATATAAGGCATAAGTTCTGTTATTTACACATTCTCATGTCTAAAAATAAATAAAAGAATCAAGCATATTTACTGGAACTAAGTACTCAGGAAATTGGATAATCTGATTCACAATTGTGGAGTGCAGATGTTGATCAACTGCCTTTTCTCAAACTGGCATGTCTCTACTGAAATTAGTGTATTAGCTGTAGTGTGCTTGCTTATTAAAGAAACACAAAATTGTTAAAAGAAAATTAGTGGGATTTCAGAACTAATTACTTGAAAGTTAGAAAACAACAGAATGAGTATTTACTATGAAAACTTAGTTCGTCTGACTGAGTGCACATAGTGCATTTTCCATGCATCTCTCATTTCATTCAGTGTTAGTAGCAGATACTGTTCACTTAAATGTTCCCCCATTCAAACTATGCTCTGTGGATAATATTAATAACATACTTCTGGAATTGCTGTGATATTTATCCTTAGGATTACAATATTAATTAATTATTTTCACAGCATATTCATAGCTTTGAGGTGAGGGAGAGACACTAATCTCAGCTGCAGAGATACCAGAATTGGCCAAAACATTTGGCTATCTACATTGAAGTGCTAGGATCAGAGACTTCCCTTTTCATTGTGCACAAAGTACACCTCTGGTGACTTCAGTAGAGATTTCCAGAAGTGTTTGCCACTGCAAATCAGAGTCTGTATTTATTTGGTTTGCAATTCTAGTTCAAGAGCCCTCCAACCCCCTTCCTCTTCTTCTCCTCTTTCAAAGATACCCAGAGTGGGCCAGGTACCTATCCCCAGCACTGTCAGTGAATGGTCTCTGACAGACAAATCTTAGTCATCCCATGCCAAACCCTGCAAGGTTTAAGAGAAATCTTTTAACCCATGACAACACTGTAGCCTCATGCTATAGCCCTGAGAATTGGGATATGTTTTGCACCAGCATAGACACAGGATCTCTACTGTATTTCCCAGTAAATAAGGTGGTGCTTACTGGAAGGAACCGTACGGCCAAGTGAAGAGGGATCTAACTTTTCAGGGCAGTGTTGAGGGCCTTTCTCTTGCCCCATTCTCACACAAAATATTCTACTTCATTCATTCCAGTCCTCTATGAGACCAGAACACACTGAATAAAGTAGAAGGAAGAGTAAGGGAATAACTAATAGGTTTTTCCCAGGAACTGTGAGAACTAAATTAAGGTGTGACCAGCTTGATAGTAGTATTTCCTAGCCCTAGAGTGCTTGCGTTTGGAAAAACAGTTACATTGTCTCACTAATGATACCATTATTTCAATATTTTTGCTGTGATGATACAAATTGCATTCTGTGATAACTGTGAGGTGAAAAGGACAGTGAAACACCTGCTGAAAGCTGTTTCTCTGCCTGATGACGTTTTTACCCTAACTTAACTGCTGGTTAACAGTACTTCAGATTATCATGGGCATTAGTAGCTTGATCATTCAATTGATTTTTTTTCATTTGCAGAAATGTAGCTATATTCTGATGGACTTATGCAAAAAATGGCATGATTTATATATTGTAATAGGCTAAGAGAAAGCAACACAAAATCCCACCCACCCACCCATCCCTAAAAAATACCCCAACCAATTAAAACAAACAAAATCCCACACCAAACAAACAAACAAACAAACAAACACACCTAACCAAACAAAAAAACAAAACCACCTTTACAAAATACCCAACCCAGGCAACTATATAAAAAGCATTCCAGAAGACATTTTATGTTATTTTGCGGAAGTGCAACTTATATGTACACACATAAAATGAAGTGTGAAGGCAATGAAATT
Source organism: Struthidea cinerea (assembly GCA_013397865.1). NCBI lineage: Eukaryota > Metazoa > Chordata > Aves > Passeriformes > Corcoracidae > Struthidea > Struthidea cinerea. The sequence goes on along the minus strand of VZTI01003859.1, from coordinate 91,268 downwards.
ATTTTTTTTTAATGTCATGTTAAATGTCATAAAACTTAATAAATCATCACTCTTTTCAATTTCTCACTACTAAATTGAAATTCTTGAAGGAGCTTTTATTAAAGAATATTTGCTTGGTAACAGAACATTGTGGACTTGGATTTCTATAATGAAAAACCATTTCAGAGGGATTTGGACTGAATGGAAAATAAATGTCTCTTAAATATACATATTTTAATCTCTTTTCACATACATAGTACATCATCACTGCAGGAGCTCGCTCTCATAGTAGCTGTATCTGTTATTTTCTTGTCTTTACCTCAAAGGAAGCCCCTTGCATTCTGTAAGTATTGGAATCACTGCTTTAAATTTTAACTTGTGATGATGTGAAAATCGGCAAGGAAGTAATAAAATAGAAAATTGTTAAATTGTACTCCTTTTAGGAAAGGAATGCAACCAAGTTTGAGCACAGCCTGAGAGATTGTAATCAGCTTTACAAAAAATTAAAACATTATTTAACTCTAAAAATGGGTAGTAGTAGTGTGAGAATGATGCCAGCTTTTTAACCAGGGGGGGAATGTTTAAACTTACTTCAAACATTTCCTACATGTATCATAGTTCTGCAAGTAATGATGGTCTTACGTGCCTTGTTTTTGGAATCTGAAAGCTTGGTGACAGCTTCAAAAGTTTCCTTAGTATGAGGCAACTCAAAGCTAGCTGGGTTTAAGATAATCACCCAAAGCTTTTACTGAGAGAAGCATTTTTTCCCTCCCAATTTATGTGTTAAATTAGCATGCCTAAATTCAAACAGAAAGAAGAAAACATTTGCCCAAACTTGCAGAGAGCTTTCTGATACACAAAAAGATAGCCACCTCTCCTTCCTTTAACTGACCACAAGGAGTCACGAGGTATCTATTTTCATTTTGGTTCCAGTACTTTTTTGGGGAGGGGAAAACAATTAAGAAGCAATGTATATCTATACACATATAAATGTATATGTAATTTTGGATATATGTATTCACATATGCACATAGCCATATAGCTTTCAAACTTCAGAGTTGATCTGGAAATAGAAATAAATCCTGTGTGGTGCTGAGTTGAAAGTGCAGAAAATAGGGCATGGAAAGTCGTGACACTCCTCTATCTTGCATATATACTTAGAATCAGATCATATGTGACCTTAAACATGGACAAGAGATTTGGCTATGTTTAAAGAAGTTTTTTTGAAGCACTAGTGTTACAAATATTAATTTATTACTATCTTAAATGTCAACACGATAAATATTTTTCTGTGAGGTAGATTCCTCCCAAATAAGGATAATCCTTTATTTAATGTCACAGGTGTTCTTATTTTCTTACATTTTCCATTCTTATACTTTTTAACAGACTCCACAGCAGAACTGATAATTTTTTATTATCAGTTCTAGCTGGAATACACTTAGCATCATCTGCTTGTTTTTAATGTAGCTCTTGCACATAAATAATCTGCTGTTCAGATAAAATGAAGTAATTACTAGATACTAAGAAAAGTACATACATTGTGCGTATATTGTGCACACTAAGAGCAGATGCTCTCCATCTCCTATTTAGATGGAAGAGGAATCCTGATCTGAATGTAGTAAATGACAATTTAGTATTGTCACTACTCTGTAAGCCTGCCTTGTGAATTGAATATAAAGTTCTAGAGCAGGTTTATTCATGCCAGATTATTTTAGTTGCCCCTTTCTCATTTAAATTTCTTGCGTTTAGCTGTCTTACCAACTCTGCACGCTTAGAGAAGCATGGGCTGACTGTAAGAACGCTCCACTTCTTTTTGACAGATAAATAGTCTGTCTGGGAATGCTCCTTAACAGGTGTAATCCAACACTCTGGCTCAATAATTTGAGCTCAGGCTGTAGGATCCTTTTATTTTAGGCTTACTTTTATCTTTGTGTAGTGTGTCATCTGTTGACTCTAGTAAGCTCTGTGATTATCAGTTTTTGAAGACAACATATCACTAGTATTTCATTGTTCTTCCATGGAGGAAGGGTAGGAATTTTCATTTCTGTCCTTCAAAGAATGCGGGACGGCATTTCTTCTCTTGAAAGCTAAAAAATGTGGAAATCAGGAATGCAGAACATGTTCGCTCAGCTTTACAGTGAACAAAAGAACTGACCAACCACATAACCCAGGATGGGCTGTGACCTGCAAAGTGTGCTGACAGACATTTTTTCATTCTTGGATATTCCAGGCTACATGGTCTAACTTAATATTTCTCCACACTGACATTATGCTGCATTAGAGAAGAAATTGATAACGGAGAATACTTGCTGGCATCAGCATGAAGGGGTGAGATATTTAAAGTCTCTTCTGTATTTGAATAATCTAGAGAGCTGCCTCACAAGTTCTCACCTTGGAACCATTTTTTTTCTGAGGAAGGAGTCTAACGCATTATCCTAAAAAGAACATCTAATCAGTGCCATCATCAAATGAATGAAATTAATTAAACCAATCAAATCAATGAAATACACAGTAACAAATCCTCAACATCCAAACTGGAAGAGTCAAAAGTAAGAAAGAAATTCGAACATGGAACTGCAAAATTATTAGCCATAGTTTGTTACTGTGTAGTTTCATGAAGCCTCAGCATCAGAACAGAAACAAAACAAACTATATTCACCAAACTTAAAAGGGGCTTGAAGAGTATTGTAAGGAACAGTTGACTTTGGTTTACTTACTAGGGAAATGGTTTGAAATAACAACAACAACAAAAAAATAGCAATATATAACAATAACAAAAAAAGGAGAAATCATTGCAATAAAGGAAGAGCAAGATAATGTACTATTCCCATATTAAAGCAAATTTTAACATATCCATCACTAAAGATAGTTAAGAAAAACTTACCTTTCTTAGGGTAAAAAGACAATCTCCTTACGTATTAACAACAGAATAAGAGTAATCATAAAGCTGAAAATTTAGTTTTTCACAACAGGGTGTGTCCTGGCTGCTGTCCCACCTGTGTCTGGTATTTCAATCCTCTCTCTAAAGTGAATAAGATCTTTCAGGGAAACAAAAACAAAACCAAAAACACATATGGAGAAAAACAGGTCCCCCACACTCCCAGGCTCACTTTCACTCCAGACTGCTCTCTTGACCCCTGATAGCCTCACAGATTACACATTTTCCCTTCAATGAGGCTGTTGAGTGGCACAGTGTGTTTGGGATCAGGATTTTCTTCGCTGCTGCTCCTATTTTTGTAGTTTTCCTCTATGCTGTTGTGGGTACTCTGGAAGCTGCAGTCCCTCTGGGGAAAGGCCTCCTCCTTCTCTGACCATAGTGCTCCCACCATTGTTTCTCACTCCTGCTTTGTTTCCTCCTCCTCTCTTTCCCCACTTTTTTGTTCCCTTCTTAAAATATCTTTCCACAAAGGCATGACCACTCTGGCGGAAGGACTCAGACATGCCCTAAAAGGGGGTCCACTGGTGCCAGCTGGAACTGCACAGAGCAGCCTCTCTCTTTCCTTTCAGAGGTGCCTCTGAAGCAACTTGCTGCCAGCATCTGGGCACCTGCACCCAGTACAGGAACTAAGTTGGCTGCTGCTTCAAAATTTTCCAAAGACAAAACAAAGATCCCTGCAAATGGTTGTAGAAACCAGCTGGCTAGGAGATAGCACAACAGAGGACATGCAGAACTGAAAAATGCACAATGATGAACAAAAGGAAAAACACCCTGGATTCTGGTTTGTCAATTCAGAACTACTCATTATAGCACAATTTTGCCAGGAATGGTGGGCAGCTCAGCCCAAAACTCTAGGAAATGTTAGGGAAGAAGAGACCAGAAAATATCCCTATTGTACTGTCACATCTTGAACACTATAAGCATTGTAACCCTTTTTCAAAATACTGAGGCGCAAAAATGCAGAGAAGAGTAACAATTATGGCTGAAGTTACAGCATGACTTTTAGAAGAAAAGGAACTGTAAAACCAGAAAAATGAAGGCTATGAGCAATAGATAATGCATACCTGCAAAATCAGGTATGGTACAGAGGAGGTAAGTATAGACTATTCATTACTCTTTTTAGCACAAAAAAACTGGCAGGCACCCACGGAAATGAGCAGGCAGCTTTTTTTCTGGGCTTTTTTCAAAGGGAAAATTCTTGTTCACAGTGTGCTTAACATTAAGATGTGAAATTAATTTCCACAGGAGGTTATTAGCAACAAAAGTGCAAATGAATCTGAAAAAAGTTATTAGGGCAATTAGTGGAATGAAAGTCCATGGGGACTGATGAACGTGATCACGTGACTCAGGATGTCGTGAAACTACTGATGCCTGGGAAGGAATACCAGCAGATGCATTACTTTGTAACAAGCCTTGGAGAGCAGGCTTTGCAGGATGCTACTGAAGGCAAGTTATTGGCCAATGGTCTGAACCAGCACAACAGTCCTTAAACTCAAAAGGTGGGGAGCAGCCTTACTTAGCCTAATTCCATTGAAATATATATGTACTAAAGAAAATAGTCTTTCGATTTTACCTGCTTTTCTCTCTTTTTCTCGTGTTGATAAGTTGCAGGCCTGAGTTATGCATTCTATTTTCATTACCTTTTTCCTCCCAGAAAATGTGAGACAGGGCAGTAGGAAAATAAAATTGCAGTACCAGCTGTACAGTTACCAGACAAATAGAACTCTAATATGGAAGAAGGCTCACAGGAGATGGGCAAAGGTACTCACTTCATGGAATGATGTATGGAGTGACTGACTAACCTACATTTGTATTGTGTTTTCAGCACATTTTGTTTCATTGTTTTATCACTTTGTTTCATTTGATTTATCTAGTAAAACAGAAATCCCATGTAACATCATCTTCAAATAAGTAAATTTTACATTAAATATAGTCTTTCCTCTGTGAAACATCTAAAAGGACACAGTCAGAGAGTATTGGATCGTGGTACTACTATAAATCAGCACATTTTCTTTTGAAATAACACATTCATTAAAACTATGCTGAGGAGCCCCCAACCATACCTGAAAAGTATTTCAAATCTTCTGTTTGCTTCTCTGCAAAGGATCTGTCATGGAACATTTTAGTTCCAGTTTGGCTGTTTTTGTAGATAGAGTATTGACTGCAACAGCAAGTTTCAGCTTATTTTTCAGTATACAGTCTGATGAATAAATAAGATAACTAAAAGAAATTACAGTCTTTTCTGCACATTTACTTTATCATTTATGATAAAAATAGAGCTCAGCTCAACCTATTTACTTTGGACTTTTGTTGATTTCATAGGTTTTATCTCTGTAAATATTACTCAGTGTAGGTTTTTCAGTGCTCTCCATTCACATAGCTTCACTCCAAATACTCATACATTATTCTTAATAAATCCCAAATATATCCACTCAGTTATCAAACTGTTCTGATGTCAATCCATGAAGTTTGTTGTTTTTTTTTTTTTTTTTAATTCTCCTCCCCATCCCACCAAAGGAGCAGGGTGAGAGAGTGAGTGAGTGAGTGAGTGACTTCTTGGTACTTAGATGCTGGCTGGAGATAAACCCCAATACACATTGATTAAGGAAGATAGAACATGGTGTTACACAGAAGGCACTGTCTAAGTCAGCAAATTTGGACTAAGTGGGACAACAATGCAGTGATCAGTGACAAATAAAGATTCCCATTAGAAAATACAGTAACATTTACAAACATTTTCTAAAAATGACAGAAAATACTGTTTTTTCTGCACAAAAGAAAAGAAAAAATTGTGGAAGTTGCATAGAACACAACTTTGCCCTAAAATGTAAATTCATTAGCTCCAGCACTTAGCACTCCTGTGGCTCTCAGCTCCAGACATTAACATCTTTAATGTTCAATATTCATGCTGTGCTCCTATAGTAGTAACTTTTAATAAAAATGTAAGGAGAACATTAACTGGAACACATTAACTTTATAACATGTTTTTATTTGAAAGTAAAGCAATTAAATTGTGTCATGAATGTATTCTCTCAAATTGCAACTCTCAAACAGATGCTCTACTGCACTTCCTTGACATGGAAGTAAATGCAGCTTTTAAAATAGGAGTTGTATAACATAAATAAAAAGGATTATGATGAAGTTTAAAATACCACTTTATAGACAGTTATCTTGGTAAGTAATAATGATGAATTTTTCTAGTGTGTTCATTGATCACATCATTCTCACCCAAACACAGATTTCCCAGCAGCTGGGAAAAAACCTCAGAGTCTGGTAACTATCTGCTTTATTTCAAAAGGAGCTAGTTACATGCAGTAAAATACCAAAGGGGGGTTGGATTTGGTTTTGTTTTTCATACATTCCAGTGCTAAAGGTTTTGTGTGGTAGCTGTGTTTCCATTTTATGGGTGCTTTTGGCTAGGCTAAGTAGCACTGGAGGCAAAGGAGTGAGATCCCTGCCTGCAATTGTAAAAAGGAAATACAAGAGGTTATTTTGCATAAATTAATTTATTCTGATTGCTTGGGCTTGGTATTTAAAGATCTTGTTTCACCTTATATTCAGTGTAGGCCATTTAGAGAAAAATTTTATAGTAGTAAAAATGGTAATGTACAAGGAAAAAAAGTCTCTAGAGTCTATCTCAAGGTAAGTTTGTCCAATTTACATCATGTTTTCTTCTGGTCCTGAGACTGCATGTTTAAAATTGTCAAATTTCTATAAATAAATACAGAAAAGTTGGAATTATTTTCAGATAAGTGAAAGGCAAAATAAAGCCCAGGAATCTTATTTCATATTTAGCAGGTCAGCCCCTTGGGATTTTATTACTGTAGCAGTCAGGACTAATCGAAGCCTTGACAAATTTGAAAATCACCTGCCTGTTTTACTCATGTTCCTGACAAAATGATAGTATTTTTAACTTCACTGAAAGAAAAACACTTACTTTTCTTTCATTGAAAATAGACTTTGTGAAGTGCTGACAATTACTGATTCTCAGCTAAGATTTAAAACATCCCACTTCATTTGTCAATGTTGTACATCCACATGTGGTTTCAAAGTTAACTGAAGAGAAAAAACAATTTGAAGCACTTTTAGCAGAGAAAAGGAGAGCTGTACAGGACATATGGCATTACAGATAACTTATAAAAAAATAATTAGAAATCACCCATAATTTGGAATTTACATAGAAGTTTATTAGTCAACTTGAGGATATACATTTCTTGGTTTTTTTTCTTTTTTGTCTGTTTTCTACTTGAACATCAAAAATTAAATGCTGTATGGATGATATGACCCACCAGAAGTCTAATCAATCTACTGAGTCTGTGATTGAAAAACAGGATATATAAGAGGACTTAGCTGGGGGCGTTGGTGTTGGGCAGAAGAGTTCAAACACTTTAATGTTAAAACATTATGTTTAGACTCTACTTAAACATGGAGTTAGCTGTACACTTTAAAATTCACCCAGCTATATGTGTTTTGAGTTATTTTTTCAGAGCTTATCTATATATTTAACTGCCAGGATTGTAGTTCATTCCCATCTTGATTTTTAGGACCTGACATAGATATTCTCAGAGTATGCTTTCTTGGAAACTGTTCAAATAAAATACAGTATTACATTTGAAAAGAATCCTATTGCAGTTCTATCAACATCCCAGTCTACTTTTGTATTTTTGCATTTTTAATCTGTACTTAGATGGTGGGATTAACACAAATATTTCCTCATTAGTAGAAATTAATTAAGAAATTAAGAAGCAAGTACTTTAGCTTTAGACTATTATTCATCCTTCAGTCTTTAATCCAGACCCCAGAGTGGAAAGCATGTCCACAGTCAATTGACCATGACTGATGTATAGGTGCTTAGAATGGCACTAAGGTAAAATCCAAGTGAGATATGGCTTGATTCTGCTGTTTTCAGCTCATGTGGTAAGAATGGGTGTGGACTGAGATAGCTTCTGTAATGTTGGCTGGGTGCTGCTCTGCTTTGGAGGTTTGAGTTCTTGAATGATTAATTCAACAGCTTGTTAAAATTTTCCATGTAAATAATGTTAAATGTTGATTAAATATGTGCACTATGAGAGTCCTTCCAAAGTGCAGCTGTTAAAAATGTGATAGCTGTAGTCTCCTGCTTATTCCAGCGTATGCGTTAAATAAGGTTTTCTTGAAACATTGAATATGCATTTTAATGCACAAAGCTCCTCCTACATTTGGCACATCTCCTTAATCTCTATTTATTTCTATAAATATTGGGTGACATGTGCACCCTGTTAGTAATTTTAGATTGTGACTAGAACGATGCCATTTTAGAAGTATCTCCATCTGTTCTTAAATGCACCAAAAAAAAAAAAAAAATCACTAAAAAACAAACCCCCGAAAACCCTGAGAATGAATATGAAAAAAATATTATCTATGAGGACTAAACAGTATTCTAAATTGGCTGCTTTAGTCTGGAATCCTTTTAAACATTTTAACAATGACAAAAAACCCTCTATCCAAAATAAAAAAATACAACATTAATATGAACATAATTTTATACAGTCATAATGTATGCAGATTGCAGTGCAATGCTTAGGTCTGTCTTCCTTCATGTCCTTGCTATTTTGTAAACATAGCTAAAGCACCTAAAAACACTGAAGATTAAACATTTCTGATTTTCTCTGCTGCCTGTAAAGTGTGGTAGAATCTTTTCTGAAGTACGTCTCACACCACTTTGAGTTCTAAGAGAACACAGCAGCTGTTTTTCATAAGCCAGCTATAAACAGCAGTAAAGAACATTCTGGACATTGACTCATAAATCACCTCATATAACACCCTTACAAGCATTGGCCAGTATATAAAATCCAACTGTAGTGTTTGATACATATGCATGTCCATAAATAAGCTGTTAATGTAATGCTTAGAGATACATAAGCATGTCCACAAAGCCCATCATCAGGAAATGACTTCTAAAAAACCTCTTTAATAGCCATTGCATGCATGCAGGGGAGCAGTGTTATATTCTTTTCTCATATTGTTTATTTAAGTGAATGTAATAGATTTTAGGCTGAACTGAAAATCCTAAAATGCACATGGAAAAAATGGAGGTGATCAGGGCAATATTTCAACCAAATAAGCTTTTAGAGATTCAATTACTGCTCAAATAAAAGTGTTACAACAAACGTAAATCTGTGCTTGAATATATATAAAAATCTTACTCAACAGAGAACAGATTTATTTTTCTTAAATGAGCCAAAGTTAACCTCGACACATTAAAGATAGCTTAGTATAGAGCATTTTCTATAAACAAAAGTTCTCTTCAAATGGTGCATTGTCCTCAATCTTTTTTGTGTCAGACTGATTTAGGTCTACCAAGAGTAAAAATTGTTGGAATGGACTCTGTTCTAGCAAACTATTGTTTCGCCTAAAATTTGAAAACTTTTTGAAGCCCTAGTGATAAAATAGCTCATCTTGCTATGAAAAAGCAAAATGCATCCAGGACGAAGAGAATTTTAAGTCTTCACCGACCACAAAATATTCTAAGTTGGAAAGGACCCATCACAATCATCAAGTCCAACTCCTGGGCCTGCAAAGGACCATCCCCAAGAATCACACCAAGGACCTGAGAGCATTGTCCAAACACTTCTTGAACTCTGTCAGGCTTACTGCTGTGAGTGCTTCCTTGGCGAGTCTGTTCCAGTGCCCAACCACCCTGTGGGTCAAAAACTTTTTCCTGATATCTAGACTAAACCCCCCCGACACAACTTCATGCCATTTACTCGAGTCCTGTCACTGGGCAACACAGAGAAAAGATCAGGGTCTGCCCATCCTTTTCCCCTCATGAGGAAGGTGCAGATTGAGATGGGGTCTCCCCTTAGTCTTCTCCAGGCTGAACAGACCAAGTGAGATCAGCCACTCCACATATGTCTTTCCCCTTAATGCCCTTCACCACCTCCATAGCCAACCATGGATGCTTGTAATAACTTTAGATCCTACTTTTACTGAGCTCCTGTAACAAATGAGTTAATTGCAGGATGTCTCCTTGTATATCTACAATGAATCCTAACCAACAAATGCTTCTGCATCACTACCAATTTCAAATTCTTTGCTTTTTTCATCAGCAGTATTTCTTTTACACGTTCTCATTGCTGCTGGACTGTGTGATTTATTCCCTTTTGTCTTGCAGTTCTCAGCATTGTTCTTTGAGAACTGACCCATTCATTGCAGAGACACCTTTTTTTAGTCAGTGATTTACCCTTCTGTGACTCTTATTATAATACCTACGTTTAATTATGTAGAGTTTCTTTCTTCCTTCCTTTGCTTGCTAACGAGCATTTGGGAAGCACAGTTTTCACTAGCCTTGGAGGTACTTGTCAAGATTTTCAGAGCAAGCCTCTTTCCTCACACTAAGTTTGTGTTTTGCCTTTCATGTTATACTAAATATGGTCACTGAATAACTTCTGGCTGGGATATTCAAATATGGATGACAGCTATACTGCAGGTTTGCAGAAAGATGGGTCTGCAGTTTCACAGGCCACCTTGCATTTCCCCCTCAAAACAACCTCTTATGCACAGAGCAAAGAATTCTTTAAATTTTGAATAACTTAATCTATAATTTTTTCCCATTCCTGATGAATACTTCATAGGTTCCTGAATTTTTAGACATGTAGGATTTCACACATGCAATTTCTTAACAATGCAATTTGCTTTAAGTAGAAAAAAAAAAAGAGCTTTACAGAGGGTCAGACCAACAGAGAGAGGGAGGGAATGTGGAGGTTTTATTTCACTTTTGCTAAGTGTTTATTTCTCTGTCTCAGTTTGAGACAAATTGGGAGGAAAACAACTGAAATTAACATCTCGTCTAATGGAAGGCAGGTCTCAGCAGCCCCTCCCCCACTTATAGGTTCGGAAAGAAATTTCTTGGAGGAAAGTGAAAAAAAAGCTGTTTCTTTAACAAGCAAAGTGCACACAAGCACAAAATGAATAGATAATAAACCTTCTCATTGTAGAGAAAAACCTGGTTAGATTCAGAGTCCTTTATGCAGGTGTGGCTCTGCTCTCTCTGGAGCTGGGGTGCGGCATGGGCCACTATGGGCCACAGTGTGGGGCCTCCTGGTGATGGTGTTCCGGACCAGAGCTGAACAGTTCCAGGAAAAGAAGAAACCACAGTTCCAGGAAAAACTTCTTGCTTCAGCTAACAAACAAGAAGCTAGCTAAAAAGCGAAGAATTTTAACTCTCCATCTCTCTCTTCTGAGAAAAGGACTCAAGAGCTGGGGAAAAGCTGGAAGGTTCTTCCTTGGCTCTTCAGTGGTGAGAATGCAGGCAAGTCTGTGAGTCCTTGAACAAACCACACTGAAGAATTTGCTCGGCTTTCCCCCGCCTTTCTCTCAGACCCAGCTTAAAGGCATAGAAAGGCACAGGAGTCATGTCTGCCATAGAGCAAGGAATAGGGGATACAGCATCATAAAGTCACCCCAAGACATTCTCAAACCATGTAATGGAAATATGGCATAGAGAAGTGATTGTGAGAGGAAGAATTTTAATTTTCTGGGCCTGGTCAAATGTCTCAAAGAATAAGGAGTCTCTGTTGTTGGAAACTTCTGAATTAAACATCTACTGCTACAGATCTCCTTAGTCACGTGGTCCAGAAACTTGGTGAGAAAAGCATCCACAAGGTTGCATTGTTTTGGCACTGAAGGAAATCACTAAGCATTAAAGCAAGTTCAAAAGATCTAAAAAGAGCTAAATTTTCTTTTCCACCTTTCATTTCTTTCTAGGAGAAGAAGAAAAAGCCCAGATATTCTCTTTGGCTTCTGCTGACAGACCTTCCCTCCTGTTTCAACCTTGTTTAAACACCTGAGAAGACCAACTGCAAAAGTACCTACTGCTTCAATCAGGAGCTCTGGTTTTAAAGTGTTTCACTTCTCAGATACAGAAACTCTAAAAAAGGATATCATTAACACACCAGACAAGTTACAAGGAGACTGACAGAGTTCTTTCACTCTTGCCTGAGAAAGGGCAGAGCAGACATGGGACCCACAGAAGAGCATTCCCACAGGACATAAAAATGTGGTGGCTGGAAGGGGAGGACAGGCAAGTGCTCCAGCAGAATTAAAATGTGGTAATTATGAGGGGCTGGCTGAAGTGGTAGCTTCAGATAATATTTGTCGCTGTGAGCGGCACTGACAGCAAGGAATGTCACGACTAAGTCCAGAAGGGAAAGCAGTTCTGACTCTTAATTAATTAATTAATTAATCTTTTTATAACAGGGATCGCAAAGAGTGTGTTGAATGGCAGAAGACAATTGGGTGCTCAGCCATCCACCCCTTGAGGGGATTGGTCAAGCTCTAAGACACTTATTCTAAAATATCAGAAAGCTAGAACCATAACAATCTTGCATAACAAACCCAGGTGCAAAATAAGGAGTTAGTTTACAAGAACTCATACCAGTGTTTTTCGTACCTTCTGTGAGAACTGCAAAGTTCTCACAGAACGCTGCAGAAAGCTGAAAGATTTCTCTACCAAAGCTTTTCAGCATCCACAAATATTCACTTGAGACCTGAGACAGAAATGGAAGGTCTGCTTTACTTAATATGGAAAGGGAGCATATCAGTTTTCAACTGAAAAGTAGAAATTACTAAGACAACAAAGGAGTAAGTCTTGCAGTCTTAATTGATTAAAATAAGTCCTTCTTGAGAGCAATGATAGTAGTTGGAATATGGAGCTGCCCTCTAAAACAGAGAGATAGCTAAAACTTGCTAAAATTCATTGAACCAAGAGGAAACTTGGAGATGAGAATTAACAGTACTTTCATACAACAACTGTGAGTTCAAGTTGGCTCAAAAAATAAAATTCTGATCTTGAAATGTAAATATCAGTGTCAAGGAGATTAAGAGATACAGGCTGTGGCAGCCAGGAAGCCAGGGTATTACATGACACGTGGAAACAAAGGTGCAAGCCATGTGTCAGAGTTTGCATGGGTTGATCAGTACTACTGAGCATGCACAGGGCAGGTAAAGAAAAGGGTCTGCAGAACATGCTGAAATGTAGTATTTTCAGCTCTACTTTCATCTCTCTGGTGGAATATACGAATGCTTAAATACAGGACTCTACTGTTAAGAAATATTATTCAGCATGGTTATAAAGTTTCACCTTACAAAAATGCTACTTTCACTTGATTGGCAAAGGATCAAATTAATTTTGCCAGAGTTTCTTTTCCAACCTTTAGGAAGCAATCACTAAGCCAAATCTATAGATGAAACTGAGCAAATGACACACAGTCCAGTTAGTTAAAACACTTCCTCTGCTATACAGGAGACAGACCAAAACCAATAAGCAATACAGTGTGTAATTGATTAGACATGGGGAGTCAAGACAAAAGAAAAATCATTATGTTCACAAACCCAAAGAATTGGTAGCCTGCCAGAAAAGATGTATCTATTGAGGATTAAAAAAAAAAGAACATTTGTATGGTGTAGGATCTGTTAGTGGAGAAAGAGGTCTGTGAATACATAACAATATTTCACCTGGTGAGAGTCAATGTCATCAAATTGCTTTCTGTGTTGTCCTGTAGAAAGAATTTCACAGGGCAAGAGCACAGAATGGCACAGCTGTGATGAAAGTTAACCTAGCAAAGAACAAGGATTTTTTTTGTAGCAAGCCTGAGCTCACTCATCAGCAACTTGCTGGCTTCCCTGGACTGAAGATGCACTAAGTTCTCACCAAATAAGCAAGTTTTTCCTGCAAAAATATCAGTCTGAATTCTAAAACCGTTGCCGTAACAATGCTGCTTTGCAGAATGCACAGCTCAAATCTTGATAATCTGAGATGCTGGCAGAAATGCTAGCAGTCTTGGGTGTGAGATAAGCATTAAGTTGTCCAGGCCAAGATTCAGGGAAATGTGCTGCTCAGTCCCATTTGCAGTGGTGTGGTTCAAGCAGGCTAAGGTATCACAGTGCACCTGTACTAAGAGATACTCCTATAACATACTATAAAATCTGAAAGTCATTGATTTGGGGGAAGCAAATGTCACCTGGAACTCATCATTAATATTATACCGCTATGAAAAAAGGGCTTCCTAAGTTCTTCTTCTGAGAGTACTGAATGTTTTTGTGCTCTGTGCCAGAGCTCGGGCTGGTAGGACTTACCTCATTACAAAACAATTTCCACTCACTGCCAGGGAGGATTGTCATTGTATACCACACCTCTCTTCTGTCTCCTCTTCCCTCTGCTTGGCATTTTTCTGTTTTGAGGAAAGGACATGGAGATGAGAACAGACCTAGATGTGGCACATCTGTGTTTTGCATTGTGGAAACTCCACTGAGAGCAAACAACAAGACTACAGAACTTTGCAGCAGCTGAAAAAAATAATTTTGAAGTACCTGTTTCTGGACACAGATCTAGATTCATCACATATCTTTCTTTAGCCTAAGACCAACACACATTTTCCCACTCTCCAGTCAGAAAAAAACAGGAAAATAAGTTCTCAAAATTCTGCCCAGTTAAGTGGTGATTTCCTGTTCAAGCACTTCAGATTCAGATTTGTCTCCTCCTCTGTAATTCTGTAATTAGATAATATTCACATCTTGTGACCTACAGCACTTTACAAGTGTTTGTCTATATATAGACTTTTTCCCCTTCACACATTACTTTATTTCATTTCGGGCTAAATCAATGATTTCAAAACCAAATATTCCTTTTGTTCTAATGTTAAAGTTCACAGTTCATGATAAGCTTGGTAAATCAAATTTACTTTCCATAGTATTCCTCTGAACTATAAAAATAGTGATGCTCTTTGTTTCTATCAAAAATAGCTATTTTTGATTTTGTGACATTTTATTTAAAGAGCATTAAAAAATAAAGTTGTCTAAGCAAAACTAAAAAGTCTTTTGCCTTTTATTTAATGCAAATCATATTTATAAAAGTCAAAACAGTAAGTCTGAAATTGATACAATGCTTATACTTTCTCAGAAGAAAAAGTCTCAACAGTGAAAAGCTTCTAAAGGACTTCTATAACTGTGACTAGTTAAGATTTTGTATGCTTTTCCCGAGTCATCAAAATACAGAAAAAATTATTGCCCTCAATACTGTCTTTGAGGAGACTACAAGTAAAAGGTTATTACTGCAATTTTTATGTGATAAAATACTTTTAAAAACTTTTTAGTTTAAGAGATTTAATGAAATACACTAGGGAACATTAAGAAATATCTTTCTTGATATCTGTCTTTTCAATTTAGTGGCTGCCTATCTTGAGTATATGACTAGACGTTAGGTGAGCCGAAGGGATAACCTAACGCTGCTGAAGTCAATCAAAATTTAACATCAACATCAGCAGATCAGAAATGCAACCTTAGATCTCCTTCACATGTCTTCCCATTGACCTGGGTGACATACGGGAAATGTAACTTTCTTGTGGATTTTTCTTACCTAGGTTGGTGCCAGTGTCTTCTCTGCAGACTGAAAATTTCTGATGCAGGCTATCCCATGGGAATTTAAATACCTAGGACCCTGGTCATCTCTGAATGGAACACCAAATCCTAGTTTGCAAAGAAATAAAACACAGGGGGAAAAAATGGACTTTTTTGTATTTAAGAGGATGACTTGACCTGAAGAGGCTACTACTTACAGGCCTTCTTGGAATGGAGTAGACGAGGTAGGCGCTCTTGTTTTAAGTGGCAGGTCATGTTGTAAAACACTTTGTTTCACTTATACTGTAAAACTGTCATTGAAAGCAGTCATTAAAAATGAACTTGATCATAGCAATGCAGGCTGTGAATTAGCTTCCCAATTTACCACAGCAGAGTAAATTTACCACAGCAGTGTACCGTGAACTTATAACATCCGTTGGTTATGCAGTAAAAATTTGCACACATGCTTTTGTCTGCAGCAAATAAGAGATTATATTAAGGTATCTTAGCTGTCAACAAAAAGGGCTTGCTTGTTCATCTGCCCACAAAGGTCTATAAGGTCTGTTGCGGTGCGTGGTTTCCTGCGTTGGTTTAGCAAGCCGCAAACCTTCCTGGAGAGCACTGCAGGGCTGCTTCAGGGAAAGCAGCTGTTCCGCTCTCCCGTAGTCCTTCCAGACAGCCCCGCACTCATGCTCCAGCTAGCTGGGCTCCGCAACATGGTGACGATAAAGGAGGCGAGAAGGGTCTCTGCGTGGGGAGCTCAGAGGCAGAGAGAAACCACGTGGTTAGGGAGCCTGGGGTTTTATACTGGGAGGAGGGGGGCAGAGGGAGCACATGGATGAATGATCTCAGGGCACAGGGGCAGTACATGGGCGGAATTGGGGTACTGGAACCAATAGGGAGAACCTGAGGGTGTGGCCAGGACTAGGGGCAGGGAAGGGGGAACAATGTGGGAAAGGCAGACATTTAGTAAAAAAAGGAGTGGGGAAATACAGCACTGCAAAGGTCTATAAACCGCTGGTGAAGACAAACAAAAATCCCTTTTTTGACAGGAATTTGAGTCCAAATCCTTTGTATGCCAGGTGAGTGCAGAACAGGATAAATTACTCTTAGGTCTGACCTGTCCCAATGACCAGAATTTTAGTTTTGGATATGGAGTATATTTCTTTTTGTTGAAATTTATAAGGATGCCATAAAAGTATTGTTGAACTACACTTTTCCATTTAGGAAAAAGAAAGGAAAAAAAATCTCAACAAGATGTCATCAAACTCAGCAAATGCCTTAATGTGTTACTGTCAAAGAAATACGTAAGAAAATATAGTTGAAGGCATATGGGAAACTCTTTTGTATGACTTCATATAGCACAAAGCAATAAAAGCCAGGCAATTTTGTACTGTCTAATGATACAATTTAACCAGCATTAAATTAAGCAAAATTTAAAATAGCAATAATAAAAATGGGAATAAGTTCCCAAAGACTGAATAGCTGTTGCTGTGGTTTGAATTCAGAAAAAAAACATTCTTTCCCCATCTTCAAATCTGTATAGCCTAGGTGGGTATCTGGCTGGAAACTTTTATTAAAATGAGGGTTCTCACTGGGAGGCCATTCACTGTTATTGAAATATAATAGAACCTCACAAATCCACCATTTAGCTTCTCAGAAAATCTCTTTCCCGTTCTCAGTCCTGGAAAATTCATTAAGTAATCTCTCGTAATTTCACCAAAATGTTTTTAGGAAATATATTTTCTCTTCATGAGACAATGTGTTACAAAATGTAATAAATAAATTAAACTAAAGCGTAGCCTTTCAAATGAAGAAAAAAGTCATCTAATGCTGTACCTTTGCTTTTAAAACCATGGTTACTCACTCTGAAAAAGGAATCAGCTTGCAAACTCTACATTAATAGACATAAAGCAAGTATTATTATGACTTTGATATAATTCCTTAAACTTCATTTTTGCAGTAACAACTGAAGAGCAGACTAGTAGCAGGTGTGTTGTGACAACATTGCTATAAATGGATGCTGTGGATAAATAAGTCCCTGCCTTTTGCCTAGGCCTCTGGCAGCAGCTATATTGAGGTGGCCAGCACCCCAAGACCCACTCTCATTCATAAGTTCTTTAATAATGGCTGATTCAGTCTATTGTAGAATGAATTATTTATTTAATAGACACAAAACTAACAGACATAAGAATTAAAACAGACTATTATTAGGCAGGAATAAGACAAAAGGGAATACTAGTATTCTGCACGCGGGGTTAAAGGTATCTATTGATTTTACTTCTAGCGAAGAAATAATATAACTTAGGAGCCAATGTTTCTTACCACTAAATTGTTGAAGGGGCACACATTGAAATCCTTTCCCTCAGTTTCCAGAAAAAGTAACCACGAAGTTGCATCCAGGCTTCAGAGAGAAATTGTCTCACGTGTTCCCAAGGAGGGTGTAACAGACTTCTTCCTCTGTGATAAACTGTAGTACTTTTATAGTGTAAAACAGGCCTTTTGGTTACCTGTGTTTTTTCTTTTATCTCTTCCCACATCTGTTCTCCACACCAAGGTGTTGATTCTTAGTTAGGCTGACAGACCTTTTGGTGCCAGATTATACCTGCTGGGCCTTGCCCACCTGGGTTATCTCTCCTATCTGCACCGGCCACCTGTGGTGGGGAGAGGGGTGATATGCCCTGTCACAAACATATCTTAACTACAACTAATCACACTGTTATGCAGGGATTTGAGATTGTGTGGAAACCTAAGTTTACCTTGCTGTGATTCCAGGCCTTTCAGCCCCAGAAGCTTGCCTAAATCATAGAAGAACAAAATCAACCTGGACATTTTGTGCCATGTTAAAAGAGTTTGCAAGAACAGAGATGACCTGCCTAAGTCTGATATCCCTTCTTAGCTCAGGAGGCCCATTTGGGAATACCACAGGACCAATACAGGATGTCATGGTTAAACCCCAGCCAGCAGCCCAGCCCCTCACTCACTACCCCACCAGCAGAACCAGAGAGAGAATTGGAAGGGTAAAAACCAGAGAACTCAGCAGTTGAGATGAAGACAGTTTAATAAGGAAAGTGAAAACCACGTACACAAGCAAACAAAACAAGGAATTAATTCACTGCTTCCCATTGTCAGGTAGATGTTCAGCCATCTCCAGGAGAGTAGGGCCCCATAATACATAAGGGTGACTTGGGAAGACAAACACCAAAGATCATCACTCCAAATATCCCCTCACATCACCCTTTCCCCCTTCGTCATCCCACTTCGTATACTGAGCATGATGTCACATAGTATGGAATATCCCTTTGGTCAGTTGGGGTCACCTGTCCTGGCTGTGTCTCCTCCCATCTTCCCACACATCTCCAACATCCTTGTCAGTATGTCAGTATCAAAAACAGAAAAGGCCTTTATTATGCAATAACAAAAACATGTCTATATTATCAATCCTGTATTCAGCAAAAATACAAAACCCATCTGCTTATTAGACACCATGAAGAAAATTCTAATAGTCAAGTCCAGCACACAGGAAAAGCAGTTTCAGATCTTCCTGATGTTCCACAGAGTGAGGGATTCTGCTGGATTCACTGATCTGAGGCCACCTAAAACCAGAATAGACTCAGTGCAGCTGAGTTAAACCTCATCCAAAATATAACCCTTAACCCCAACACTAAACTGTAACCCCTAGGCCTAACCGTAACTGTAACCCCTACCACCCTAACCATAACCGTAAACTACAATGACCATAACCCTAACTCTAGGCACCCTAACTCTACCAGACCCAACCCTGAGCTCTCACCCCAAACCTAAAGCCTAACCTTAACACCTAAAAAGAAACACTTTGGACAAGATTTCACTGCAGGCATGACCAAGCACAGACAAATTAGGATTAACACAATGATTACATATAACTCTGATCTTTCTTCTCCTCTCCTTCAGCAATATGTCCAGATCAACTAATATCATAAGGAGGTGTTCAGAGTCTCTTGAAACTCTCAGAAATACCCCATTACTCATAAGGAATGTCTCAGTGGGGCTGGACAGTAGTGCAGGTTTTCTTGATTCATTCCCTAAGTCTTACCTGGAAATACTTTAAACCATTTTTGCTAGTTTCAAAGTCTGAAGGAAAAGCTCCCCTGTTGCCCTAATGAAGAGAGGAGTTGGAGGTTTGATGTAACCAGAAAGCCAATGCCACGCTGCCTCCCCCTGAGGGCTCGGCCTGCGGCTAGTGGGGTTCGTTGGCCACGCGGTACAGCGTGCCCTGTTTGGGGAACTGCGTGCCTCAGTTTCCCCGGCCGGCAGCCGTCCGCCCCAAGCAGTTCACAAACCGCAGCGAGGACAAAGATGAAAGAGGGGAGTCTCGGTGCTACTTTTCCAAGTTTATTTCTCTGCCCCTAAGGACAGGGAGATTGATCTTGAAGGGGAGCTGATGCCGAGAGAATCTCGGGTTTCTTTGGCTCGGCTCTGGGATTTATGGGGGTGCAGTGAGAGGAGGATACAGCAGGGCCAACCAATCAGGAGGTTGACGACACATGACAGGAGACCAATAGAGACATCTCAGGTGAGAACCAAAGTTATACTAACTTATAAAAAATTATCTCTAAAAAAGATTTCAGACCATGCGAGCCAGCCACAGGGTCAGAGGCTCTGTGACGTGGCACACCAGGTGTGGATGTTGCTATGGTCCAGAGCTGTCTTTTGATTCGTCCTCTGGGATAGAGTCGGACGAGGGGAAGTCGACCCACTCCGGCCCCCTCGCTCCGAACATGGGCTGAATCACAGCAACAAGCCAATTGCTTTCTGGAGTTGTAAATGTTTATCCAGTTAGGTTTTAGATGTGTTTGCAATTTACAAGTTAAACTGCAAAACATGGCCAGAAATTTACTTAACTTTCTTTCATTTGACCTAAAAGAAACATCTAAGTAAAAAAGCAGTTTCCTGGCTAAGTCATGTTTTATGTTCTAGAAAGAGAAATTCTTCATTCAGACTCCAAAACAGAATTGTATCTGATAAATGAAGTGAATTTAGGGCTTGAACACAGGCTCAGGCACACACACAGGCTAGAGTAAGGGAGACAAGGGATGTGCTCTTGCAGGAAGGACAGATCAAAACAAAAAGCAGACAGAGCATTTCTTACCTTGTTTACTCAGTAGGCATGAATTAGTCATACTTCTCCATTTGTACTAGTTTGAAAGCAAACCAGTGGGAGATTCCAAGTCAGAACTACAATTTAATAGGAAAATTTAAATAAAGGCAATAGTACAGAAACACTGGCTTAAACTGACAGTCAGAATACAACCTGATACCCTGTTGTCAGGGTGGTGGTAGCAGTCCGATTAAACAGTGGCTGCTGTTCTGTTGGAGTGATGGATCTGGTCCTGTCGAAGCGGTGATCATATAAAGTCTGGTCCTTCTCTGGAGGTCCAGTTGTGGTTATAGAGCTCTTGCCCTCTAGGAATCCAGCAGTAGGTGCTGCCCGTGGTGTTCCAAGCCTCAGATTATATGCAGGTAGGAATGTTTGGTTCCTCCCCCTGAGCAGAGCATCTCACAATGGGATGATGTAATTCTATGAGTCATGCAGTGAGACTTGATGGCCCATTGGCGGAGACAGCCTCCCGGAGGGAATTATCAGGGCTGACTCATGGAGAAGATAAAGAACACTACCCCACTTGTTTTAACAGCTTATGGAGATGGTAATAGAATACATACTTTGGGTTACATCTTACACTGTAACCTAAGTAAGTAGGTTTTAAGAACCATTTAAGTAGGTTCTTGTACCCTTTCTGGACTCTGAACTTTCCCTCTCATTTCTTTTATTGGACCAGATACAGCTGTTGCTCTCTCTCCCAGCTGCCAACCCCTTAATCCTTTCATCCTCACCCTTCTTCTATATCTTCTTCTTCTTCTATTTTCCTCTTCTGCTAGTTTCCCAGTGTTCTTTAACCCTAATCTCTGCTCCCTAATTTTTCTCTTAATCCCAATTACAAAAAATACAGCTTGTCTCGAGCCTCACTTGTTGGGGTGTCCTGGCAAACCTGCCAGCCCAGGGTTTGGGGGGACAGACCTGCGCCTGAGAGAACCCCCCTGGTGTATGGTATCTGTATACAAATATGTATTGGTTCTCCCCAGTTCCCCTCGGGTGTATGATAGCCCTATACAAATGTATATGATTTCTCCCTTCCCCCCCCGCCATGCCAGAGTGTCGGGTTGGCCCCGGGTTCTCTCCCTCCCCATTGGCTGTTGCTGTAAGCCCCGCCCCCCAGTCCCCGGGACAGGGAGAGACGAGCTATTCCCCAGCAGACGGCTGCGCGGGACGAACGAATAAACATCTCCAGGTCTCCCAGCGTCTCAGATTCTCGTCTTCCTTTGCTTCTGGGGTCCCGAGGGTCCAAACCAAACCCTTCGTGGATGTGCTGCACGCCCTAGAGGGATCCAACGGCTAGCCAAAAGGAGGACCACAGGTAGCATAGCCGGCTTTTAAAGTCTAGTCTGAAATTTGCCCTCCTGCGCCGCCCGGGGTCTCATCCCCGTGCCGGCCGGGGTAGGCAGAGAGACAAAGAGACACTCACTCAAATACAATATGGGAAGTACTGCAGCTCATCATTATAAAATTTCACATATACAGTCCCTACGCATGTGATAGACATTTTGATTAAAATAGTGAGGTTTTAGCCTTCCTGAAAAGCATACTAGCTGAGAGCCATCTTGAATTAGCATAGAACTAGCATTTTTATAACTAATGTTTACATGGGACTTTTGCAATATCCTATGTCACAAAAGTCTGGAGGAGATCATGACAACTGACAATATCTTCTTTCAGAGTGGTCCCTATCTGCATGATCACTCCACTTGAAATATAAACATGGTTAGTATTTTCCTACTATATAAAAGTGTGCATTGATCAGGGAAGTATGCAATGCAATAAACACAACAGTGTATGCCCCTAAATTAAAAGTCCTTTTCTGCTGTGGTACTGCAACTTTATCTGCGGACCTCTACACGGGCTAAATACTCTACTGCGCAAAAGAATGTAAAACAGAGAGTATGGATTCATTGGGATTTAGTTCTCATACTTCCTTAGGAACTGCTGCAATATTTCTTCTAGAGAAAAATACACGCTCTTCCTATCACACACATAAAAGAAATGGCTGAGAAATTTGGTTAAGTTTATTTTAACTGTCTCCTCACTATTGATCCTGTGGTTGTTCTGCAGGGCGATTACAAACACTAAGTCAACACTGCATTCTAGTCACAAAAGTGAAAGGGGAGGTGAATGGAAATATGGATTCTGGCCTGATTTGCGTTACTCTGAACATCAAAAGAAATTTAATATCCACCAACCCAAACCCTGAGTCCTATGTGGTGGAATAACTATGCAAAAATGCAGCTTGGTGCATTATCTTTTATTCTGCTGCCTATGGAAAAGCCGTTGCATTATAAATCTGAAGTATTTGAAGTGCTGCTATCTGCAATGCCAGTAATGCTAAAAATGTAATACTGGACTTCTACTACAACAGGAAGAGATAATATTTCAAGAGGTGCACATTTTGATGAAAGTATGTATAGATTATAATAATCAGAAGCATAGATAATATTCAAATTTAGGCTGTAAGAGCAATTCTGTTAAGTTTTAGTGTTCTGTGCACATTAATCCTAAGAAACTATGGGGGTGTCTGGTGCCTTTGCTTGAACCATCAATGAAAATATTGAAGGACATTGAAGTCTGCAATGATAACAGATTGAAGTAGCAGTAGTACTTAAAAATTTCACAAAGCATCATTCATTGTTTTAGTTGGGGTTTTTTTGCAAAAAAAATTGAATAGTTAATACTATTAAACACATTCCATAGGATTAAATCAGAGTTAATGTTGTTAAGCAAATGCAAGAATGCCACATCAGCCTTGCCTGCTCCTGAAACAAAAGCATGTACAAACACATGACCTTTCCACAATGTTGAGTATTTTGTTAAAAGTTACTATACAGGAATCAGAAAGCCATAAGCACTGTAATTTGGTCAGATTGACATTAAAATTATATATTAAAAAAAAATAGTTAAAGGGTACCTGACAAATTTACCTCATTCATCCTTCCACCTTGAGTTAAAAATCCAGAGATTTCTGTAACTTGGTCATAAAGACAACTAGCGATTGAAATGCTGCATCTTCCCCAGGAAATCTCTTCCAGTGTTTCTCTATCCTCAGTGATAAAACACGCGGAATTAATTCAGAAGATATTTCTGGGCACCTACATAAAACATGAAATACTCTTAATGAGAAAAGGACTTTATATGATAATATGCATTAACAAACATAAATGTTTCAAGTTTCTAGCCACTTTCTTCAGCATGAAATGCAGTCCTTCAGGAACTCTTTGCCATAGAAACTAATTAGCACTCTGAAATGTGAAATGCTTAAATGCATGATTATTTGTATTATTCACATTTTTGCTCCTCCAGTAGTCTTCATAAAAGAAATTTTACTGTCATCACCAGATGCCATGAAATAGGATTTACTGAATATGTTTCTGGGTTCACAGAGATAAACCATTCCTCTAATTCATGTAAAATAAACCATACTATTTGACATAAGTGCAATTCATTATTTAAATATCATTAGGATGTATGAGAAAGAGGAAATAATTTCATGGCATAATTTAGACACTTTGTTAGACTTATGAAGTGCTGTTAATGACACATTAAAGAAAGATAATTAAAGGAATTAGTGAAATACTAGATATGAATATTTAAACTCTCTATACAGTAAACTCATTTTCTGTAATAATAAATTTTATCATTGTAAATGAAATGTAACACCTGGCTGAATTACATTATATATGTGCTATACATCTGTATACTATTTGTGTCTATATGAGTATAGAGCTAGAGAATAAAACTATACGAGAAAGGAAACCTAAGGAAGGGCAGAAGAGCTAAGAGAGGGGTCCTCCTCACTGTAGTCAGAGCTGTTAAGCCTATTTCTGAATGAAAGCTCAGGAGTGATTTGGAAGAGGAACGGAACTTGCTCTGAATCCACTTTAAAGCAACTTCTGTGACTCTGGGACCGACCTTGTTACATAGATAACATCAGAACTCTGAACGGCATAAGCAGAAGGTGAAGACAGTGAATCACTCCAGGGGATGAGCTGGTTCAAATCTCAGGATGCCACAGTCCTTTTCTGACCCAGGAGTGTGTTTTCATGGTAGTAGAATGAAAGGCATGGGAACAGCCAAAATTTTCAGGAAAATGCCACAGCTTGTTATGTACATTGTGCTTTTGTCGAGAAGTGGTTTTCTCCATATTTTACTCAAGTATAAACTGACAGTTTTACATTCTAGTAACCAGAAAAAAACTTCAGAGTCTTGATAGTTAGGAGCTTAAACTTTTTTGGTCAGTTTCAGTCAGACTGGTTGCAACCAGACTGAGCAGGGAGAGAAAAGTGCATTGTTGGGCACTGCATAAACATTGCTGTCAGTTCCCAAGTGTCTTAGATGCAGGCAGGGATTTCTTTTGTGGGCTGAAGATTAGTTCTTATGAAGCAGCAGGGGAGCTGTGTTCCTTCTTCAGGGAGGAAGAATTGCAGCAGAAGGTGGAGGAGAAGAAGGTGGAGGCACACTGTTTTCTGAAGATACATGTGGCCTGGCATGAAACCAAGGAGCTGCTGTGGCTAACTGTATTGTAAGCTGCCTTTGGTATTTGTGAGTGGAACCAAATAATACCACCTCTGAAGATGGGTGAATTCAAGATCCTCTATATACATTTTCAACATCTGTTTTCAATGAGTTCATCTAACTACAGAAATAATCTAATATACAAAAATTATATAAGGTATATTAAAAAAATCATCACAGATGTTCAACAGGGTTAACAACACTGACAGAATCCTGACTGTTAGGCTGAACATGTGATGCAGTTTTTTACAAATGTATTAAGTAGAGTTTTGCATTGAATCAAATTTTTTTTTCTAGAAAAGGATGTCAGGAATTATACAATGTGCAATTTGAACTTCACTCTCACAAACAGAATGGATTTTTCTCCTTTTGCTGCTGATGCTTTTTAGAGATCACTTTCTGAGACTGTTATCAGAGCCACAGCAGACAAGAGCACAGAAAATGCAGCTTGATCTGGCTTGTGTGGAAGGAAATTGCAGTTTCCATTCCATTCCACTGAGACTGAATTAAAACTTTCTTACTACACACAACTGATTTTTCCAACATAACAACTATTAGCAGCCTTAAGATAACAACTTCTCTAACCTTTCTTCGCTCCTAATGCCTGCGAGGAAGTACTTTCCTGGGAAGGAAAAATCTGTACTTACTTCCAAATTTCCTCACATCCTCCTGTTTGTTATGGATCAGTTCTGGACATAAGATATCAGACCAAATAGACCCAGGGAAGGTTCTGTCATCATGTGAGCTCTTGCTTTTAACCTAAGCTAGGAAGGAGAAGTCACACTAGATTTGTCACAAACTCTTCCTGGGTCCCCGTGGGAGAAGAGTGATATTGGTCTTGCCTGTTCCATAAGAGCAAACTTCAGGGCTGTGAGCAGATCCCTGTCACACAGAATAAGCATGTTTCCAGGGCAGCTCACTCACTTTGAAAAAGGCAAAACAATACTGAGAAAAGCGGATATAGCTAATAATTTATTTTTCGTGTTGCGTTATCAATCTCAAAGGTTTGTTTCGTTTCGTTTCGTTTTGGGTTTCGTGGTTTGTCTTCTCCTTTTTTTTGTGTGTGCATTTCAGAGAAACCGTCCCAGAAGAAGTTAGGAAAATAACGGCCGTGTTGAGACCGTGTGGATGAAACAAGACCCTGGGGAGCAGGGCATGGGCGGTGGATTTGGCCGGACTCCGGGGCTCCCGGCGGGTGTGTGCGGGGGCCACGCCGCTTCCCTTCTGCATTTCCGCCTTCTCTTGCGGGTTTTGGGGCAGGGAGACCAGGAAAAACCTGCAGTGCCTTGTTCAAGCCACAATCATTCATAGCGGCAGAGAGGGAAAAAAAAAAATCCAATGAACAAAACCCTCACCCTTCCCTGAAAAGGAAGCGTGTTCCTTTGCACCGGCACAGCGTTGGCGGTCCGTCGCTCTAACTTTCAGACGCCCAACTGACGACACGGGCACAACCGACGTGACCCAGGCGAGGAAGGCACACCTTCTCCAAACCCGGCGGAGCTGCCAGCGAGCCTCCCCCACCTCCTCTCGCCCCG
>VZTI01003859.1:0-64409 GCA_013397865.1 Struthidea cinerea | reverse complement strand
TTTTAATCTACTGTAATTATTTCGGGGGAAAAAATACATCGACGTGTTTTTAGCAATTTGTGCCGCGTGTGCAGTTGCTTCCAGCACACCCCTGACAAACAAAGGGAAAGGGGGAGGGGGCCCGCAGAAGACATGCGTTCCGTCAGGAAGAGGTGGACTGTGTGCACCATAAGTCTCCTCCTCATCTTCTATAAGACGAAGGAAATAGCGCGGACCGAGGAGCGCCAGGAGGCACCTCTCACCGGGTAATTGCGGAGCGCCGCGCCGGGAGGACGGTCCGAGGGGGCGGCGGGGCCGTGTCCCTGCCCGAAGTCCACCTCTGCGTCCGCGCCTGGGTCGTCAGGTGCCCCGGTGCCGCTCGGGCCGCAGCCTGCGGTGCCAGGGAGCTCGGCGCTCTCGCTGGCGAGCGCTGCGGAGGGCGCGGATGCCGCTGCGGGACGGGTGGAGAGCGGGGCTTGCTGTCGGGGCTTGGCGGCCGCAGGCAGGATGCGAATGCACGGGAAAGGGCGGGAGCTGCGCAGCTGCTGAGGTTGCCTCTCACCCGCAGAAACGGGGCCCTCCTGGGAAGTTTCACTTGTCCGCGGCTGCCTCGGGGCCGGGCCGGGGCGGCCCGAGGTGGTGGCGGCGGGCATCGGAGCACGTTGTGCCTTTCGCAGGCAAGCGTGCCGGGATGCAGGTGAATGCCTGCTTCCGTCTTTGAAGTTTGCCTGGGAGCTGTGCTTAACTTGGCTGTTCCTTAAGGATTCTTTCTCTGAGAGAGTGTGGGTCATCCCCTTTAGCTTTCGAGTTTCCTCCACTGGAAACTCCGGTCCCTGGCTGAGACTGTCTGTTACATACTTTCCCTTTGCTGCTTGTCAACAACTGAAAACGAAAGGCAATGAGTCCCTCGCCATTTTTCTGTTTGCACCTCAGCTTTCTCTTTATGTACGTGAATGCCTGCATTCCTCATTTTTCTCCCAACTTGCAGGTATTCTCTGGAGATGCTGGGTTTTCAGCCAAGATGGTTTTTCCGAGGAGGTGTATAATATTTTGTTTTCACTGGAGCAATGCATAAATTTGTTGGTCGTTTAATGAAATCAGCAAAAGCTTAGCAGGGGCTCACACTTTCTGTTTGCTTGTGCATATCGACTGCGGGAAGATTTTTGTCCTCTCGTGTAAACCCTTGCCTTAATTTAAGGAGGAGGCATAAGGGGGTTGTAAGTATCCGTACAGGCCTAAAGGAAGCTGAGGCAATTACAGCCTACTTGGCCCCGGAGGTAAAGACAGAAAGTGCATTCCTCTTTCCCAGCCAATGTGGTGCGGTAGGGGGACGCAGACAACTGGGCACGGCTGGGCAGCTGTGGCCCCGGCACGTGCCGAGAGCAGGGGCTGGCCTCACCTGTGTGTGCGCGATGTTTGCGTCCCTTGTCATTCAAGATTTTCACAACTTGTTGGTATCTCTTCCTCTTGTCCAGCCTGGGTGTAACCCAGTTTCTACCACAAAGCTATCTGTATTCTTAGGAGTTGTACCGAAGTTTAAAATTTTTGGGTTACAGCTGTGTGAAAACACAGGTGCAAATGAATGTGTGAGGGAGAATTGTCTTTAATACCCATGTTTCTTAGTATGTGCTCCTTCCTCTCAGACTAGAGTGAACTGATGAAATTATTCAGAAAGTGCTTTATATAAGTTTGCAAAGAAAAAGCTGCCTTCAGCTTACTGCACATTGTTTGACACAACTTAAAACTTACTAAAATGAAGTGTTGTTTTAATATTCAGTGAAAAAAAACAAGTGTGTTTAGTTAAAAATATGTATGTTCCTAACAAACCTTTTAAAATACAGCTGTAATATACTTCTCACAAGTAATTTTGTGATATCTCTATTTTTTTATCAGTGAGACTTCCTGTACAGTATGGTACTACTCACTTTCACTGTTGAAATATTTTTTCTCTTCACAGCCTGTCATCCCATTTATTACTGTGTGAAGCAGAAAAAATACCCTAAAAATGTATTGCTCATTACTGCCGCCCCTACTGATGTTACACTTGTCTTTCTCTTGAATTACGAGTTCAGGACGTTGGGTTATTTTTGACTGGCCGTGTGGGCAAGCAAAGTTAGTTTTCCATGGGATGATTTACTTTCAGAAGTTACGGATGTGTGAGGTGGTCCATTTTATGGTTATTAGTGGCACCAGAGGTAAATCCTAGACAATACAAAATAGACTGACTATATACAGTTCCAAATTACATTATAAACTTTAAACCAGATGTGTGCTCTCATTGCAAAGAGTGCTAGGACAATTACTGTGAAGCATGCCCTGCTTCAAATAGACAGTAATGTCCCTTTAAAAGTTAAACAAGTAATGAAACATGCATGGTATGTGCAGCGTAGTATTTCTTAAGCAGCGTCATCTTCTACTGCTATGGAATATGCTTGAAAGCAGTTACTTTATTTAATGAACTATTTTCACGAGAAGAGGGTCTTACTATGTTGGTCTGATTGGTCACCAAGGCAAGGTAATCCAAAGTGAAGGCTGACATTGTCAGCTGTAAGTTGCTGTCACAGTATGGCAGCTCTTTCATTTGCATCAGAAAGGATTTGCAGTGTTTCTAGAAGATACAAAGTAATCCAAATTTGTTTCAGTTATTTACACAATGAGGATTTAACTGGAAAAAGTTTTTGATTTCTATGTATTAGTTTATTTAATATTGCTTTAACTGAAAATTAAAACAATCTAATAAAAGGGAGAGGAGGATGTAAGTGAGCACATTTGTGTTCATAGTAGTAACTTTAACACAAAGTGCCTAGGACCTTCTTTCATAGAAACATAATTTAACATTGTTTCAATGTACAATCTGTGTAACTCACTGCAGTTGTAAACTGTGAATATGGAAGTCAACCACATTTCAAATGCTATGGTTTAGGTGTTGGCAATGCATTTTGTTGCAAAGTCTTGTCACTTGTTTCACTGTTCAAGTGTCTACTAAATAATATTTAACCCAGAATAAACTAGTGACATCTCTCAAGTATCTTTAGACTGAGAACTTTACCTGGATGTAGTTTGGTAATTTTCCTTTAGATGCATGCACTCAGTGCATCTAGAAAATACATGCAGGAATATATATGTAATCAGTATTATTAAAACCATTTTGGAAAAGTTTTAGGGGAAAAAAAATTTAATATAGCAAAAAGTATCAGTTGGATTCTGCCTATTGAATTTAGAGACTTCTGCAGCATCCTCCCATGCTTTCAAGTTAGCAAGATTTGGGTAATTTGCATACAGGTCTTGTACCTGAAGTTGTAGGTTTTCGATAGGTGGCAGCCTTACCTCTGCATCGGTGTGATGCCAGGGCTGCAGGGTGTTGGCATGGGCGTGAGGGAGAAAGGGAGCTGCGAGTAATGCAGGGTGGTTTTGGTGAAGTGCATGATACTGGTTTGATAGTTATAGGGGCTTTTGCAATGACAGCACTTTCTAGAAATTACTACATATTACCAATTTTGTTAATTTATCTTAATTAATATTCCATTACAGGTTAGCTTGTGTTTAGTCTGTTGTATAATTTACCAAATATTTTTGCTTTATATATACAGCAGTAATATTGCTGTATTCCTTACTAAGGGCCGTGATCCAATTGTTATCAGAACTTATAGCCACAGAAAAACACAACTCAGCAATTCCTGGAAAGCTTACAGTCTCACATCTTTTCTATTTTGTTCTTTGAAGGGCTGTGGTCACATATTCTGTTTCCAAGTTAAGTTACTGTTATTGGCAGTATTTCAGAGCATGTTTATTTAACAGATAAACATATTTTTTTAATATTTTTGTCCTGTGCACACCTAAGTGACAAGACTGCTGAGTTACAAGACATTCTGTGTGGTAGATTTTTATATCCAACAACTTTGATATATTTGTGATTAACAGCTGTGTTTGAACTCAGCTGAACATTGCTCTGGCATCTAAAAGGGAACAGTATGGGCAATAATGAAAAGATGTGGAGATAAAAATGAATTTTAGTCCTAACACCTTAGGTTGTACTTGTAGTGTTTGGGTTTCTCTGTCCCATTTACGTGATCCTGTTGGCTAATATCACTGCAACTTGTGCTCGCTCACCAGGTGTTCAATGGTCATCACCCAAAGCTTACTGTATTTATTTTTTAAGGTTACGTTGCCAAAAAGTTGTAATCACAAGACTAATGGACAGGATAAGACAGTTGAGGTGGTTTGGATGTGTGTATGCAAAAGTCTCCTGAAGTGTTGGGGAAATTTTGTATTTTGTATACCATTAAACTCCAGAATTCTGTGCTTAAAAATCTTTAACATCAGCAGGAGGCCAAAGGTATCTATTAAGCCAGTACTGCAGATTATGAACAATTGCTGGGTAAAGGCTTGCAATTTAACACTTAATTCTTAGTTTAGTACAAGAAATTTGGAACCTAGAAGTGCAGAATCTGCTTCACAAACATAATGAAGTTTTGTCCAGATTCACAATTTGGACTTTGTTGTAGTTCTTGTTATGTCTATTCCATTACAAATACAAATATATTTAAGCTCTTAATTTGCATATTCAACTATTACAGATAGCTGTCCCATAGATTTTTTTCAGTTAGTTTATTTTCATTAGAAAGCTGAGAGATAATTGCTTATTTTTGTTGTGAATGAAAGGATATATTGCTGGTGCTTTGGATGTAAATTATTTAAACTGGAGTTAGCCTGGATGTAATTGTGTGTTTTCTATATTGCATTGCAGATATGGTGAACTGAGTTTGAGTAGATCAATGCTCAATAGCTCTGATAAGATAATTCGAAAGGGTGGCTCCTCGATCTTCCAACATGCTGTAGAAGGTTGGAAAATCAATTCTTCTTTGGTAATGGAAATAAGGTGAGTGTCTTAAATAAAAAGCAGTTCATTTCACCTTGCCTGTAATTCTTTTCATTCAGGTTACTTTATAATTATTTTGGTCTATAAACCAGTAATTTGATTTACGTTTGCAGGTGGATGTTTTTTAACTGTATCTATTTAGGTTTCAGTGTTAAATGCAACTGCATTACATTAGGCCTCAAAGTCAAGTCATCCTTCATAAGATTTAATAAAATGTTTTCATCTGGCTGTGACTGTCAGACCTGTGCAATCAGTGTCTACATTATGCATGTCCATATTTAAGCTGGTTGTGTAGAACTCTTCCACAGTCAGTGGTGAGAAACTGGTGCTTTTAGGACATGATTTTCTCTCATCCTAAAGGTTTGAAATAGAACAAGTGTAAGTACCCCGGGCATACCAGTATTCCTCCCTTGACTACAGAGGGAGCTTAAGCAGACAGCTCAGATCCAGGAGTCAATAGCTGGGCTATCAAGTGCTGTGAATCCAGTTGTGACTGTGGCTGGTCCAGGTCACAGCGTCAGACCCTGACAATATCTATGTCTTATGCAGTTTGCTGTCTTGAGATTAGAAAGGCCAAAAAGAGCCTTAGGCTCGTGCTGCGGGAGCAACCCAGTAACAGAGTTAAAGTGAGTGATAGTTCTGATGTGGCTTAATATTTACAGTGGATCTCTGCACCTTGGAACCACAGAGAGTAGCAAGCAGATGTCTCTGAGTGTGTCATATCTTCCCCATTTTTGTCAGGAAGGTGGCCCATGAAAGAAGCATGTGGACCATGGAGTGGCAGTGTGGAGAACTAAGAATGTCATGTTCTATGAAAAATAAGGGAAATTAACTATTTTTAACAATAATCACATAGCAGATTAGACTTGATTTTCTGAATATTAAGATTTTTAATAGAAATTTGATCTGATTAAAATGTGGTTTCCCTTTCTACTTCTGAAATTTTACATTTTTAATTTTTTTTAAATTAAAGGGCAGTTTACAAGCCCCTTAAACAGGCATTGTTTCCATGTATAAAAGCATGAATTCCTCTGAAGGAGGAATTTAGAGATTTTTTTTAATGACTGCTATTTTATATCCCTAATTCTAAAGCATGCAGAAGATAAAGGTAGCTTAGAAATTTATGTATCATAAGTTATGTGTCTGACTGTTGGGAGAAAATAGCTTTTTCTACTTGTGAGGTAAACTGATTTGGAAATGAATGAGTGACTATAAGTAGAGGCAAAAATTATTCTCAGTCATTTTACTGAAAAACTGAATATCATATTTATCACATATGATACTCAAATATGATATTGAGTATCATATTTAAAACCAATACACTTTGCTGCTCAAGCCAAACAACAAACAAGAAAAAATATTTCTTATATTTCAATAACCTTTTTAGTTAAAATTAAGAGAGAAAATTAAGCTTGGGTTATGCTAATTTTCTACTTGTTCAAATGCAAAATATATCATTCAGACAAAAAGGTAAAACAGTAGAGAATGCTTTAGTATTTTTTCATCCTGTAAATATGTATCATGTCAATCTACTAAGAGTTTCAAAATAACTTTTTTCTTTATTGTTTTCCAGCGGGGGAAGTTTCTCTTATTTAATAAATTGCTGTTGTGTACTTAAGAAGCACTGTGTTATGTGGGTTTTTTTAAAATATTGTGCAGGGAAGGGGGTTTTTTGTCTCATTAGCAGAGTGAAGAAAACAGTGCATCTTGTACACTGGCTTAAGCACAGGCAGTAGAGATTCCACTGTAATGTAAGATTTTCTGTACCCTAGAGAGCATAAAGCTGAGGTTATTTAGAAGTCCACATTGCCAGTCTTGTTTCAGAGGAAATGGCTACCTTTATGAACACTGGGGCAGAGAGTAGGTGTGAACCAGTAAATTATTTTAGATTAATGTGATTTAGGGCCAAAAGTTGACATGAACTGTATGAAAGGAGTTAGTGCTACCAGCTAGGCATAGTCTTTCCAGAAATCCTCTTTGCTGACATGCGTAGCACATTCAGTTATGGTTCTCAGTGGTGAGGGAGGGATGTCAGGCGTGCTTTTCACTGAGGAAGCCACATGCAACCCCTTATGATGTCTTTCAATCTGATGCTGACTAAATTATGTACATTCTCTCACTTTTACAGGTGGTTTGCTATACATGTTTCTTCCATGTTACAGCAGTAAGAAGCATTTTAGCTGTAGTTTTACACTTACACATCTATCAGGACTGATTTTAGAAGTGTCTAGCAAAGTCCTAGTAGTTTAACTAACTGCTCAGCCCTCCAGAATGTTACATGCACTGTGTAGACCATGAATATGATGCATAGTCTATAATTGCATCTGTTAACATAAACAGTGGTTGGTGGTCTTGTGGTGTGAGGTTGACACAGTCAACCTGGGAAGTAACAGTAGGAAGTAGGAAGTAACAGTAAGAGAGAAACAAAAAACAAGCTATTTCCTGTTCAATAATATATAAAATGTCAGCAGTTCTAAGCCGTGGAGAAATAATTTGTGAAGCCATTAGTGTACAGCATAAAGATATTTCATAAAACTTACAGTCACCCATAAATGACAGACGTTTTTGTGTCTTACATCAGTTTGCCACCCACATTAGCAATTTTCAAATGTAGAAGGTATTTTATAGTGAGTTTTGTTTTGTGCAAGGACTGTTGGTCAGTGATGTGTCAAATCTTGTGGACTGGCATCTAGAGTATTATACTTTGCTATTGCTTTGTTGATTTTGTGGGCATCATCTCTGGTCATTTCATTTTTGCTCAGGTTAGTGCTGTGTCTATCAGCCTCAAAGGCCTAAGGAACTCTTGGCAAGGCCAGGCTCAGATAGGAGTCAATGAGTGGTAAAGCTCCTTTATCAGGACCCCATGGAAGGCTGGAAAGCTTCCACTGGGTTTCTGGTGCTCTAGGATTTTGCAGCCAGAGAAGGCAGTGTGTGGAGTGCAGCAGCCCTCTTGGGAGGGCAGCAGCCCTTTGGAGATGCTAAGCAGGCTTAAGAAGAAAGAGCTAGACTTTCTGTGATTGAGGTGGAAATTATGGATATTACTAGTTACTTGAGACTGTGTGAAATGTGCTGCTTTGACAATGACTGGTTTAGAGGGAGAGTGATTTTTGCAACTGATACTACCTTCTCATTGCTGGCAACTTCTTTGAAGAGGAATTGGTAATTCCTGTGACAAAGAGAAGAAAGGGAAGAAGACTGCTCTCTTGACTCCCCTTTCTATCTGAATTTTTTCAGTCATGAAGAAGAGTCCACCATCTGCTAAGGTTTTATGTTTTAAGACCTTTCTACTCTCTGTGGCAATGTGAAGGTTTTCCTTATGGTTATGGAAATAAGGAGACTTCATTTGTACTGAAGGCTATAGTTTCACAAAGTAGGGATGTGGCTGAGATGGTACAAACCTATCTGGGAAAGCCTTCCACACAGGGCTGATGACAGCACATCTGTGACCCCTGTGAAATGAACCACAATTCGATATCTGTGACTTTCTTCTACTTACTTCTGATTAGATATGGGAATTTATGCTGAAAGGAGCAGAACAGGGTTATAAATTGCAGGAAGGCAAAATGTTTTAAAAGTACATTGGGAATGTATTTATCTCTGCAATTTAACAGAGAATATTTCCTGTCAGAAAAGTGTGAGAACTTGTGAGATGTTAGCAGCATCTAAAGGAAAAAAAAAAAAGCATCTTCCTTCTTCAAAAGGTTCAGATTATTATCATTTTTTGTCTAACAAATTATTGTGAAACAGCTGTGATAAGTCCCTGAAGTGCAAGCAGTAAACACTGAACGAGAAATGAAGCACTACAATTGCTCTGAAGCTTTTGGAACAATGTTCTGAAGCCATTTGCACTGTTTCCTTCTGATCATTTTTTGATCAAAGACATGGAATCTGGCATTCTGTGGTCTGGTTTAGTCATGATAAACCTCAGGTGATTTTTGCTTGCCAATCTATCTTACTCTACCTTGCTTATCTTCATGAAAAGCTGGTATATGAACAACCTTCCTGTGATAAGCAGTAGTTGAGTCATAGTCTA
Organism: Struthidea cinerea; assembly: GCA_013397865.1. NCBI lineage: Eukaryota > Metazoa > Chordata > Aves > Passeriformes > Corcoracidae > Struthidea > Struthidea cinerea. The sequence continues at coordinate 55,518 of VZTI01003859.1, read as the reverse complement.
TTTAAAAACCCGCTTCTCCTTTTGCATGCCCACTCTCTTGTATTATGGCACTTCTGTTTGTGTGGACTCCATCAGCTGGGAGCTCCAGGGTTGTTTGCAGTTAGGCATGTTTTTAACAAATCCAAGTTAGTGGTTGAACTAGATGATCTTTCATGTTCCCTTCCAACCCAGACTATCCTATGATTCTAAATGCTGCTTTCCTGGAAGAGCTTTTCTTAAAACTTCCTCTCAGACTAAAGTAAAACCCAGCACAGGTGCAAATACCTGTGGTCCCCACTGCCTCCTCAAGAAACCAACAGGAGCTGGAGCTCTAGTCATGTACAAGAGCAAGCTGTGACCTTTTGTTACCACAGAGTTTGTTCCTATATGTTGTTTTTTAATTAAACTAATCTTGCTTGCAAAAAATCATATTTTATCTAGGCCATAATCCCTGGTGATTCCAAAGGCTGAGAGCCATCTTCTTCCTTCCAGCTGCGGAGTGCAAAGCAGAGTCAGGACTTGCTAGGGTTAGAAAATTGTTGACAGAAAGTTGTCTATGAAGGCCTGTCAGAGAGAGTCTGCAGGAGATCAAGAGGAGGGATTAGAAATCTACAACATACAGGTTTAAAAAAATAGGTGAGTGGTTTCTTATCCTCAGGTAAATGAAGGATATTTCTAAGAATTAGGTGTAGACTGTCCTTCACAAGCAAGGCATGAGCAACAAGAGCAGCCTCAGCTGCTGTGAAAAAGGTCTGAGGAATACTGTGCTTCCAGTAAGGCTGGGGAAACACTGACAGGTGCGTGGAGAGGTTGTCAAGTCCCCACCACAAGGAATTACTAGGAACTTATTAGATAAATGTGGGCTGGGGGACATGTAGATAAACGCACATCTTCAGTGGGCACAGAGAGGATCAGGTAAACACTTAGTCCATCTCTGTTCCATCATGTGTTTGCTGGTGAACCCTCCTGGGCACTGAGGTGTGCTCCAGAGGCTTCCCCTCACACCTGGGGTCTACTGAAGTCCAGCAGCAAAGATTTATGGCACTGCCTGCCTCTAAATAAATGATTTTTCCCAGAAAAAGCATTGGAGGTCTTATTTCAGTTTTCTTGAGAATGTCTAAAAATATACATGTTTTTGTAATCTTACAAATCTTCGAGTGGTCTGTTTTCTTACCTTCTGAGGTACACACTTCTGAGGCAGATGAAGAATAGTTTGAGATTATATAAGTTTTGTAGTGCAAAGACCACAGTACAAAATAAAACTAGAAAAATGCACATCATGAGAAAAATCTCACTCTGTTGCCCCAGAGCAGTACATAGTTTTAACAACTGGAAAGCTGTTCAGAGACATTACTATCTGTTGCATGAACTCTATCAGATAACCGGGAGTTTCAGTTGGTACTTAAATATTATGGAGATCTGTTTCTGCTTATCAAAGAAAAACCCTACGTCGTACACAGATTATGACAATGTGGTTTTTTGAGTCATGTAAACATGTTACAAGCAGCTGCTTGGCTACCATTAAGGGTGAGTCACATCAGTCTCACCTGCTCACAAAATGGCTCAGGGCGCACCCTGATACAGTTTTATTTGTCATAAAAAACTTGAAGACCACCTCAAATTGAACTGTTTACACATTTTAGCTTAAGGTTGCAGAACACCTTTTCTTCAAGGTTTACTAAAAATCATGCTCTTTTTTTCCCTTGGTGGAGTCGAGCTTACTTTTGAATTTAATACGCAGCTTGAAGTGGATTAGCACTTACTTGTCATTATTTTGTCATGTCTGTTTAATCAGAATAACCTTGTTGTGCTATTTTTAGTGCTCTTTGTGGGACAGAACAGAGGTTTAAGCAAATTATCGTTATTAATCAGCATCAAGACTGACTGGGACACTCATGCTCAGTATTTGTTAGGTCCCTCAGTAATTTTTTTTTCTCTTAGCACTTATGTGAAAATCAGAAGTACTGTTATCCCCATGGTATGGGTGAGTCAATAGCACAGAGGAACTTAAAACAGTAGCATGGACTCTGCATTTTTTATCATGTTACTTTCAGTATTAGAAGATACCTGGATACCGCCAGATGAATCCATAAAAAATATTTTAATGTTGGCATTATTGCATATCTCTTATACAAGGATTCTATTGCATACTGCAATACCTGTGTGGACATTTAATTGAATATGCTAGTGACAGCTTCAGACAAGAAAACATTTTTAAATAAGTGAGAAGATACTAAGATTAGTGACTTCTGCCCATCTCAATGTTTTATTGAAAAATAAATTTCTTAGAAATTTTAGAAATTTCAGCTGTGTTAGGTGGTTGATTATCTGATTCTAATTCAGGTCCACATAAAATTCTTTGGAGGACTTTCATCAGCATATAAATAAATGAGTTTTGAATGTAAGTAACCAAATTAATAATGGAAGCCAAGGTGCTTTTACCTTTTTTGGTACTGTTTGCATAACTTCACTGCCTTCCTCTTATTTTTTAAAATAATACAGAAGATACTGTGTTCATGCACAAATGTTGCTACTTTTTTGCTTACATGGACAGTTTCAGGCCAATTTTTTCTAGGCATCAGGAACTAAAGCAAATGTTCTGGTGATCATGTGACTTCTTGTAGTCGGAAATCTAGTTTCTGTACGTTTCACGTAATTTTTTGAGGTTTTGAGACTCGTTTCTGGTCTTCTCGAGTCAGAGCTCACGTGAAATGAGTCTCTCGATAGCTTGGCTGATGATGTTCATAGCTTTTGATGCATTCATATTATCCATTACATCCCCAGCTGTAGTAGCTCTCTTCCTATGTAATGAATAATTGCAGTAATTTTTAATGCGTCTAGATTGGGCAATTCTTTCTTTCTTGCTCTTTTTTGTTTTATAGTAGTTTATGTATCTGTTGCAGAGTGCCCATGAAGTTAAGCTATCAAGCCCAATGAGATTTAAAGTCCATTCAATTTAAAGGCCAATTTGAGTCTTCCTTTTACAGCAATATCTTGCCTGGCCTTACCAAAAGCTACACTCAGGATTTTAACACTGTCTATCCTGCCTTGTGATTCTGAGTCCCTCATGTGCCTCAGCAAAAGATGCCTTTGCTCTGATGCTGCTTCCTTGATATGTGACAGATGTAACAGATAGTCCTACACAGTCTCTTCCCTTCCCTTCCCTCCCCTTCCCTTCCCTTCCCTCCCCTTCCCTTCCCTTCCCTCCCCTTCCCTTCCCTTCCCTCCCCTTCCCTTCCCTTCCCTCCCCTTCCCTTCCCTTCCCTCCCCTTCCCTTCCCTTCCCTCCCCTTCCCTTCCCTTCCCTCCCCTTCCCTTCCCTTCCCTCCCCTTCCCTTCCCTTCCCTCCCCTTCCCTTCCCTTCCCTCCCCTTCCCTTCCCTTCCCTCCCCTTCCCTTCCCTTCCCTCCCCTTCCCTTCCCTTCCCTCCCCTTCCCTTCCCTTCCCTCCCCTTCCCTTCCCTTCCCTCCCCTTCCCTTCCCTTCCCTCCCCTTCCCTTCCCTTCCCTCCCCTTCCCTTCCCTTCCCTCCCCTTCCCTTCCCTTCCCTCCCCTTCCCTTCCCTTCCCTCCCCTTCCCTTCCCTTCCCTTCCCGCTTTTATTATGTTTCTCTTCTCATATGGCCTTTAAGATCAGTTCCATGGTGTTGTTGGTTGCAAGATTCAGACATACTCTTCTTTGTTAAGGCAGCAATACGAGCTGGCTAGTGAGCATGGGTGTTTCTGTAGTTCATCCCTTTTAACTTGTGGGGGATTATTTCCCCTTTATGGCTGTGACTGAGTGTTGCAACTGCTAGAATAACATTTCTAGTTATCTTTTCCTGTTTTGATGTGCTCTAAGGAAGTTCCGCTCTAGAAGCTTAATATGCAAAAATAACATTCTCTTAGTCAACAAAATATCTATTTTGTTTTAAATTCCACTTTACCTACTGACAACAGTGAAAAATATAAAGTTTTTGTTTTTCTTCTTTTCTTGTTAGACTTGTAGAGGCAAAAGTTTCAAGTAGATTTATTACATACTAAATACCCTGCCGTAGCTCAGCACTCCCTGTCTGTTTCATAAGAGTGTTGTACTTGATTCAGATGTGATCTTTCTTCACAAACATACCTGCTTCACAGATGGACACAAGCTTGTGAAGCTTTGCTCACCTGCAGTCCTGAGGTATCAGTGGCTCCTACAGCTCTGCCTGGGGAGTTTTCCAGCTTTTTATGTCAACGGTGTACTGAAAACTACTCTACACTGCCAGTGCAGGTATTAGTCATTGCATATATTAGTCATTACATTGCGGTCATTAAGTATCTCTTTTGAACCTACATATTGAATGTGTGCCAGTTTTTGGACCCCAGTCCCCCACCTGTCACGGGCAGAATGGAAGCTTTGAACAGTTTTTTAGGGAATCCCTCTCACTGAGTTATGAGGTACAGAACTTGTTTTCTAAACCCCTTCCATGCTAACCTCCTTCTCAGAGAGGAGTCAAGGTGTGGTTGGATCCAATCTTAGCCCCAGACTTGGTCAACAGTTTAAGTTTAAAGGATCATGCAAGTGCAGTTAAACCTTTATGCAATTTTGTCCCACAGGCTTAAGGGTGGCAAACCAAATATACTTAAGTTATTAAAGTAAATTATTTATTGATGATCATAATGATAATGATTAGACTAAACGATCTTTTTTATTTAATACATAGTATAGTTATAACTTCTAGTATAGTGCACTATTTACTGAAGCCACATTGAAGCAACAGTATTAAAACTAGCAAGATAATAGAGTAGAAATTGATGGTACTGACTCATACCAGTGACCATGGGCAAGTTTCTTTTACTCAGTGTCTTGGTTTAAAAGACAGGTGTCTGTGAAGGAAGGCAGGAGCCTCCCTGAAATGGAAAATGTAACCCCCTTCCCTCCAAATTATTATAATTTTTAAATTAAGGGACTTTCAGGCAAAGATATGAGGGGGTAGGAATAACAGTTCTTTACTAATATATATATGTATAACAAGGCAAAAGAACAACAATAACTATGGCAATAACGGCTAACAGAACCACAAACCCAGTGTCAGTCTCTTTTGGCTGTCAGGCCTTTTTCCCCTTGGGTGCAGTTCCAGTCACAGCCGGCAGGGGCGCTGGTGGCTCCCGGGGAGCATGGCAGGTGCGATGGTTCCCCCGCGGCTGCAGGGGGCGCTCCGGAGCACGTGGCACGGAGAGCACGAGGCAATGGCAGCTCAGCTGAGCCGGGCAGGGATGGAACAAAGGCTTCACAAACCCCCTGGGCAGCTGATCCCGGTGCCCAGCCGGACCCTCGGGAACAGCAGGCTGGAGCAGCAGAGATGAGCAGATCCCGGGTGGCAGACGAGATGTATCAAGACCCAGAGCGGCAGCAGGAACCCGGGGAGGTCTCGGCAGGCAGGGGCGTGCGGAGCTACGATGTAGCGAAGGCTCCACAGCTGCAGCCCGGCTCCCGACAGGGCAGGGAAAGGCGGGTTTGGAAATCCCGGGTTTTCTCCAGTAGAAGAAAGGCAGCTGGAAAACCTGCCACAGCAGGACGGATGGCAGCCTCTCTCCCTCCGAACGAACGCCAAGAGCACTAACTGCCAGCCAGCCCAGGTGAAAGAGGGTGGTTCCCTGGACCCCTCCTCCTGTGGCCAGTTCCTTTGTTTCTCCCAAGGACCTAGCAATTTGTTGCTGTGGTAACATGCATGGGAGAAAAAAATTCCCCAGAAGGTGAACTCCCAAAACCCCAATACTCAGCTTTAAGGAGTAATCTGAAAGGGGTTCCCATTCAAGGGAGGAAGCTACACACACACTCCATCCAAGAAGGGGTATGTAAGAATTCTCTGCCATTAAAAAGAGGGCCTTGGCTTTTGTACTATAAAGTGATTGACAGTCAGATGTATCAGCTCAGCAGCTTTACTTAAGTTATCAGCACTGTCACTTCTTGGTTCCATTATCAGGAGCTCTGTCTGCTGCATCCTCACCAGTGCCAGTTTCTGTCAGGAAAGACTGTTCTTCAGAATCGAACTTTGGGATTGATGAGTCAGGCTGGTTTCAGCATTCTTCAACACCCTCTTTTCCATTGGCACTGATAACTTTTGCAAATAGAAGCAAGTTTGAGCTGCTTTACCACCACTTAGACAGAGCATCCTGATAGCCCCATAAGCAGATACCATGATTTCACTTTTCAGCTGACATAAAAGCAAACATTCTTCATCAGTTACTTGCTGGGGGCAGGGAGTATGCAACTGTTTAACTGTCATAGTTCACTTGATCCATGGTCGTTTATTAAACCCTCATATTTTGGTCATGTGTGTCTGAACCTGTCTAATAGTTTAAACAATTAATTGCAGAGAAGATGATAAATGTTTCAAAGTCTTGATGAGTTTGTAAGTGATTTTGAGTTCAGCTAACAGTTTGACTGGACCCTGAGCTGCAGTAGTTTAATTTGTAATATGTTTTAAGCTGGTTTTGTTCCAATTGGTACAAAAGACTGGGCATGTTCTCATATCAAGTTAATTAGGATAGCTTTAGCTAAACTTCAGTTAATGAGGAGGAAGTTTATGCTAAACTGAATATATTATTCTTATGGTGAAATGAGAATCTGTAAGAAAACATGGCCTTTCCTGGGCCAAGCTGATTTGTAAGAGATGACATTTCCTGATCACGTATTTAACTGTGTTTTTATGAAAACAGACTGCCACAGTCCTTTTTAAAAATGTCTTAATTCCAGAACTTTGTGAAGATAGTCAAACACAGTATGCCTTCAAATTTGCAGTTATCTTCCCTTCGTCTCTCAGTGCCTTTGTGTGTACAAGTCAGTAAGCTCTAGTTCTATAGGATTTGTGTGTTACATTGTAACCACAGTGTGAATCCCATCCTAACAGCTTTGGTCTACCTCCATCCTAGAGCATGGGAAATGACCCTAGTAGAACTGACACTGTCTACCCTCTGCTTTAGGCTGAATGCCTTGAGCAGTCTGTATTGCTGTTAGATAAACTCCATTTAAGCAGGGAGTGTCGGGTTTTATCTGTGCATTTTTCTGTCATCACAGGAAGAACATTCTTCAGTTCTTGGATGCTGAAAGAGATGTCTCAGTGGTCAAAAGCAGCTTCAAGCCAGGAGATATAATTCATTATGTACTGGACAGACGTCGCACTCTAAACATTTCTCAGGATTTGCACAGCCTTCTCCCTGAAGTTTCCCCAATGAAAAATCGCCGATTTAAAACCTGTGCAGTTGTTGGGAATTCTGGGATCCTTCTGAAGAGTGGTTGTGGTAAAGAGATTGATAGCCATGACTTTGTAATAAGGTAAGTTTTTATCTGCTGTTGAAGATGCAGGCTACTATGTTTCTTGGAGAAAAGCTAGGAGAAATGTTTTAATCTGATGTACATATCCTTATCTGAAATTAATCTGAAACACTAACCATCACCATGTGATTCCCTAAATTTAAATTCATGCCTATATTATTGAAAAGAAGATTATTTTTACAGTGAAAATAAAACAAGGGTGTTGGCCATTGAATCACGGACCCAGACTGGCAGGGAATCTGAATCGTTTATTCAAAGGAATGAGCTGGTTTAATACACTTTTCCAAGGCACACTATTTCCTTATATGGCGTGATCTATTCTGTGTTGCCACATCAGCAACACACTTCCTAAATGTCCTTGTATGGGGTGATCACACGCTGTTCAAGCGTCTGTCAGCTTCTGGCAGGCTCCTCTCCGTAGGGGTCTGCCGTGTGACACCTCCTCGCCCCAGGGTCTGATGGAGACAAGCCTCTCTGTGCTGCCATGTGCTCCTTTGTGCTGCAATGTGCCTCTGCAGGCAGGTTTTACAGTTTGTAACTCAACTTTATTCCATCTCTTCCCACAACTGTCCCTTTTTTGTTCTATACAAGTAAGAATTATGACAGTGATTAAACAGCTAGACCTTTGAGGAACGACGTAAAGTTGTCTAAAACTTTTACCAACACTCAGAGTCTGCAACTATTGGAAGGTCCTATTTCATAGTGAAGACTTAGAAAGTCTTTCCTAGGCAAGACTTTCAGGTTTACTTTGAAAGAGGGTCCAGCTTTTATAAGATCAAATTAGCAAGTCAAAATTACTTGATTACACTTTTAGGGCAGAAACACCTGGGTCTGAATCACCAGTCAGCCAGGGGTAGGGCTTGGCCAGAGCTTCAAGCTGTGACTGAGAGGGTTTCTCTACAATACTTACAAAATTGCCTAAAAACTTTATTAATATCTTAAGATCATTCTGAATGAGATTGAGAAATTAATAACATATAAACTTCTTTGCAGTCCTTCGCGGGGAGCACACCCCATCCCTGCACCCCCCCTTTTCTGTTCTAACAATATGTAACATGAACATCTTTCAACTTACCAAATTCAAGAAAATGTGCAACATAACATGCAGTTTTCTTACTATGAATAGTAAAATAATACATTTAACAGAACAACAAGAGCTCACTGAGCAAAAATAAGCAAGGTAATTATCTTCAGCTGCTTAAATACTTCACCATTTCACAGAAAAGAGTACCCCGAAGAAACATACCAGTTAATTTCTGCCTGAAAAGATAGTTTACAAATAAGAATTATTATCTATCACAAAACGCAATCAGAACAATGCAGGGGGTCACAGGTGGTGTGGTAAAAAAACGCAGTCTTTGAGATAGAGTCCAGGATTGTGGCAACATTTTAAATAACGAAAACAGAGGAGTTCTATGGACCAGCTGCAGGAATGACATACCTAGCCTGCAGCCATTCTCGCACAAACCGGTGCAAAATGCTGCAGCCCCCCCACCCCCAAGGAAGGGCCATTGGTCCACTCAGTCCTTTTTTCCAACACAATATCAGCTCCCGAGAGTCTGCAGGTAAGGGGAGCCCTGGCTGTAGTGGCGCGGGTCCTGCCAGCTGCGCAGGTCCCACCGGCCCGTCGCTTCACTTCTCACATGCAGAGAGCTGCTCGCGGCCCCCACCATGCACTGAGCAGAGCCGCGGCCCCGCCAGCTCCCAGTGCCGCTGATCCTGCCCATCTGCAGTGTGGGGGCGGCTGCTGGGCGCGGCCGCGGTGCAGCTTTGCCATGTGCTTGCTGCTATGTGCTTGCTGGCGCCACGTGGCTTTGCCACATGCTTTCCGCCATGGTGCGGCTCCGCCATGTGCTCGCTGCCGGTTTCTGGCTCCACCATGTGCTCGCCAGCACGGCGCCGCTGTGGCCCTGCATGCTTTCCCCTCGCCACGTCTGCTGCTGCCGCTACACTCTCACAGAAGGCAAACAGAGAGGGAATGCACTCCCCCCCCGGCTCCAGCCACTTGCTGTGAAACGGCTCCAGCTGATGGCGCATGGCGCGGGGCAGCGCGAGTTCTTCTACGATACCATCCGGTTCCCCTCCAGGGTCAAGCAGGTCGGCGGACAAGGGGCCATCTTCTGGTTCTTTTCCCACAGCCCTGACAAACTTACGGTCGCTCACTGGCAGCGCAGAAGGGGTCGGCACAGCTGCCGCGGTGGCACAAGCGTCTTTCTTTGTCCGGTCTCTGGGTGCTGCGTGCACTGTTAGCGCTTTGCACACAGTCTTCCACAGACACAAAAGCTTTGTCAGCGCCGTGTCGCCGCATGTAACTCGGTCCCACAACGCATCTAAAGCGTCCCATATCAGAGGATGAAAAATATTGGTACTATCTGAAGTTGAGTTACAGTCTTTGCCCAGAACAAGAGTCTGTTTGAACCTGTAGACTCAACTTTCCTGCCATGTTTCTTTAAAATCCGTTCCAATGTCTCTGGGACATTCTGTTCCTGGGATATTCCATCCCCTACATCCCCCATGGCTCACCTACAACTTGCAGGGATTAATCACTGGCCAGCTTTCCCGCTTCTTTCAGCAGTACTTCAAGTCCCATGGGGCTTACCGATGCATGCACAGTTAGGCCTATAATAAATTACTCACACGGGGCACCATTTGTCAGCGATTGAATCATGGACCCAGACCAGCAGGGAATCTGAATCGTTTATTCAAAGGAATGAGCTGGTTTTATACACTTTTCCAAGGCACAGTATTTCCTTATATGGTGTGACCTATCCCATGTTTCCACATCAGCGACACACTTTCTAAATGTACTTGTATGGGGTGATCATGCACTGTTCACCCATCTGTCAGCTCCTGGCAGGTTCCTCTCCGTAGGGGTCTGCCGTGTGACACCTCCTGCCCCCAGGGTCCAGTGGAGACAAGCCTCTCTGTGCTGCCATGTGCTCCTTTGTGCTGCAATGTGCCTCTGCACAAGGGAAAGAGGTTTGCACTACTTATTTTTGCTTTTTGCTGTTCTTATTCCAGACAAAATTGTTCCTATAGAGGTCTTGGTAGAATAAATGCAAAATGGTTTCTCTTTTAAAAATACTCTTTCTTAGCTTTTGGTCATCACAGGTGGCCTTTTGTAAATTACTGCATTACTTTTGTGTAGCATGTAGTAAAATTTCAGTGTGGTGTATTGATGTTGAACCTGGCTGCCGCTGAGGTAGTTCAAAGTCACCCAAATATATCCCTTAACATAGGTTTAAAAATCTGTTCTTGCAGTTTGGGGGAAAAATTTATATATTTCACTTTTTATTCATTCTTGAAACACAGACAGTAGAGTACCTTTGGATTTTATGTATCATGTCAAAGCTGGCCTCATTTGACAGCTTGGCACTATGTAGAAAATGCTGAGCAAGAGATGGGTACTTCTACTTTTGAAGCAGAAGTTTCATTTTATTTGGTTTGAGAAGGGAAAAAGGGCAGAAAACAGGAGGGTTGTGACAGAAAACAATATAGAAATAGTAGTCATTGTGAGTTATTTGCTTTTCTGTTTTTCACCTTAAAGAATGATGGTGGCAATAAATAGTAAAAGGACATGGAAAAGAAATTAGTCTTGCAGTACATAAATAAAAGAAGAATATACATGAGTTTTGTATTTCATTTGAAAGGTATTTTAGCAAGTTGCAACTGAAGCAATAACACACTTCTCTTTCATTTTCTTTATTTGTCTTACTTGTACCACTAGTTATTCAAATTAGCATCCTTACTTACTGCAGAGGAAATCCAAAAGTAATTACCACACTTCTAAACTGCATTTAGGCTATGGCACATGACACACTTTTGTACTGTCTCTCAGATTAAATGTGATTCATTTAACAGGACTACAGAAAAAATTAGATACTAGATTTTCTAGATCAAAATTTTCTTAGAGAAGGCAGCCTGGTCTAATGAAAGGTGTCCCTGACAATGGTGGAGGATTTAGAACTAAATAATCTTTAAGGCCCCCTTTCAATCCAAACCATTCTATGATTCCATGAAACATCTTTCATATGGTATATGACAGTTAAAGTGATCTGTATAACAACCAGTGAGTCTGACAGTATTGTGATTAATAATCTCTAAAGCTTGGCCATATTGCCTATAGGGTGTTTCAATACAGTGATTTTTAATTTTTTTTTATTTATTTACAAATGACAGTTAAAATGTTTCAGAAATTTACCAATTATAATTTAAACTATATGATATTTATTTAATTAAGTCTTGGTGCATGTGTAGTTACATAGCATCTGTTTAAAGTAAATAGCAAGGAATTTGTTTGTAACTGAAGTAAAAGAAAAAAGTGAATCATTCATCAGAGTTAGTTTCCTACACTCCTCATCTTCCATTTAGAAAAAGTTGTACATCGCTTAATATGTAATCACATGGTGTAATTAGGAAGTTCTGGAGTACTTCGTAAGCACTTACCTATATTGCTGTTAGGATTCTGGCATTAAAATGTACCATGACACTCTGTTAATCTTTTTGCTTTTGTGTGATGTCTCTAGAAGTAAAATGTCCTCACTTAGGTGCCACTTGATGGTATTCTGGAAAGGAGTAACTGAATGTATCCAGGTGTATAGGCTGATGAAGGACAGTTTTGTAGAATCTTCTGATGCCAAGTGCATTATGCCTGTGTGCTGTGACAAGTATGTAATACAATTTTGGTTAAATATATTCAGTTGATTTTGATTGTATTTTTTTGGGGGGGGGGTGGTGAGATCTGAAGGAAAATTGTGTCTCTGAGAGTTGTTTCTTAGAGGAACAGTTCTTACGTTAGAGTTAACACCAACAATACCATTAATTTAATGGTAAAATGGTAAAACTGACTGTGAAGGTCTGTGAAAGTGAAGAGGACACAACAGATATCCAACAGTATTTGCAGTATTATGAACTCAATATCCTATAAAGGTAGTGTAAAGGTGTTAATAATAATGGATAAGCAGACAGAAGTTTCACAAGATTGTGAAGTCATGCTTATTTTGGCCATAGAAAATGTTGTCCATCTAATTAAAATGGGAAGCATGGAGACTCTTTGCTATTAAAAAAATCCCAAACTGTGATGACTATAAACTGTTTCCTGTTCCCCATATACCTTTCATTTTAACTTCTCATGCTTTTATACCCCATTAGGAACTTTTGATCTGTGTGCCCCTACTGCCCTTCTAGTGCTGACCTAAAGTGTGCTGCTTTTTGATATTATACCCAGAGAGTCTGAAGCATTCCAAAATACCTGATTAGATGAATAAGAACATCTTATTCCCACATTGTCTGCACTTCCTCATGCTGAAATTACCAAACCAGGGCTGAGTTAGCTGTATCATCTTACAGAGCAGATGAACTTGTTATAGTAAGTGGTATATTTTGAAATGCAGTGGTTACATAGGAGTTTCTGAAAAATGCAGCTGTATTTTGGGCAAATGTAAAATAACAATACTAAACATTGCCAAGTAATTACTTGGAATTACTTCGGGCAGCCAGCATGTACCAAACAGTTCAGCTGTGAGTTCAGAATCTGAACAATATCAAAAATCAGAGTAAGTTTTTGTTGGTTTTTTATTTTTAATGATTTAATTAGACATTCATGATGAGACCTCTGCAAAAGCAGAGGCCAAGTTCAGTTTTGGAGTTATTTGGTTAAAACCAACCAGTCAAATAAACCTTAGTAAAGATACTGTATTTTTTCTTGTGGCGACACCACTTCTGGAAAAGTCCCTTTCATTTCAGTTGGACAGTATGGAGAACAGGCCTGTTGAGTGAAGCTTTTTTAATAGCTCAGGGATGCTCTGACAAGGAACAGCCACAAAAAGATATTAGTTGCTGCTTTCTTTGGATTGAAGTGCCTAGTTTATATGTTACAACTCTTCTTTTCCCACTGGAGTTTTTTCCTGCTAACTCTGTTAGCATTTAGGAACCAAATGGATGTTTTTACTATCACTAGTGATAAAATTTTGCTGGGCAAATGTAGCTCTATTTTCCAGTATACTTTGACTTTCATTTTTTAACTTGACCATGCTTGTGGTTAGTGAAGTTGAAATTAAAAAGCTTGTAGTCCTTTTTTATTTCCTTTTGAAAGGAAAGAATATATCCTTTAACAGATGTCTTGGTTTGTCCTGTATGTAGGGGAGGACAATCTGTTTTGATTCTCTCCCTGATGTATTGACTCTTGTGATATGCAGAAGCAAGCATCATATGTGGTATGAGCAGAAGACAGCAGATATGGTCAGGCAGAAGAAAAGGACATACCTAATCATACCATGATTAGGTGTGGTGTGTTATTTTAGGAGAGTAATTTAAATTAATAATAAGAAATTAGTTGTAGCTTCATTAATGTGTGTTGTTCCTTCAGCTGCTAGCAAAAAGAAACATTGTAAATTTGTCAGAATAAAGATATCTGGAATATTCATTTACCTATATTCTGGAACTTGTTTTTGTAATTCATATCAGCTTTTATGTCCAAGTATTTTTTAGTATACCTTGCTTGGACAATGGCTATTATGCCAAGTAGAGGTAAATCCTTGGAGCCAGCAGATGTGTTGAAAGCCAAGTTGCCAATTTAACAGCCATATTTTAAAGCATGAGTCTTCCTCTAAAAATAACATCTGAATACACCATGACTAGCTCATTATAGACCTTTTTCAAATCTCAGATATGGCAGCTCTATTTTTGCCTTCTGTTTCTCCTTAAACTTGTCACACTACATTGAAACATTAATGAAAGCAGAGGAAAGCCATCATCTTCCAGTGTTCTTGCTCAGGGATTTGAGTGTCTGAGGAACAGGAGCGCTAGTGGAGCTGTTCCAGTCAGCCAGGCATAGGTGGTCTCCACCTCAGGAGAGCCTTGGAGAGGGCTTGACTCGTGTGGCCACATTGTAGGGTTGTTGGTTTTTTTAAAAGAAGTTAGTCCTTAAGTAGGTGATTTAGGAGGATATTTAAGGACAGAAGTCCAGAATGCTCAGGAAATATCAGTAAGAAGTGACTTCTCTGCACCCCTATACAAATGATCATGGGTTCCAAAAAGGCTTCTTAAATAAATACATGTCCTATAAGCATCCAAATGTAGAGCAGATAGGATTAGCTTGAATCTTCCTTGAATCTTCTGCTAACTATTCTGAGAAAAAAATGATACCATTATTTTAAAATCACTTACTCCTATTGTTGATAATACAGAGCCTTTAATTTAGTAGTTTTCTGAACAGTTGGAAACTCGGGAGCGCTATGTTTTGGTTTTTTTTTTTTTTTCCATTGTCTGTTTTAAGAAGTGAAAATGTTCAGAACAGTCTTAATCTAAATAACTTCCATTTTGGAGGGTTCAAACTTCTGTTAGCATTCCATTCTAACAACTCTGAAGTGCTTCTCCAAAACAATGAAAATCATCATTTTTTCTGAATTTATTGCAAGGATAATAATTTTTTTAACCCTTTCTGTCCTCATAATGTTGCAGATTTTTAGAAAACTTTCTATATCAGAATTGTAACACTTCTGTGGATCTTCATAATTATCCTATAGAATATGCTTTTTATAGATAGTCATGTGTGATGGTATTTTCACCTCAAAAGGCAAAGGTACAGGTGTTCAGGATACTGCTAAGTTCCATTTCTTAGTTTTTCATGCATTGAAATATAATTTTCAATATTTTACTGCTGTAGTTTTTGTGGTTTTTTTTTTTTTTATATATGCAAAAAGCTTTCAGTGATAGAAATTCATTGCTTTATATTGTTGTCAAAGGAATAGTACTGGGAAGAACAGCAAAACTAATTCAGGTGTAATTTTGCAGCAAGACTCATACTAAAGATGTAAATAATGTGTTTTGCAGCTGTTTCTAAAACACTTAGACTTTTTCTGACACTGCACTATGCTGTGTCAGTTGATGATAACTTGCATTTCAGTCACTGGTGTTAAGGGAGGTGCTGGGAAGAAAGAATTTATTGATTACCAGTATAAGTTTTAATATGGGCAACAGGAATTAATGAAGTTTATTAGCAGATGATGTTACAAAAACTGTCTTTGTAGTGAAGTCATAAATTCAGTATTTTTGTGAACTTGTGTTGTGAAAGGGTGTATCAAGTCAATATTTTACGTGGCACATACTAAAAACCTCTTGTGATTGTTGCATGTGAATAGAATCTGCAATGCTGTACCTGAGCCTCTAACCTTGCAGCTCTCATGAGACATCCTCTATTGTGCCATGGATAAAGACTGAGATGAAGTGGTTATGTTAGATTCACTGTTACTCCAGATTCCTATGGTTAATTTGAAGCAACTTTAGTTTTTTCAGTAGCCAAAGAAGTACGCAAAACATGTGAGAATCCATACACTTTACTAATAGTTACATTTATGGGGAAAATAGGAAGTTTGTGCATGGGTTTTTTTTGTAAATCTCCCCTTTTTGGGTGTGTGGGAAAGTTACCACAGCACTGCTGCACACCTTTATTTGGAGAACCAGGTGAGAAGATGTGCTACATACACACAAGTATTAGGGCAATGTGCTTCTTGCATGTAGATTGAGTAGAGCGCAGTCCAACTGTGAGGTTGTCTTCAGTCTTGAACTCTTTTTTTCCTCTCCTACTTGCTCGAGCCTTTAATTTTTCCTTCATGTCCAATTATTTCTTAGAAATTGTGTGAATTACTGAATTCAAGATTACTTATTTTGATTCTTACAGGAATTTAGATAGGAATCTGGATATAAAGCCTTGCAGGCTACTCAGGAAGGAGTATATGTTACTGACACTAATCTAGGTGTAATGCCTTATGTTTCAGAAAGGTTTAATATGTTTGCCAGCAACAATCTGATTTTTATTTTTTGACTTCTCAGAATGTATGTGGTTAATATGGTGTGGTATTGGCTTTGCTCTACAAAGAGAAGATATTAGTGAAACAAAGCATTGGTATAAAACACTTCTTTCCAGTGGCTTTATAGTGTTTTAAAGTATTTATTTCAACTTGTAAACCTCAAGTCCACCAATTGTTAGAGGATTAAGAAGTGTACAGATTCATGGCTATTTCTTGCATTATTCTACTGAAGGTAGAATATTTTTTTGGTTCTCAATGTCAGATAAAATTGAAATGATAGCCATTTCACTCAAGGAAATTTTAATGGCTTTTATTTAAAATTAAGTTGAAATACGGTCTATGAATACTATGTACTGGACATTTGTATTCATATACATGAGCTATAAGTGACAAAGCAAATTGAACTGAATCTCTGTGGAATAACTGATTTCTCATTTGAGCATATTTTTATACTTTGATTGCATTATTTTCTCTGTTAAGCTCTGCTCTCTAAAAGACTATGTATGTTATGGATATGTTTGGGCCATAAAGATGGCACAGCAAATCCAGGGATGATCACCCCATTTGGTGAAAATGTGGTGCAGGAGCACCTACTCCATTCTTCATTTTTTTCTTATGGCATACAACTCCAGCCATTACCAGTTTTTTACCCACATTTCTTCTTAACATACCCACTGTAACTAATACATGCAACAGGTGGTTGTGGAAGAAGCAGGTGTTCGATCACTGACACTTTTTGGTCTGTGTGTCTTAGTATCTCAGTTGTTTTATGCATGCTCAAATACTGCATGATATTTCAGAGATTACTTAATTTTCCCCTTTTATCCCAGTGCTCCTTTTAGCGAAAGCATTGCAGTGCATTTTTCAGTTGAAAATCTTTTATCACACTGAAATCTCATGTGTGGGAACCCCTGTATTCTTGCTAGGAATATTTTATAGATATATTTCCTTTTTAGTACCATGGTTGTACATAGTATTTGTGTAAGTTAGGTGCCTCTGCAAGCTTGCAGCTTTCCTAAATAATACAATTGATGCCTGATACTAAGTTTAGAGTAACCACCCTGTTGAAATGGCTGTGCAGAGATTTTGTCTATGGTCTGGTCTGACGTCATGGGAAGAACAGGGACTGCAGTATTAATTTGAGGTACCATGGATGTTATTGCCTATGATACTACCAATGACACGAATTATGAATGTTTCCCATACACTTAGGTTTTTTTCTAACGCCCTCTACAAAATGTATCAATCTTTGTCTCATTAGACCATTTTCGGAACACTTCTGCCATAGATAGCACTTAGAAGAAGTAAGGGAGCAAATAGTAACTAATTATTTGCTAGTTTTGTGCAAGGGAAAGAAGTAGTAGTTAGAGCTTCTGATTAAACACTTTTATATAGAAAAAAAATTAGCCATAAGATTGTTTGTTTCAAACAATATACTGAAACTGAATTTTTATGGGAAAAAATAAAAAAGGAATCCATGAAAACCATTAGTTTATAAAATCATTTTTACTGGAAGAAAACTCGTTTCATCTTTTTGTCTGGAAACAGTCACTAGTTGGCTCAGGAGAAGGAGATTTAGATTTACAAACATTTTTATAATGTGATATATTCTCAATACTCGTATTTTCAGCTATTTGCTTAGTTAAGTCAATCTTCAGTGCTCAGTGTGATTCTTAATTACTATTCCCATATTCTCAATAACAATAGCATAGCAAGTTTGTCTTGCTCAGTTTTCACCTGTAGCCTGCTTACTTGCATACTAACATGAACACAACACTGAAGTTGTTTTTAGAATGAATGGAAATTGATGGCAAGAAGCTTGTGGTTTGGAGTCAATTTTTAAACATTCATATGTTGCAAGGTACTAATAATGTGGCATGTGAGAAAGAGGAAATTCAGTGAATTATAATCTTCTATATATTCTTTCTAAAAAACCCCCAATAAAAATATGGTTTTATTTACAGTGAATAAATCTCTAGGCATGTAAAGGTAAAGCTTTTGGTGCAGAAACACCCTCACCACCTCTTCACTGTTATGATTATATTTGGCATTCTGTGCCTTAAGGCAAATTAGCTAGGATTTAAAAATACAACAAGGGAAGGGTAACGCATTGACTATTTAAAAGTTGTTCAATTAATAGGCTTCTTAATTTCACTTAAAAGAAAATTAGTATATGTATGTTTGCCTCTGAATGTGAAGTTTTCTTGAAAGAATCATGAGAATTGGTGGGAGGTCACTGGCATCTTCTAACAAAATAAACTTAAAAATTCCAACAGCAGCATGAAACTGTGGCGTAGCATAAATATGAATTAGAGGTTAAGATAAAAGCTCCAAAATAGGTTAAAGCTATATACATGTACTCAAGCCTATATACAAATACACAGTAGCCAGTTTTATTAGCCCTGAAACATATAAGAAACATACGGATAAACTTTTTAGCCTGGCCTATTGAACCAGGACAAGGTGCAATGATTTTAAACTGAATGAGGGTAGATTCAGACTAGTGATAAGCAAGAAATTTTACAATAAGGGTGGTGAAGCATTGCAGTCCTATTGTTACTGAGTGTATTTGGATTGCTCATTATTTTCTGAAGTTATTCTTGAAAAATCTGAATATGCAGTAAATTACAAATGTATACTGCTTACACTTTCTAAAATACAGATTTGAGTTACTGATGTAGCAGTAATGACATGCAAGGTAGGACACCTTGTACTTAGTATGCCTATGATGATTTTTTTCCCAGGGTTTAGGTGAAATTACATTTATAAGCTGTTTTCAAATGACAGTGTTAAGGTTTAGGCACTAGTGCTGTTGGCAGATCAGAAAGGAGCTGTCAAAAAGTATGGAATCATATTAGAACCATAAGACTTATGTTATATGTGCACACTTTGCATATGTCATACAGCTTTTTAAACATGGTGGTGCTGGTACATACGTAGTCTGTTTCTCAAACTTGGACTCAGAGCAGGATTTGCAATATCAAGACCTATCTTACATATTTAAGTAATAGATTTCATCATGTCCATATATGTGACTACTGAAACAGACCCACTGTGCAAATCCCTCATTATGTTGTGCAGTCTGCCCTTAAAAGAGGTATTTTCAAAAGCAGCAGCAATTCAGTAAATTTGATTTGTTGATTTTAAGTAGTTGGTTTGATTATTCATGTTTATTTTTAGATTTTAACAAGCTTTTAATAATGGCAGGTTATAAGTTTGTGCATTAAGGTTTTCAGAAACAATTTACAAAGCCAATATTGAATTCAGTTGGAGTTTTCCTCATGCCCTAACTACCATTTTCTAGAATATACTACTCTTAGCAGCCTGAAATGTGTGCAGATGGTTTGTGGAATAGATGTATAAAGATAATGAAGAATGTAAATCTATTTCCTTAGCCTACATCTCCCCACATGTTATCAGAAACTTGGACTTCTTTATCTCCTAGGAATGTATTTGCTTTAGAGTCTTCAGAATGTCTTTCTGAAGAAGATAGGACCACTTCTTTCACTGGTAATTGTACAGTGAAAATTATTTTCTGGGTAATTACTATTATCAGACTGGACTAAGTCATCAATTGGTGTTAAGTAATGCTGACTTATTTTTATATGTCATTGGACATCTGGCCATTAGAAGAAACTAGTGGATAAAAAATTGCAGAATTAATGGAATACTATGTATATTAGGAGTGTGATAACATGCAAATGTTTTGGAGGAGCCCATTCCAACATTGCTTCTTACCATCCTTTACCTCAGCAGAGCAGTCTGTTAAGTTATGAAAATATTTTTGTGTCAGGATACATTTTTGGGGCATACTAGCTACAGGCTAATTCATTGAGGATTTTGTGGAGATTATTTGTTTCTGTCAGGTCATACTGGTTGCTGAAATCACAACTAATTTCTGAATCGCATTTTGTCACCTGCATTCAGTGCATATGTGTGATTACCTATGTATGAATTTATATAATTGGGGTAAAAATCTGCCAAACAATGGCATAATGAGAACTTCTCAACTGTAAGAAAAAAAGCACAAAGCTACTGCAAAATTAAACAAGGTTTGAAAATGAGATATGAAGGAAAAATTGAAAGTTTAATACTTTTTTTCAAAAATTGTAGTTCTAAGTCAAATAAAAATACCAAATTTCAGAACATCTTATCAACTGTGGTGATAATACCAAAAACCAAAGTACCAAAAGCTCATTTAAATATGGGGTAAAGTTAGTTTGTAAATAATGTTTAAATACTGTATTGTAAGTAAAGTAAAATAAAAATGCATGGACTAAACTGTATAAATTATGCCTTATTTTGCTAGCATGGCTTTCTTTGTGTGACAGCTGTTGGTGACATGATGCTAAACAAATAATGAAAGTTAATAGGTTTGAGAAAGCAAATTATTCACAAGTGCTGCTTTAGATGTTGATGCATTCTAGAGCATGATTATATGGTTTCCAAATGTGCAAAGAGGAGGTTTTTTTCTCACAGCATTCTGTACACTTAATGTTTTTCAAAATTTGTCTGATCCTTGTCGAACTTGAGTAAAATACTACGTGTTATCACACTTATTATCACTGGTATTTTTTTCTCACATTAAATTGAATTGGGCTTGCATGTTCATTTTCAGCTTTCCCTTCATGCATACATTTTTCTGAGTTAATGTTTCATGTTTATTTTCATTTTTCCATTAATTTCTTCCTCTTCAGGTGCAATCTAGCTCCTGTGGTGGAGTTTGCTGCCGATGTGGGAACTAAATCTGATTTTATTACCATGAATCCATCAGTTGTACAAAGAGCATTTGGAGGCTTTCGGAATGAGAGTGACAGAGAAAAATTTGTGCATAGACTATCCATGCTGAATGACAGTGTCCTTTGGATCCCAGCTTTCATGGTCAAAGGTGGAGAGAAGCATGTGGAGTGGGTTAATGCATTAATCCTTAAGAATAAATTGAAAGTGCGAACCGCCTATCCATCACTGAGACTTATTCATGCTGTCAGAGGGTAAGTGTACGGAAAAGACTGGTCTGTCCTTAGAACAATGAAACTCATAACTAGAATTCCTAGCAGCCAGAAAAAAAAGATGAATGTCTAAAGGAGCATGGTATTTCCCTTATTGATGTAATCGATTGCATTTATAATTTTGTTCGGTAACAAGTGTTGGCCACTCATTTAGCCAGCTCTGCTGCAAACAGCTGAAATGCATTAGGACAATAGCTTTTCCAATTGCACTTTTATGTGCAAAAATGTGTCATCATTTAGTGATAAGCTAATCTTAAAAATACTCGGAATTCAGTGTACAATGAAAGTGCTACATGTTTTCTTTGGGAAACAACTGTGAAGATAAAAAATACAATCTAATAGCATCAGGAGTAAGGTAGCAATCCTGTAAATAATGAAGCCTGGCAGATCTGAAAATACTGAGCTCCTTCATAAAACATCTGGGATTTGGAGCAATCTTTCTCCTTTTGAATTTGGCCAGATGCTTGGGCAATTAAAAAACATTGTTCAGAATCACTGAAAATGTTAATGAAATCACTTGTTAGAAAAAATATCTGTGCTTTTAGCAGATATTTTTCTTTTTAACCCCATAATTAAACAAAACTTTCAGATGAAGACTCCAATGTCTTTGTCACTAGTATATACTACAAGTATATAGGGCTATGCCTGAAAATCATTCAAAAGATGATGGTAGTGAAATGTGTTTGTACATCAAATTTTGACAGAATGGTAGTATTCAGCTTCAGTTTTTTGAAATGTGCTGTCTGTTTGTGGGGTTTAGGAAGATGCCTTAAAGTACTGCTATTAGCTTGTACACCAGTTACTGATTATGTAGCTGTTCTTACTGTTACAGCAGCAGAGATAAGTTTAGAAAGGATGTTTGAACCGTTATCCCAATGTAGTATGAGAATAAAGCTTAGAAAGCAGTTGTTCTTCATGATATTTTGACATGTCTCATAGATTAACTGCTGCATTCCCTTTCTGGTGCACTTCTGGCACTGGAAAAAAAATAATCTGTTGCCACTGAAATCAGGAAATCCTTCAGAAAACCTTTACATTTTTACTCAGTCAGTTTCGTTACACTTTTAGTCTTTAGCTATTTATGGGCCATGATTGTGTTGAATTTTCAAGTATTCAAAATGTCTGTAGTGCATAGGTATAGTGGTTTATATGTGTATATAAATCTGTCTGAGATTGCTTCCAGTTTACAAATAATAGTTTTCATTTCCATCTGCTAAATCTGGGCAACATTATTAAATGTGAGTGGTAGTTCAGAATGTGCAGTCTTCAAGCTCGCCAATTTGAAGGTCCTTCATCTTAAAAAAATTATTAGTACCTACATTGTCTCTCTGAATGAGGCAACAAAAGCTCTGCCATCTGAACTGTTGAAAATTTGGATTCAACTGTATTTTAGATTATACCTGGCAGTGTCATCTGATATGACTGCATAGATTCGTCCAGTTGTTGAATCTGCGCTTTAAACTCCATAGTAAATTTAAATTGGTATCAAGAGTTCTTTGATGTAATGAACCTAAAATTTTATTAAAATATGGAAGTATGGTATATTTTGTGCCAAATCATTTCATATCTAACCATTAATAAGGTTCATAATTCCAGCCTGACATGTTAAATACAAATAGAGAACATCTTATGCTGAAGGGTGCAGGCTCAAGTTTTGGAAAGTGCTGTCTGTATTCCTTTTTATATGTATCAAACTGTCAAATTTTTCCTTCATTAATCTTTAAGGCATATGGTGTAGGCACTTTCTAATGGCAGAACATAAAGTTTCTTAGACTTCTGATCTAGTGAGGCCAAATTCTTCATTTCTAATGAAGAATAAAATTATATTAGAGTTTTATCTAATAACAGGTCAGTTTGGCTACAATCCCAGCACTGTACTGAAATTCTCACTCCTGTTCTGCCTTCTCTTTTAATGAAAGAAACTTTATGAGCAGTATGTAGTGTTCCAGAGTTGCTGTTGATCAGATTACTGCATTCTGAGATAATTTTAAAAACTTTTCTTTCTGTCCATTTGTGTACTTCTGGGGTTAAAAAAAAAAAAAAAAAAAAAAAAAGANAAAAAAAAAAAAAAAGATAATGTGGTATTGGAAAAAGAAACTACTGTTTTGATGATTTCATGCCTTATAAAACTTCTGTGAGTGATGGCTGCTCCTCTAAAATCTCAGAAGGATTTTAGGTTTTAAAACCAGATTATATACATACAAAGTCCAACACAGTAACTGCTTTTTAAACCAGTAGTATCATAAATGGCCATTGGATTCAGATTTTTTCTGCAGTAGATTTAGATCAAGTGTAACTACCTGTGATAATTTTTCTCTATTTTGCTTTTTTACTTCTTGATCAATAAGTTTTGAATATTAGATTTGAAAGTGATTTGGGAGCCATTGCATGATTTTTATAGTGTCTCTAAAAGCTAATTTATGGAGCTTTTTATGTCACTGTGCGCACATTGACAAAATAAATGAGACAATCAATACATAACAGAATTCAAGCTGTAACTAAGATCTTTAAATGAACATCCTAACTGATTAAAAACATTTACTTGCTCTCTAATAACACTACCAAGAAGATTAATTATAAAGTAATTATAATGAACAAACTACATAACTTTTTTTAAATTGACTTCAATGACTAATTTCAGGAACTGTTTTTTATTAATAAGGCTGAGATTTAATGCCAAACTATTTCATTAGGATTATTTGTACTAACAGTTTACAAATGAAATTATACTCTCCGAGGTGTGGAAAGTGTCTGTATAGAGGCTTGTCTCAGTAGCAGAGCTGTAATTGAATATGGATTAAACAGTAGGCAAATAGGAACTGAGCCTGCTGGGATTAGAGTCCAGATCATGTTGTTTACTTCAAGTGGTGAAGTTAACGCCACTTGAAGTAAATCACAGTGGTGGCAGACAACCAAGCTCAAAAGTAGGATCAGCAGGATGTTCAGCTATGGATGCCACCTTGCAGATCCGTGGAGGGATTAAAGAGACTAAACCTGTAGTTGGTACATTGGGTGAGGTCAGTTAACTCCCAGAACCTTGCACAGCTCTTTTTTTTTTTGTGCTTCTGCCAGTAAATATCTGAAGATATCTGCTGAAGAGGCTGAACACCACCACCCCCTTACCCTGCCAAGCAATACAGATTTATAATACACTAGTTTTCTGAGAAGTTTTTTCTCGTATTTCTTCTCCTAAATCCACAAAACAAAGTTCTCATGCTCATCTTGATGTGTAAGAGTGTTTTCTTGGTTTCTTTTCCAGCTAAAGCCATCCAGTAGGAAACTGGATATTTTGAACTATTAGTCACTCAGCAGCAGTATCACTAAAATTGCTTCACATCCGTCTCCTTCCCATCTTTTGGGTATGGAACAGTTGCATGGACATCCTGTGGGATTTGCCTGTGCTTCGCTTATTTCCTCGTTGATACTGCCTGTGAAAGAGCAGTATTATTCTGCATTAAACATGGCACAACTCCCACTGAAATCTCTGAGTTTTGCCCATGTAAGGAGTATGCTGTGCCTATTTATGGTCACTTCCCAGTGCAGAGGTTATTTTTCTTTATTAGTGAAAGCAAACAGCTGTTCCTTGGATGTAGTGACCTTTTGCACAACTTTACCACATCTTCAGAGTTCTTTACTCTGGAAATTAGAGAGAAAATACTTTCAGAAACTGAAACATGCAGAAATCAAGTTGCTCTCCCGCAGCTCTGTGCTGAGAAACAAGTACTGTGAGTAATCTATATTGTCAACACTTCTGTTTCTTTTCTCCCTGCTAACAGACTTTCCTTTTCAGTTTACTGCTAAAATGTATTTATTAAGAAAGGTTGTTTTGGAATACATGGATGAATAAATTACCTGAGAAAACAAAATATTACAAAAATGGCCATTAAGCTAAAAATCAAATTCTAAATATAAAATGACTGTGTCTTTTGTATCTTGTATATAAATATTCAAAATTCTGGCAAAAAGTTTCACACTAGGTTCTTTTCACTAGAGTACAATCCTGGTTTTTATATACATGGACATTAAAAATAGGAGTTCTACCTTGTAGTACCCTTGTGCCCTAGCATAATGTATCCTTGGACCTATCTTTGTTTAACTTATACAAACAAATGGGATGCCAGTTAGTTTTGATTTTTAGAACCTAATCTATTATGTGAAGTTGTTCTTCTAATCCGTATCCTGTCATATGCAGAGAGCAGGAAGTGATGTTCCTGTTCTTGAAGTGGAGACAATCCAGGGTTGACTTTTCAGTCTAGCAGACTTGCCAGAGCTGCAGTATGCCTGCATCTCTTGTGGATATAGTTCAAAGTTTCTAAGGATGAGCTTTTATTTCCTTTGCACAAGTTCTCCTATTTTATCACATTTCTGAAAGATTTAGCAAGGTCTGTCAAGAGACATGTCACTTTTTGAGAGAGAGTTTTCATTAAAAGCAAGCACAGTTGAGGTAGAGAACATGAAGGCAGAACTGACTGTGCACTAAACTGCTTTTTATATTTTTCACTGCCTGGTCCATTTTGCCAGGTAAGCCAAGAAAAACTTACCATGGTAATAAGGGATATTTTTATCTACTTTTTTTATTCTTGTTTACCTTTTGACAATAAACTTTTGTGAGTTTTTGTTTTGGGAGAACAGTTTCATCTCTTACTGAAGTAACTGTTTTGTTCCTTATCTAGAATGTTCATATAACACTTGTAAAACTTACTCTTCTCAGATTGAATTTCAGGTTTCAACTAGTGGAGAGCAACAGAATTAGTCATAAGAAAAAACAGAAATGAAAATTTCCATTTTGAAGTTTGGCTGCGTAGTTTATCTACCATGAGCAACAGCACTGTACCTAATATTAATGAGTCCTGGGAGCTAAGCAGGAAGTAACGTGTAGTTTATTCATACAGTGTATCTGCAAATTTATATTTATTTGAAAACTATTTTGGTACTTATTATGATTATTTTTCAATTTTAGTTTGGGGGTTCTTTTTAAAATTTATTTTCCTTACATAAAACCTGTGTTTCTGAAAGCCATAAAAATGCATTATAACTCTCATTTTATCATATAATACAAAACTGTAACAAACTATAGCTGTGCAATTGAAAAGTAAACTAGAAACAGTTTTTGTAGTCTGTTTTTGATGAACAAGTTACGGAGAGGACTGCAATCCACAGAGAGTGATGTTACCATATAGTATTAATAGAACTGAGAACAGCTTCTCTTGGGATTTTTTTGACACATGAGATGAATTATCTGTTGATTCTGGCTGAAATGTGTATGCATGAGAAAATTGTTATGTTTCCTTCCTGTTTTTTAAAGTGATGTTTCTAAGATAAGACAATAATAAAAATCCTGCTGTTTTGATTGTAATGCCTACCAAGGGTTTTTAAAGACGTGCATTTAGTTTTGATCTTACTGAGCTTCTGTGATGAGGAGAGGTTGTATTAAGCATCCAGCCGGTAACAGATTTCTTCAAATGCTTAATTAACTACTGACATAATATGGAAATAAGCGAACAAAGCTATAGGTGTGTGCACTGTATGGTTTGGCCTTTTGCTTTGGTCAATTCAAGTCATTGGGTTGTTAACATGAATAGTGCTTCAGTGAAATAATACACTGGCACAACAGTAAACAGTGGTGTCAGTATAGGAGGGAGCAGTTTGGCTTAGTATCTTCTGTAGCCTTGCTTTTTAATGCATATAAATTTCTTCAAGAATGTTTTAACAGATTAGTTTGAAGTCTCTGAGTTCTTGTTGGTATAGAGGAAGAGATTTAAGTGTTTTGGATCGGAAGCACTGAGTAGCATTTGGGCATATTTTGTCTGGAGTTACCAAGTGCCAAGACTAATGACTACTACCTTCTTCCCAAACACTTGTGCCAAAATGTAGGTGCTGTGTGTTCTATTTGTGGGTAAAAAGTTGTTGATAACACACCAGTGTTTTGACTGTGCCTGAATGGCACTTGCACAGCCTCAAAACTTCCCTGTTACCAAAGGAAATGTCATGCCATTCAGGATCATGCTCAGCAAGCAATACAACTGTGGTAGCAAAAGAAGAAAGTGGGAGGTGGCTCTTTCATTCACCTAGTAAGCTGTCTTTATCTTGATCCCTGAGTTTACTTGGTTTTGCTCTTCCTGTTCTCTCCCCACCCCACTGAGGAGTGGGGAGGGGAATGAGAGCGTCTGGGCAGTGTCAGGCCACCATGTGGGAGAAGGAATTTGTTTATTGGGTACATCAGCCATGTAGAGGCTTTTCAGAGGCTAAGAGAAGCCTGTTAGCCTGTTTCAGTTTGCATCAAAGAATTAGAAAGTGAGAAAAAGGGTGAGCATTGCTCTATTTCAGACCCTTGGGAGGGTTAGGTCAGTGCTGGCATGCCTTGTGTGATGTTTTAAGAACAGAACGTGTTTTCAAAGAAAGTAACTGATTTATCAGGTGTTAAATCTGGATTCTGCTTCTTTGCTGTTGGAATGCACACCATAGTTGACGAAGATGCTAGAAGTGCCTGTGTTTCAGATGGAATAAGATTTGAAGTCTCTCACCAGTATTCATTTCCTTCCCATTCTAGACTGAAGTCTCTGTCCCTCTGCATTCTGTCTTGTGTGTCTCTTTCAGCAGAGGTTGTTCCTGTGAATCCTGTTATCAGGTGTTCTGCTGTCCTTATCCTCATTTGTAGACATAAGGATGTATTTATACGAGTGGGAGGTTAGTGCTGTTTGGATTTACTTTACTAATTCAGTACTATAACACTGCTGTATTGAAGTCCTTTTCTGAGATCTGTCCTTCTGTCTTCCACAGGTGAATTAATAGGCCATAGGAAAAATTAAGAAAATAACAGTTAATTCTATAATGTGTAAAAAATAATGACTTTCATTTCTAACTTTTCTTTAATATTTCTGTATAGCAATATTATAGTTTCTATACCTCATGAGCACTGTGGAAACAACTTATTGGTGTTTTCTAGTCTGTATTTAGTGGAAGCAAGTGTCATAATTTGCATTTTTGTATCATATATTTAGTGAAGTAGTCAAAGAAATGGACTAAGCGAAAATTATTGCTAGAACTTGCTTTATCATTTTACTTCTAGTTGTACTTAATTGTCTACCTCTGGGATACAGGGGACTTTCCAAAGAAAATGAGTAATAATTTTCTTTTGCAAGAAAATGAGAAGAACCTGAGATAGGCCCTTATTGAAAACAAGTGCAGCCCCTGGTTTCAGAACATTTTGGAGGCTCACAAGGTGGAGGTTTTTGTTTCCTTTTTTTTTTTTTCCCATTTTAGTATAAGTGTGGGCACACTCACTAGCAGAATTGGCAGAGGGGAAGTAGTGGGTGTTTCACAGTCATACTGAAACCAACAGGTGGCACAGTTTATGCTTGTATCAAATTATTTAGCCGCAGATGAAATGTAACATACAGATGGGCTAACAAGGCGGTAGAAAGATTCATGTGTGGCATTAACTTTACAGGTGAGGGCTCGCCTTTTTCACCTTTTAGTCTATGATGGACAGAGCATAGAAATGCAATAGGACAAAGGTGGTTTACAGAACATAGCTCTCAATGACAAGCTTTCAGAAAATAATCTCAGTGTTACCTTTTATCTTCCTTTGCAGAGCTAGCAGTCATTTAAAAATCACTAAAGAGAAATTCTGAGGTCTGATGAAGACAATGTAAAGGAGAGAAGCCCTCTCTCCATGCTGCAGTGTGTTCTCCTCTCTGAAAGGCATCCACTGGAAGCTGTGTTGGGTGTGTGAAACCCTGGGAGCACAGCTGTGAGCTGTGCTATGGAGAAATGAGTGCCAAGCAGATGGGGCAGCTCAGCCTGCTGCAGGGGGATTGCTGCATGCTGGCACTGGAAACAAAATGCAGGCTTGACCCCTAGATCACTGTTGGCAATTGGGATTTCTGCTGCCTGCAAGGGGTTTGTCGTGGGTTTCCAAAGAGTAGTGGGTTTGCTGTAGTTTATGGGTTTCCCCCAGGGATGTGTCACAGTGGGAACAGATCCAGAGGGATGATGCTGGCTGGCTCTGGAGTCTATTAGAAAATGAACTGGATGAATTCAGGAGAGAGAGAACAGGTTTGAGAGGATATGGGTAGAGGAAGATTTGGTTCATGCATTTGTTAATGTCAGCTCTCTGATGTTGTTAGTAGCAAACATCTTTTCCAAATAAATCTGTTAAGAGAACAGTAGGCTTCTCACCAGCAAGCATAATACATAAAGTCTGGTGAAGAGCACAAAACTATGCCTCAGATCTCCTTGTGTTAACTCATGAGATTGCTAAGCCATCATTGCTATTTTGGTATGATGATCATTCTCTGAAGGAGGGGTGAAAGAGAAGAGGAAATCTGTCTTTCTGGTTTTGTTTTCAACTTCTATAAACTTGTTTGTAATAAGCAAAGCAAGTTCTGGGCACAGAATATGTGGGAAATGTGCCAATGTGTAAATACACTTTATTTCTATAGCATTGATGACTTGAAGTTGAGTAGCTTGAATTCAGACTGAAGATCTCAATTCAAATGACTGGTAATTACATGATTGATGGTAACTTAGTAAAGCCACTGACAATATACGAAGATAGCATTGCAAGTAGCAGTAAACTCAGATTTTGTGAAAGGCTTTAATCCATAAAGTGAGGACTATTTCCTTTTAAAATAATTTTAAATGCATTTACAGAACCTTTTTTTTTCTTTTTTTAGATTTTACTTTGTTTTAGTCTTTCAGTCTAGTGAAGTGGGTATATGATTTGGTTCAGGATTCCTTTTTTTTTTGTGTTTATATATGACAGCAGTAATAAAGTAAAAAATAGTAGATACCTGCTGTACGCCTCTATTGATGGAGTACAGATTTAAAGTGCATGAAACTCACAGAAAGAAAATAAAGCAAATTGTACAATGCAGAGGACACTTAAAATTTTTTTAATATTAACCAATAATGGCAAAGTCTTTTGTCATTTTTCTCTATGCTCCTCTCATATATAGTCAAAAGAGAAGATGATGCAGAAGGCTGTCACATCAGAAAGCAAGCTCAAGACAGAAAATCTTTGTGGAGTAAAAACATCCATTAATCTTCTTACTTGCAAATCGCAGGAATTTCGCTTGGGAAGTTATTGCTTGTAAAATCAGTAGTGGGATCTGCAAGCCTTCCACATAGGTGTCATGTATTTGTTTCTGATGGATTGTAGAAGTGACTGAAAACAGTTTTTTCCTTGGTATATTTCACGTAAGTGAAACCAGTAGATGGGTTTGGCAGAACTCCAGTCACATCTCATTGCTATTTAATGGGCATTTTGGTTGGCATGGTTTTCAGTGGAGCTAGAAATTAATAATGTGAACAGTGAGCAACATTCATTCTTTAAAGACACTGGTCCTTTGGCATGACAGCATGTGGACTCCTGTGTATTGTTTAAGTGAGTTTTTCATATTTAATGGATTTTGTAAGACAATCTGTCACTTTGAGTTCCACATTAAGTTGTGATGCAGCAAATTGTTTCTGTTCAAACACATTCTTCAACACATGCTTGCACATGCTTCAGTGAATGCTTTTGACTGGTCAAAGGTTTTGTGTAATCTTGATCCTAAGGAGTAACTTCTGCCTCCTTCATTTACTGATGTAGTGTACTCTTATTTGTATGAAGCCTTTCTCTTCTGGTTGCTTAATTCAATGAGAACCATGGGATTTATGATGATGTCTCAGTTTTGAGACAAATTTAAGAGAGGACACTCTGTAACAAGTAGTCTCCTCTAAAGGGTTTCAACAAACCCCCTGCACCAGTAGAAAATGAATACTAATAGAGGAAAGTAGAAAAAAACCCCAACCATTTATTAACAACAAAATGTCCACAAGGCAAGGAAGAAAAACAATACCGTACTGTCAGAACTCACATCCTGCCACACACACACATAGGAATGAAAACCCAAAAATGCCTGGAGAATGGGAGAAATATTTGGGAAATACGCCTTCTCGATGTGTGGTGCAAGATGGCGCCAGCTTAAGGGAAGTGGAGCTTCCATGGAGGAGTTCTAGCAGTAGGCAAAAACCTGGTGGCTCTCTGGTGTCAACCTCCTCTTCATGGCAGTCATGGCAGGTGAAACAGCTGGTCTGGAGCCTCTTGGAGTGCTTTCTCTCCCTTGGATCCCTGAGGCTTGGGGATGGAGCAGGGCAGCCCTGCTCCCACCAGTCCCACTCCTCCGGTCTCAGACCTGCAGCTGCTGAGTTCACCTTGAGGCAGCTGAAAGATTTCTGCTGCAGCTTCTCCAAGCCATGGAAGGGAAAAGCTCTTTGCCTGGGCTAGCCAAGCAAAACCCATGGAATGCCTGGGCAGTGAGTCTTCAAAAATGCCCACCAAGAACCCCAAAGCTCTGCATTCCCTGGCCCCATACACACACAGTCCCGGGCCTTAAAGCAACCATTATAGCAACCACTTTTGGCATAAAGCAGAGGATCATGGAATAGACTATCACCATAAATCACTCCAAGACAGATAGTAAAATCAGTAGCTTTTGTATCTGATTAATCTGCTCTGGTTCATTGCACTGATCAAATTTAAGGATCTGTAATGTGTATTTTCTGTAATAATCTCTAAATAGGAGACTTCAGATTGTATTGATTAAATCAAGAGACCAGATTTTCTTCTATAAAACTGAAGTTAGTCTAACAAGTAGCATAGCACTGAACATGTTGGTTTACTGTATCCAGACCTGATGTTAGACATTATTGACTTCAGCTGTAAAGGGCAGTTGGGCACAAGCTGAAAGCAGTTTAAAACTGTTTATAGTCCAATGAACAAAGAGCATCCTGAACATATTCTCAAATTTACAGGCTGCACTTTCAGCATTAGTTTCAGTATCAGTGCCATTAATTAAATGCTTTCAGACAAGGGCCAAGTCCTCATCCTGGGATCATATTTATAGATTTTGCCCTGTTTCAGGGACACGTAATATAATATTCCATAGCAGGGACCAAAAAACCCCAAGTTGACCCCCTCTAAAAGCAATTGGCTCTAAAACCTACTTCCATTTGTAGCTCTACTTAAAATGGATTTGTTTTCTTTTGCTTACATTTATAACTGTTTTTTTAAGATTGGGCCCAATATGCTTTCCAGAATGGAAATTCAACACAACTTTTCCTACCAAGCTTTTACTTTTTTAGGGTAGATTTAACAGGTGATATAAGTTTTTAGAAAATGGTCTCTCAAGAATACAGACCTGGCTCTCTGACATCGACCTCCTCTTCATGGCAGTCATGGCAGGTGAAACTGCTGGTCTGGAGCCTCTGTTCATGTATTAGATTTTTCTTCTGAGCACAACTGTATTTGCATTGTTTTGAAAAGAGAGAAAATTAGTTAGATAGGATTTTTTTTTTTCTGTTACAGAAGTACATTTACTGGCCATTAGCATAAGAACAGATATTCATTCAGTAGGAAAGACTAGATCTAATGGTGAAAGCTAGAATTAGGACAAGTTATTAATTTTAATTACACTCCTCCAGTAATATTCTGTTGAAATTTTCATAGGAAAAATGCTAATCAATTTTAAGTTGTAGCAATGCCTTCATAAAATATGAAGAATTAATATTTTGTATTATGAATTTTATTTCACAAAATATTATGAATTAATATAAGTTTTTGAAGTCTATATTTTATTAATTTAATCCAAAGTTACCTGTGTGTTTCAAAGCACTTAGCAATGTCCCCAGTCAGTCTGATACACATTACTGTTACAACTTTGCAGTAGGATTGCATAATTCTTTTTTAGTCTACTATCCTTTAACTGAATTTGTTATATCTTTGTTCCAACAGAAGATTTCTCTGTGTTTTTAATTTGACACGGCTTTCCCAGACAAGTTTTCACTAATATAGTTGAAGAGTTTTATCCAATCATTGCACTCTTTTTACAAACCAAATTCCTCTTTCACTCTGTTTGCCTATCTTTGGCATGGGAGATAGAAATTTTTTTTGGTGGCAATTTTTAATGAAATATGATGTCGTTTTTGTTATGCCCTCACCAATTCCCAGAAAAAGTGAGAACCCCAGGACACAGTTTGACAAGGGACAGAAGTTCAAGATTAACATGAACATTTGGTTATAAATACCCAATGGCACTGGTTTTGTATAACCAAGTTACTGTACAGAACATGGGTCAAATTCATTTCTTGGCTGCAGTACCTTTGCTGATCTAAGCCATTATCAAGGTTTCCTGTCAATAGTCTTTTTGAGTCTTGAATAGCTACTCTGAGAAGTATAGTAAGGGCTCTTTCGGGAAGGGAATATGGCTGATAGAAAGTAGGCTGTTTATTTATCATCCTACCTGATCTCTGCCTGTTAAAGTTGCCCCTGTGGGCCAGGTGGGGTATGCTCTTGGCTTCAGATTTCTCAGTTTAGCTTCAGCAATAGAAGAGGTCACAGAGTCGACGTGTGTTGCTGTTGTTCAGCTTGAGGATGGCTGCTGCTATCAACCTTCCTGATGCCACAGACAAAATCGCTGCCAAGGAAGCTGACCAGCTGTTACAGCCAGTCTGGATCAACCCCTAGGTCCATGAAATGTTGCAGTAGTAGGGAACAGCAGCACTGTCTCTTGTGCCACCCCTAAGTGGAAAAGGAGCCCTAGAAGATGAGTGGAGAGCAAAGGAATTCTTTCTAGCAGTTGTTATCACTCACAGTCAAGCTTTTTCTTCAATGGAGGAGTCTGCTTCTAAAACAGACTCAGCATGAACATGAGTCAAAATATAAGCTTAGGCTAAAAATGTCCTAAAACCTGAAAATATCTCTTCCCTATGACTGCCTTCTCATTTTGCTGATAGGAAATGCTGGAATTTTTCTGTACACTACACATTTGGGGTTTTTTGCCTGACACTTTTTCCTTCTTCCAAGCTTACTTCCACCACCTTTACATACGTTTCTGTGCATAGAAGAATGGTAGGTAGTGTTATTTTACTGAGTAGAAAATTTAGTTTTCAAAACCAATAAAATATTTTTGTGCTATCTTCTATCTGATTACGAATCATCCCATTGCTTCACTGCTTCTGTTTAATCCAAACTAATACCAGTATCCTTTTTAGCGAAGAGAATAAGTAATATTTATGACCTATACAAGAGGAGAGAAGGCCACTGACTCCCTCTGAAACCATTTGTAGCCCTATTTATTTGAAATGTAATTGCTTTCTTTTTACCTACTTTATACATGTTTTCTTAGAATTGGGCCCAGTGTGCTTTCCAGAATGGGAACTCCACACAACTTTTTCCTACCAGGCTTTTTTCTTTTGTAGTTGTGCTTTATAGCTACAGACATAGGTAAGTAGTTTATCTTTTGAGGTTTCATGCAGAAAGAATGAAACACAGGAGAAAGGAGAACTATAAAATTATGGCAAATAGTTGTTTAGGTTTGGTATTCAACTTCATGGTTCTATTTCTTCCTAATTATCGGATGCTTTCTCTTTTTTGTTTTATCATTGCTACTGTATGTTGCTACGGACATTGTATTTAGCTTAGATTTGACTGTGTGTGAACCATCTAAAAACATCTCCTATCTGATATTTCAAATACTTTGAGTCATATGTGTGCTTCTTGATCACCTTTTGTACATCTACCAGTCACACTGTCCTAGTGTTCTCCAACATTTTCAAGGTTTTATCTTAGTCCTTAATGTTTACATATCTTTAAATGGTTTTATGGAACAAGATAAAATACAAAATAATAATTAGTCATCTTAACTGTTGGAATTGTAAGGGAAAAAAAAAAGC
Source organism: Struthidea cinerea (assembly GCA_013397865.1). Taxonomy (NCBI): domain Eukaryota; kingdom Metazoa; phylum Chordata; class Aves; order Passeriformes; family Corcoracidae; genus Struthidea; species Struthidea cinerea. Next base: position 20,706 of record VZTI01003859.1, on the reverse strand, counting down.
CCAGTAGTGCGAGCAGTTTTTAACAAATGTATAACAAAAAATAGTTTACTTGATGCAGGTTTAGTCTGTATTAATTGTAAAGCTTGATTTAAACTTATACAATGATACATCGACTTTCATTTTATAATTATGAAGGTAGTTCATTAATTTATAATGTCTGTATGGGGAGTAAAGGAAAAATTGTCACAATCTTGTTTGTCACTAGTGGATTCTAGTTTATGGCTGCAAATCGATTATAAAAAAATTTTTTTAAGTTTTTTGAGCAGATTAGAATTTCTTAACCTGAAGATAACATTAACATGTCTTTGTATGTATATGAGCTGGAAATAAACGCTCACAGCCCAGAAAGCCAATTGTATCCTGGGCCGCATCAAAAGGAGTGTGGCCAGCAAGTCAAGGGAGTTCATTCTGCCCAATTTTGCTCTGCTTAGAGCCCACCTGGAGTCTTGCATCTGGCTCTGGAGTCTTCAGCAGGAAAAAAGACAGGGACCTGCTGGAGTGGATATAGAGCAGGGACACAGAAATGATCAGAGGGCCGGAGCATCCCTCCTCTGAAGAAGGGTAGAGAGAGCTGGGCTTGCTGAGCCTGGAGAAGAGAACACTCTAGGGAGACCTTATTTTGGCCTTCCAGTACCTGAAGGGAGCCTACAAGAAAGCTGGAGAGGGAGAGACTTTTTGCCAAGGTTGGTAGTAATAGGACAAAGGACAGTGGTTTTGAACTGAAAGGAGGTAGGTTTGGATTAGACAGAAGGCCGAAATATTTTATCATGAGGGTGTTGAGACACTGGAATTGCTCAAGGCCAGGTTGGATGGGGCTTTCAGCAACCTCGTCTAGTGAAATATGTCCATGCCCAGGACAGGGGGAGTGGACTAACTGATCTTTAAAGATCCCTCGCAATTTAATCAATTCTGTGATTCTATAATTCATAGAATTCTATATTTTGCGCCATTATCTGCACAGTAAGCATATGTTATTGTCTAAGTATGTCACAGAAATAAGATAGACATGGAACACCTCACAGGAAGATCTGTCTCTTTCCATCGTATTTCAGGAAGGAGCTGATCTGTCAGAAAGGAAAACCTTTTCTCCAGAAGTTTCTCTCGTGACTTTCTAAGCCTGTAAAATATACTCTAGGTCTGTTTTGCTGCACCTTTGCTATGTGTCTGTGTGCACGTCTAGTGTAACTGTGATCTCAGATTATTTATAGATTATTTCTTCTAAAATTAGGCTATGTTTCATTCTTAAAAATGGTTTTGTGCATGAGTTGAGTGAGCAACACTTTTTAGCAGAGGCATGTACTCTGCTAGAGTATCTGCTGATGACTTTCATGACTCTGAAGCAAGGGTAGATGTTTCAGTCTCCGTGCAGCAGAAGACTACCCATATTTACTGGCAAAGGTTCAGGTCTCTTTTTCATGTAAATGGATTCCTAAGGGCTTAAATACTTTTAAAAATATATTGATGGATATTCTTAGCAAGTTTCACTAGAGACATAAGTAGACTTTACTTAACAACCCTTGTCCTGTAGTGCAGTATATCACAGAGAATATTTCTAACTACTAAAGAGGCAGATCAGATCAGGACAGAACCCTGACTTTTTGGGTAGAGCTCTTGTCGCTGTGATGTACCGATAACGGTGAGTAACGACACAATCCAAGTTCAGGAATAAAGTAGTTATTTAATTAATTATAATTTGGTTTATATAACTTGGTTCCCAAAGATGACAGGAGGTTATTGGATCTTGGACCAGCCACCCCCTGTCCTATTGGCCAAAGCTCACAACACCTACTTCAAAGTATTATTTCACTGTGTACCATAACAACTCTGAAAAATAGATCCCAGGTGCACAGATAAAAACCCAGTTTACAAAAAACCCATAGCAGTGTTTATCATAGCTTTCATAAGAACCACAGAGTTCTCACAGAATGGTGCAGAAAGCTGAAAAATTTCTCTACTAAAGCTTTTCAGCATCGACAAGCTCTGAAGGAGTTTCAGCTCTTCATAAAGTGCATTATTTGTTTTAATGAAACAGGTTTTTTATGTGTGCTCTTTGAAAATGTTGTACACTGAAAACTGTCAAGTAGATCTTGTGCAAACACTCAGCACTGTTTTTGTGCTGGCTGTCACATTTTCTGTGTTGTTGTTCACAATTTAATTCTTTTACACTTTAGATTCCTTGTGCAGCATTCAGCACAAAGCAGAGATCTCAGTATGAAAAAGTCAAATAGTGCATTTTTAATTGAAACATTCACATAAATTGAGAGGGTCAGTTGTAGGGTTGTTCATATCATTGGTGTGATTAATCCTACTGAAGACAAGAAAGCACAAGAAAAGGATTTGTTTGTTCTTCAAGTTTGAGGAAGATAGGTTAGGTGCCCTAACTCCTTTGGAAAACAGATGTTGGGTCCAAGAACATGAAAGTGGCTATTTAAGAGATCCCTTTCTAGCCTGTAGTCTTACCAGTGCCAGGTGCCAACACAGAAACTTAGAAGAAAAGTTAGAAACAGAGGAAAGATTACCCTGTAATATATGCTCCATGGCCAGCAGCTTAGCAAACCTTTGAGAAGGAGCTTCATCAGCACCACTGGGTTTGTGAACATTGACAAGTTGTGGGTTTTTTAGTCAGTTGGCCAGTGGCATCCAAAACATCCTATTGCCATGAATTCCCAGTTCAGTGTTATAGTGCGTAAAAAGTACTTTCATCTGTTTATTTCAGACCTACTAATAAGTGACTTTACTGAGTCCATAGATTTTTAGGTTACAGTGCTTATGTTAAAGTAGTAATTAAATTCCTATTTGCCACCTTCACACACTTCCTAATTTTGGAGCATTTTGCCATCTCCCCACCTAGTCGTCTCTTTTTCAAGCTACTCTATTTATTCTCTCCTCATACAGAAGTTACTTTATTCTTCTGATAGCATATGTTGCCTTACTCTGTGTCTTGTCCTGTTGTAAAGTGTTTTTTGAGGAAGTGTGATCAAGACAATACACATCCTCTACCTTCTCACACAGACACTCTTGAGTAACAGTGCGATGTTTAATCATCTTTCAAAATCTTTTTTCCACTACCTTCTTATTAATGTTAATATTTTAACTTCTCAAATTCCATATATGATTTCTCAGAAAGCTCTTTTTAAAAATATTCTCTGTCTGTAAAAGGAACAGAATTTCAGTGACAGCCAGGTGTGTTGAGTAGTTTTACTTGGAGATGAGCATGAACATCTCAAGAAACAGAGCTCAGTATATAATCTTTTCAGCTATTCAGAGTTGAAACATGAATGTCTCCTCAGATTCAGCCCTGTCCAGAACAAGGAATTCAAAATCCATTGAAATATACGTAACCAGATTCTGAATCTATTTATGCTATGACATCTTGTGGAATTTGTAGATAAGGCAAATAAGTATGCTAAGTACATTAAATTACCTGGTATTTGAATGTAACCCATCATATCTGATTTTCTTTGTCTGAGACAACACTTCATTCTGAGAACAGCCATAGGAAAGCACATCTCATGTTTCAATTTAGTCAGAAGTCATCTATTCCACAGTAGCAGGATAAACAATTGTAATTTGAATTCCCCAGTATTCATGTAATGATGATTGGCATCAATTGTTGCATGTATTAGTCATTGTAATAGAGTCTCTCCAGAAGATCATTTTACGTTAACTATTTTAAAAACAGATATTTATGGTTTTATGTGTTTATTTTATTTAATTTTTGTCAATGGCTGCAGGAAGTCATTATCAAGTAGCAACATGCTATTCAATTGACATTCCTCTGGCAATCATGCTGATAGTAGAACATCCAATTTTCATAAATGTGAGGATATCTTGCTAGATATAGGTGGAAGTCTGGTGGATTTGACTGTATATTTAACCATAGGTGATATTTTGATCTGGCAGAAGCAGGTTCAGTAATTTTAAAGGCCAAAATATTGAGGTTCTATAAACTTAAAGACAATTATAAGTGTCGAATTAATCTTTTAACAATGCTTATGGTTGTAAATAATTTATGTATCTCATATTCATCAGGGCAGACTTTTACTTTCTTCATTGCTTTTTTTAAGTGTAGAAGGAGTCTTCCACTCAAGTACTTAAGGGTCCCTTAAAGCAGGAAAGATACTGGCCAACTGAAGCAAGCTGAGCAGAGAGCTACAAAGCTACAAAGATAGTTGAGCTGGAGCACAGGCCCAGCCAGCAATAGCTGAGGAACCCTACTTGGAGACAGAGATTGGACTGAGATCTGTCAAAGGTTGGTCAGAAGTCTGCTGACATCCCTTCCAACAGGAATAATCTCATGATTCTTGTAAAAGTCATTACTACTGAGATGTTAGGTTTTGTACTAGTGCCTCAATTTAAAATCAAATTTTTATATAATTTTTATAGCTTTTCATATTATCTTAGTAGAGAAAAAGCAGGATATTTGACAAAAATTACATTTTTACATACAGAATTTTAAAAAATTTCTTTTATTTATGGTGTGGAACTGCATATGAGAACTAGGTTTCATTAAGATAATAACAATAAAAAGGAAGGAAAAAACATGTATGTCTAAAGCATCAGAAAGTACTAGAATAATGCTGACACAATTCCATTATTGACAGTATTTCTCTCCAGTACTAACAGAAATATCAAAAATGTCCGTAATTATTTTCATTTTTTAATGTAAAATACAGTGAAACATGCAAGAGATCACTGTTCAGATTTTAAAATCATGTGAAATCTATTTGAAGTGTGAATGTAAAAAGAAAGGATTCTAGAAGAGAGATCCATATTGGACTGTATGAAAGAGGTCTCAGATGTGTGGCAGTGGCTCACTACCTAGTATGTCTGAAGTGGGTAAGAAGTTTTAGAGGCAAAGATGCTTGGATTTGGGATGAGAAGCTGAGGAGAAAATAGAGAGAATGATAGTAGGAGCACAAGGATGTTGTTACAGGAACCAGTACTGGCTCAAATATACCTTTTTACATGGAAGAGGCATTTTTAGCAGTCCCCTGCTGTCAGCAGGGTGACCTTTACTCTTACAATGTATTGTGGTGTTTTTTAGTTACCTGTTGCAAACATGGTATTTATTAATGGCAATTTTATAAAATGCAATACATGGACCTAAGTACTGACCTGACCTTCCTTTCATTGCAGACAGTTCAAGATACTCTCTATTTGCACTGGTTTTCACTTATCGCTAGAGGTTACTTTTAACTTTTGAGCATAAGCTGAAATTCATGGTATCTTGCCGGTGTCTTTACTACACTACCATCAGCCATATATTTTAAAGTAATTTGAAGTGAGATCTCTTTGAATTCAAGCTACTCAACTTCGAGTCACAAAAATTATAGATTTAAAGGGTGTTTATGCATTAGCACATTCAGTAATCTTCAATAAATTCAGCCTTTAGGCCCCACAAAGGAGTTGTTTTAGCATGAGGCATCAAGAAAACAAGTGAGTTCTTGTAGTGGTGCACTGCGTGGCCAGTTACAATCTTCACAGTGAGGCCTATTTTCTAACATGGTAAGATCCACCCAGTCCTGTCAGTTAAACTGATTCCTTATCCAGCTGGAAAATTAGGAATTGGTCATGGGTGAAGATCTAGAGATTAGTTATGAGAAACACGAGAGATTCTCATTCGGTTCTGTAGTTAGTTGCTTCCTTCATGTTGTAATCTTAGTTAAACAGAAAATGAAAAAATGAAAAAAAGTAGATCAGGAGAGTATCTTTATGCTTTAAACTAAACCTGTAATAAAACTCTGGAAACTGAGAACAGGTACAAAGATGCTTATTGGTTAAAGCATCTACAACATCAATCAATCCTAATCAGCCTTAACTCAGCTTCAGATTAGAATGATTAGAACCTGAGCAACTGAAAAGTTCACACGTGTCTTTCAGAACAAAAATCACAAAGGCTCCTTGTGATTTGTGTCACTTCTTGACAATTTTATTAATTCAAGCAGACTTTGGTAGCCAGGCATGTGCAGAGATAAATGATCTTTAGGAAACCTTGAGCACTGAGTGCCTCCAACTGTTTTCATTTGTTGCATTACTTCTTTTTTTTTATCTGAAGTATACTTGATCCCAAGTTACAAAATTTGTATAGTAATTACAGCAAGTACTATATTTTCATTATATAGAGAGAGTTTGGATATCTTTTCAATTTTCAGAAATAAGAAATAGTTAAACTTCTGTTTTGTGTATAATACCTGAATATGACAAACAGAAGAGAAAATATGCTTTTATACTCTAAAATTTTGAGAGGGTCTTCATTGCATCTTATTCCTTCATTACATACTTATTTCTGGACAGAAATTCTTAAATAAGATGTAGTTTCCTTTTCAAATATTTACCTGTTTACAACTAATTCAATTTTCTGCCATGGGCCTCCTGGAAGGGTGAAATTCAGCTGGAATGATAGCAGTGGTACCCTGTAGTACCGAATGCATCAGTTTTAACTGCTGTTTGGCTAGAAACACTCATGTAGATGGATGATTGCATGGGATTAAAGTACTGACTTCTCAAGAGACAAATACCAATTTCTACAAAAATTAAATAATTAGCTTTTAATCTGTTTTGCTGTATCTGTGATGTGAAATGCTAAAAGCATTCCCATTTCTTTCTTCAGCAACTTTTCCATAAACAAGCATTTATTTTCTAGAATGGAATCCCTCCTTTGGTTTATCCTGTCTTACAGAGTTTGTTTATCAGAGTGAGAAGCAAACTGCTTCGCATCTTATGTCTGAAAAGTCATTTTTATGAAGACACTGAAAAATGATATATGCATGTGTCATTTGTAGATGTACCCATTCCCAATTGCATTCACTCCTTAAATATGCTTTTTACCATCCTGTTTTTACAGCCAAGCAAAATTCTGAGTCATTCCCTATGCTGGCTTTGGAGAAGCAGTCAGTCAGCCCAGAACTGTTTCCTGCTTGCAGGGTCCTTCAGCTTTCAAAGAAAGAACTTCAGTATAATGAAAAAAAAAAAACCCAAAAAATCAAACCAACAAAAACACAAAACAGAAAAAAAAAGAACCAAAAAACCAACCAGAAATACCAAATTAGCTTTCATATGCGTACCTATCTGTGATTCAAAGCTATGGTTTTGGCAAAGAATGAAACTGAGAAGGCCAGTTTCAATAGGGTGGTTAAATTAACTGTTGCATATTATCTGCTGCTTTTAAAATACTTTAATTTTTGATTAAAGACATCATTTTGCTGTCCTGTTTCATACTGGGAGGTGGGATGTTCCTCCTACTACATCATTAATGCCTTTATAGCACTCTGGATGTATAGTTTTAAGTTCCAGCCTTATTGTAATCCCATTTAAAACAAGGCTAACTCCAGTCTGGTGAAGCTTCTCTCCCTTGACCTTCTTCCTAGTCTGTGGTAGAAGCAATTCACAGCCTACAACTAAGAGTACAGTGGTACACTGCCGTGGTTTTATGTTTGTGTGGTAATGCTAATACTTACTTCCCTTACTTGCAGTCACACATTCCCACAGTCTGATCAGTACAGCTGTGTGCATTGCTATTGTTTGTCCGAATCAGCAGAATGACCAGGTTTAAGAATCTAAGCGACCTTTTTTATTTCCCTAAAGTACTAGCGGGCTTTCTATTGAATCAGACCTGGGAGAAGTGTTTTACCAGTAATAGGCTGGCACTATTTTAATGAAGTTCTGATTTTAAAGGTTAGAGATGACATTAGAACAATATTGGTGACAGACTTTGGGGGTACCAATGTGAGCTACGTGCTGGAATCCAGTTAAGTTTCCATTTGTCTCTTTGAAAACTCTCTGCTGCTTTTAAAGCCATAACCAGACTTCTTGTTACTGGCTCAGGAAAACTATCCTGTAGCCTAAGTCAGACCAGTTGTGAATGTTTGAGTACAAAACAAAGCCTTTTAAAAATCGGTAGTGTAAGATGTTGCTTATCTGGAGACTGCCGTTACCAACAGGTAGTTTTACATGCTTAATCACAAGCAAGTGCATCAAGCTTCACTTCTATTGACTTCTGAAAGTTACAGTCTTAACTTACGTTCATCACGTCCATTTCCTTTCTATTTAGACAAGCAATCTGTGAAATAAACACCAGGCCAATCAAATATTCAGTGTAGGGCTCACTTGATCACATGAATTGGGTACTGCAACAGGGCAGATTTTATAGCAAGAGACTGTTCGCTGATCTGGCTGAGGAGGTTAACTGCAGTTTTCTAGCTTCTGCAGGTATAATGTTGTGTTAGGATTAAGGCCTGAACTAAGTCCCTTAGTTGGCCAGGTTTTTTTTCAGCATTGTGCTAAATAAGGTCTCCCTTAACCTCCTCTAGGAGAAATAAAAGTGCACCGTAAGTGTCATTATGATCTCAGCTTAGAGAAAAGGAGATTTTCACCTTTTTATAGTATAAAATGAACGCATAGTAGATAAAATAAGTTCACAGGATTTATTCATGTGAAGTTATATGAGTTTCTTAAAGCACTTTTTCTTTCTTTGCAGCTATTGGCTGACCAACAAGGTCCACATTAAACGACCCAGCACTGGTCTCCTCATGTATACACTTGCCACCAGATTTTGTGATGAAATTCACCTGTATGGATTTTGGCCATTCCCAAAGGATTTACATGGAAAACCAGTCAAGTATCATTATTATGATGATCTGAAGTATCGGTACTTTTCTAATGCCAGTCCTCATAGGATGCCGTTAGAGTTTAAAACATTGTATGTGTTACATAATAGAGGAGCACTTAAATTAACAACAGGGAAATGCATACAGCAATAAAGCACATGTAAAGTACAATAAATACAGAATACACACCTCATCATAAAGATGGTGTGGAGTGGCAGTGGGACCGCAGTGGGGATTTGTTTCAATACCCACTAAGCCATTGGAAAAAGGTGTTATATTAGAAGTACATAACCAGCTATTATACCTGTAAAGTGCTATACAACTAAGCTATCTTGACTGCAAGGGTTCAAGTAAGTGCCACTTTCACTAAGAACAAAGCTTGAATGTATACTCAGTAGTGTTTACAGGATGCAGTGACACATTCATCATGAATTAAAGAAGAAAAAGAACCTGCCAATTTGCAACTGTGGTCAGACAGCCCACAGAAGAATACCCAGTGGATGGAATATTTACTTGAGCAAATAAATCAGGCTTTGACAGAAAATATCATGATGGATTTGAGTAGAGAAAGTGAAGTCTGTAAGATCAAACAAATCAGTAAATGCCTTCAGTCAGAGAACTGTTTCTGATCTTGTATTATAACCTCAGCTTTTGTTGTTGTTTTTCTTATTGCCGTTGATTGGGTTTTGTTGCTTTTAAGTTTTGGAGTCCTTACAAGATTTCAAGCACGTTGAGTAATATGAGTAATTAAATGTTTTTATCTTACGGAATTGTCTTAAGAAAAAAGATTCATAAGCGTGGGAGGATGGAGGGGAACATCAAATATTTTGTCAAGTGTTATCATGTTGTATCCTGCTGTCATACAATCTTTAACATCCCGATTGTTTTTCTGGCTACTGTTGTCAGTATCAATTACATGAAACCACGCAGATATAATTTTGATCTGACTTACAGAGAAGATTTTCTCTTCTGGACAGATTTGAAGACATACAAGAGGGTGCCCTTCTTTTTGGTGCCAAAGATTACTCTTATACACATTTTTTCCTTATCTTGGAGAAATTGTGTGGATTTATATTTCTTTGCTGCTTAAGGGAACATGTTCTTTGTTATTTATATTTTTTAAGCATCTCAAAGCAAAGCCTCTTTACTGACTTTGCATATAGAATTCTTCAGAAAAATCTGCAAGAGTAAAGAAATTATTTCATACATTCAAATGTATGTATATATATATATACAGTTTATTCCTGGTAGAAAGGAAAAGTCTAAAGAAACTCACGTGACAGTGGAACTAAAGAAAAGAAAAGACCTAGCCAATTAATGGGAAAAACTGCAGATCATACAGTTCTTTTAAATTTCTAATGCTGTTAGATGATCTCTTTATTTAATATACCTCTTTTGTATCACCTAGATGTTCTGATGTGTAACTGACTGAAATAGCACAGACCTGCATTATCTCACAGTGGTTTTTTTGATCAACAGTCTTTTTTATCCACAAAACCAAGAGTTGTTTCACTTCCTCCTTTCCAAAAAAAGAGAACAAGAAATTACAGGAGCATAGGAGAGGGTGGAGTATCAGTACAGCGTACATTAAGAAACAAAACCTGTTATCGTATGATATGTTTTAGTGCTAAAAGAGCACATAAATGGGTGACATAATGGTTTCACATCTTTCCTTGGCTAAGGAGTAGGTATGCAGGTATAATGTATGGGTATTTTCTTGTTACGTTTTCAGATCTGCGTTAGGTCCTGGTCTCCAAATATGATATTCAGTGTATCTACTGAAGTTTGAATTAGTTTGTGCAATTTCATATGTATCACCACACTCCCAAACATTTACTAGCTGAAAATCTCTTTATTACCCATTTTCTCCTCTTAAGTTCATGTATTTCATCATGCATGATTGGAGATCTGCGATTAAGCAAATTTGGTAGCTAAATCACTGCCTTGCAGCCAAATATTATAGGAAGTAGAAAGTTCTGCTATATGTAAGACACAGTAACATCTTTCCTTATTCACCAGGCTCTCCTACCCAGGACAGTTTACTTTGGCCACATCCTACTGTGTGATAAGTGGTTCTAACATGAAACTCACTGAAACCAAGGCATCACGAGGAACTACACAGCCATGCAGACTGGAATGTATTCAATTTGTTGTTGATAAACCAGAGGGTGCTATTTGTTCACTATGTATGCCTTCTTTTTAATACCAGGTTAATTTCTTTGATGGACAGTGAGCATATTCCTGTTCTTGTTAGGGTTTTGCTACTGTTGATCTTCTAAAGCATATTTCATATACATTGACAAAATTGCTATTGAAATAAAGAATTCACAGATTGCCAGTCAGAAGCTCAGAGAAAAATCTGCTTAGCTTTCTCATCTGGGAATGTCTTTTTCTCTCTACTGTCAGGCCATCAACAAACAGCAAGCTCAAGTAGTCTAAAATATTAACTGACATGATTTTGTTCACCTCATGGAAGGTTTGAATATGCCAATTGATTATGTATCTGACAACAAAGTCCATGGGGACTCTCTAATTCCTTGGCAGTAAAAAAAATATTTGTGTAAACAAATAAATGAAAAGAATATAATGTAAATAGAAAGATAGGTGACAGAATTAGCCTTTAAACGTCAGCAGACAAATTAAACCTTGGCCTAAGCCTGTTCTGCATGCTTCACATTTGATTTTCCGCAAGTGAAGTTAATTTTAGTACCTAAACCATGGAGTCCAGATTTTTACCCTATCACTAAATTTCTCTGACTTGGTTTGGCACAAGACATGACAGTAGCACCTACTTCCAAGACAACAGTTTTCCCATACCTCCTCAAAACTGGGCCTTAACCTCATCTTCTGCAGGCTTTCCACCTTCAGTACTGCACACTTGGGCACTGTGAGCCATGGGCTCAGGGCTCTCTGCTGTTATCCGCATTCATCCTTCTCATGGCACTCTCCCCTCAAACCAGCACCTAGGTGTGCCTCCCTTCCAAAACCATGGGACTCCACACCAGTACATCTCTTCTCTCACCTGCCTCACTTTATCCTGAGCTGAGGTGTGATGTAGTGAGGAGTGGGTCTCAAACCATTCTCTGAGGCAAGTAGCAGCTGTGGTCTTTGTGCAGGTTTTCAGAAGCACTAGGGCTCAATTTACACTGTTGTTCTTCTATAAGACCTGTGTCCATGTGGAGCCCAAAAATTCTGAGAGGCTCCCTGGTGTGTGGTTTGTTGTGCTACAAATTGTTTGTTTTGAGATGGTTTGTGACCACCAGTTTCTGCTTGGTGTAAGGTGACCTGAGGTGAGACATGCCCAGGACTTTCCCTATTGTTTGCACTCTACAGCTGGGAAGCTGTAGCAGTGGACTCATTGCAGACACCCTTCTTACCTTTCCCTTATACCTCCTGGGGCTCTTGGAGCATTTCTGTTAAGGTGCCCCAGGACCTAAATGAAAATAACCGATTACTTCCACTGTGTGATTTTTTCCCTAAAGGTGACCCAGGGCATAGCAGCAAAGGCTTAACTGCTATATAGAGACTTTGAGGTGGAACAGATTTCATTTTGTGGTCCTTCACTGGTCAGCAGCCAACAACTTAAGCCTCCGTACATTCACACCTCTGCTGTCCACAGAGCACATAATCGCTTTATATTATAATTGCCACTTTAATAATCCAACACTATCAACAACTAATACAAAGTAGTATGGATAAAAAAAAAAGATCCCTAACATTGTAATGTTATCTGCCCTGGTGAGAAACAATTGAAATGCCAATCAGTTGTGTTCAGAGTGTTCCTCAAATTCATCCTCTCATCAGCTATATCAATTGCCAGCTGTAGCTCCTAAATGTACATTAAAAATAAGAACTGGAAATTAAATCAAGACAGCAGAACGTATATTTTTCCAAAGCTTATGGCAGCTTTGCATTAAACAACTCAATTTCATTCAGATAAATTGATTGTAAATTGCTTATTAAGATACATGTTAATGTTTCTGTGACAGAGTCTTTCATGTTTCATAAAAATAATAGATAAATGTTTGATTGTTAACTTTTCAGCTTTGGGACAGTTCTCTCCCACAGCTCTGAGCCACTCTCCAGATACAAGACCTACTGAACCTTTCAAATCTGAGTCTGATGCATAATACTGTATCCTTCTTTTGTTAAACAATATAAGCAACATGTGCTTGAGATCAGTACTTTTTCTCTAATTGACTGCAATTTGAAGAAAAACAGGTGTGGGTGCAGTACCTATTTTAGTGGTTGATCTAGCAACGTGCTAAGCACACTTTGTGGTGACTTTCCTGGGAGAGACATATCCAGGATTCAGATGGGGATCTAGATTAGCATATTTCAGGATAGAACTCTGAAATTACACATTATTTATTTTTGAGAGCACTGTTACTTTGTGTAGGGAAAAGCACAATTGTTACAAATGTAGATAAAGGAAGAGCGTTTACAGAGAGCTTCATTTCTGCACAGTATTATTGCTACTGAGTGTATGTCATACATTTTCTGTCATTTAAAGTATTGATACATATTCTCTCAGAATTGTCATGTTTGACACTGTTAGTATTATTTCAAGTACAGCTATGGGGATTGTTTTTTATTTGTACAACTGAAAAATAAAAATTTTCTTTCATGTTTTCTGTTACATTCTGTTCCATATTCCTTTGTAACACCATTATGGTAATTTTATCAATCTTGTGCTAATTGTAAGAATCTGTGGAAGAAGAGTGTCTGCTCCTTCAAGGTGTCTAATCAGGGACTTTCTCAACACAAAAGGGGATATTAAGAAAAGGAGGAAGCCATAAACAGGAACAGAGAGACACAAACTTGTCTGACCAATAACAAGGGAGGCAGAGATGAGAACCAAAACTGATGAGTTGCACAAAATGGTAAGGGTATATAGAGTGCAGGATTTTTTATTCCAGTATGATTTTTTGATCAAGGACTTTGTCAAATGGGATACTAAGGAAAAGGGGGAAACAAAGTATGTGGACACCCAAACCTCACAGGCTAATCATAATGGAGACAAGGAGAAGAAGCCAACCTCATCGGTCACACTGAATAGCTATCAAGAAACTGTGGGCAAATGGTACTTTGCAACTGATAAGGATGCAATCCTGAGGGTCCAGGATGTTGGAGGGGATCTTTGGTGGTCTTTGCAAATGGGGAAATGTGCAGGGGAGGAAGAGAAGTGGAATAGACAGAAAAGGGGTCGGTCGCGTGTAAACCATGGCGGGTCAATATGCTTGTCTGGTAGACTCCTAGGGCTGATTGCTCCAGTCCATCTTAACTCCATTAAATCTTCTCTTACCTCCTTCTCTGTGTAATCTCACTGTCTGTTCCATGCATGTGCATGCTGGAAGGACTCAGTGCTAGATGCTGGGGTACTTTTGTGAGAGGAGTGGGTGCCAGCTGCTGGAGTGCTGATGAGAGATATGGTTGCCCCTGGCCTGTGGTGGCAGCTGCTGGAGCGCATGGTGGGGGTCTCAGTCACTCTATACAACTACTTGAATGAAGAGCTTTGTGCCAGGGGATTGGCATTGGATATTAGGGAGGATTTCTTCACTGGAAGGGTAGTTAGGCATTCAAACAGCCTACCCGGGGAAGTGGTGTAGTGGTGGATTTGGCAGTGCTGGGTTAACGGTTGTACTCAATGATTTTAGAGGTCTTTTCCAACCTTAATGATTTTATGATTCAGTGTCAGCACTGTAGCAAGTGGGGTTCTCTAACCTCCTCTTGGGGGAAGGGAATGCTGTGTGTTCCCAAAACCAGCTGCTGGGCAGGCCCAGCACGAGTGAGGCAAGTGAGGGGGCAGCGCTGGTTGCTGCAGCAGAACCACACGTCACAGTCTATCTGTGTGGTGCCACCTGCTGGGATGAAGTGTCTGTGTTCTCCCCAAAGCTGGTGTAGATGCGGTGCACGTGGCCATCACCCGCAAGCCTCCATCTGAACCAGCTGGCAAGTTGGGGATCTGTGGGTCTGACAAGGGGGTTCAGAATTGGGGCAGGGGCACCAGGCAGGCAGAGGGGGCTCCATGAACATGTGTATGCTCATGAACCTGGAGAGTCTCCCCAGAGTGTTGCACCAGGGACCTTCTGCCTGCCAGCCCACGAGGAAGAGCAGGCTGGGCTGGGAGCCCTCTATGGCGTGCTGTGCAGTGCCAGCATGAGTGACCAGCCGTGTCGGTGTCCTCTGTGTGTCACAAGGATGTGTGCTCAGCTTCACTTTTGTGTGTGCTTGAAAATGAAAAAACACTGCCCTCAGTCTGGGCAGAGACCCCAGGTCCCCCTGATATCAGGGTCCTGGCCCAAATGCCCCATTAATAGAATTATTATAAAATGTTTGGAGCAGTTCATAGGAGAGAAAAACTGACTCAGTGAGGTCTCTATATGCACTTCAGATTTTTAAATAAAATGTAAAAAATTGTGCTCAGTGATTGCATGAAGAAATGTAGAAATCATAAATAATACTGCAAGTACCATCCAGTATATTTAAAGCCTATTAAATCCATCAGTATCAATTATAGATTCAAACAATAATAGATTTCTAAACATTTACCAAACATGTTGCAAAAGGAAATACACAATTCCATTCTGGTTATAGATACTAGGAAACATCCCGAACTTTTTCTATAATGAATTGGATATTTTTATGCTATAATTGCAGTTTCAGTCTTCACACACTGTTGGAGCTTCTGTGTCTTTGAAAATTCTATGACTGTATTCTTTTTCATTGCACAGTCATAAAAGAGGCCAAATTTTGCTGAATTCTGCTTATAGCTGTGTAATATTAATTAGATTATTTTAAATTGCTATCCATTTTTATTGAAAAGTGCTGTGTTTTGATTGCTTGCTACAGCAAAAATATAAGCATATAATTGATAATCAGTAATTGTGTTCATGAAAAATTACTGCACTGTAATGAAGACCTGCTCACACTGGCACTGTTCAGCCATACTTTCTCCTGCTGCTTTTGAAAGTGGCCTCATGAACCTCTCCTTTCTGTATTCAGTTTATGCCTCATCTCCTGCTTGTTCCTTTTGACCCCAAAGAAATGCACAAATCAATGAGATGTTTTCACCATTTTCTTACTGCAAAACTTTAAAGATGAGATTCAACTGCTGCCTTAAGAAACCTGATTATCAAGATGAAAGACTGCTTTTCAAAGGAGTACTTCCAAAAGGAGTGCTACCAAAAGCAGGTAATTTCCACTTCTGGTTTAGTTGTCCCTTTATGCCACTCAGATGGTAACAGAGCTAGCCAACTGCACACGTAGCTAGTCAGCAGAGTAGCACTGAACAGCTGGTTGGAAGAGACCTCTGGAGATCCTTTCTGGTGACCCCATTGCCAGAACAGGTTCACCCAGAGCAGGTTGCACAGTGTCCAGGTGATTTTGGAATATTTCCAGAGATTGATCCTCTGCAATCTCTCTGTGCAGCCCATTCCAATGCTCTGTCAACCTGAAAGCTTTTCCTCACATTCAGGTGGAACTTCTTTGTTTCAGTTTGTACTGCTGCCTCTTAGAGAGGCTGTGGTCCCAAAGAAAAAGAATACTTCTTTCCAGGAAACTAAAATGTATTCCAAGGGAAATGCAATGAGAAACATGAAATAACAAAAAAGGAGCAAGAAGGGTCCACTCTACAAAGGAGATTTTGCTTGAGTCTCAGTGCTCCTTGATTGTTTTAGAGCAAACAGCTGCTAGATCAGAAGCAAACACAGATATCTCAGGCAGTGGTTTTTTCGGTGCTTCCAAATTGATTTTCCTCTGTATGTTGCATCCATGTAGTAAGCAAAAGAGTGAGCCTTGCCATCCAACTCTGTTGTTTCCTGCATATTTACATCAAATCTGCTCTTGTTAATATGTTTGATGGTGATTCTTTAAGCACCCTAAACCACTCATTGACAACATACTGTGACAATTATGTTAATGTGTGAATAACATACAGAGAACAATCATGAGTATACTGAAGTAAAAGTTCAACTCCTGCCTTTAAGCAGTCTCCATATAATAGACAATAAAAGGCATTCCTACTAAAAAAACCCTGTTGACTCACAAGGGTGCTACCAAAGAATTAAGACACAGACCTACGTAAAGCAGGAAGTTATTAGTTCCAGTGTCAGAATGGGCACAGACAGTCAGCCAAGACTGCCTGAAAATATGTTCTGTACGTGAAAGAAACCCTTCCAAATAGTCACCATCCTTATGTGATGTGTATCTCCAAAAAATACTTTAAAGAGACGCATGATTTTTGTAGTAAGTCTTCTTGCCTCAAATTATTAAGCAATCAGTCGATTTCTGAAGTCCTGATAAAGTGGATTCACACTCACAAAGTGTTTTGCTAATATACAGAAGTGATGAAATGCACTACTTCCCTGGATGGCAGCAGATAAAGCGCAAGCACCTTTTCTCAAAAACTACCTTCTCAAAAAACTTCTTGATGAACAAGTTGTGCTGTCCAGATAGTGTTCCTAGCACTTTTGCTTCCTTATTACCTCATGAATATTATTCTCAGTAGCTTCTTTTCCTTTCAGAGATTGACAGTTGCTATTAAATCAACTAATTAGGCAACTAATCTGCCTCCTTTAACTATCATGTTTATCAGGCTCACCTTCATGACTCAGCAGCTGTTCTGGGCCATTCAAATCCTTGTTTTCATCAACTTCCACGTTGCACTGACGAGAAAATACTTCAGGTCTTACATGTTCAAGAGCAGTGTCTGAGCAGCCTGTTCCCATGTTGTTTGGCCGTATAATCCTCTGACTGCAGAAAAGCAAGAATCAAATAGAAGGTTAATGACATTGTAAGAGTATGAAAATAGCAAGAAAAAGAAAAAAACAGTAACAAAATAAAAACAGATGCTTTTGAATATCTCTCCTGAATCTCCAGCTGTATGGCATTCATCCTTTCCTCCCCAGGGATGTCCACTTGCTCTCCAAGCTCTCTGCTCTTCCTTCTGCTGACACACTGGCAAGCTGAGTCCTAAATCTGCATGTGAAAGAGAGACTATTTGAAGCCTGAGGCAGTGTTATGTAACAATGCACCAACCTGGAAGAACAGCTGTTGTGGTAAGGTACTCCACATGGATTAATTGCTTCTTTAAGAAGAAGGATGGAGCAGTCTGGGCAATGGATTATAGTAGTGCTCTTTACTCTGCTTCTACAGCACACAGAAAATGCCATGTGATACACAAGCAGCATTCAGTGCTGTAATGGCTCTAACTGTTTGTCAAGCAAGTTAATGTGTAAAGCCTGATTTTACAGTCATGTTCTGAGGTAACCTCAGTTCCTCTCATGCCAGAGGAATCACTGCATTTCCACCTTCTACCTTTACACTCCCCAGTGTCTGCTAGAGCCCTCTCACTAAGCTGTTTCTTCTTCCTGTAATCCCACATTCCTGCTGTATCCACTGCTGCACAATGGGAATAAAGGACCTATTCCGCAAAGACAGGAGAAGCTCATAAGCCAGGCAGCTATGCAAGCACTAATATGCCCATGCTAATGTATCCCATTTAGGGGACTGTTGCTGCTGAGGGAGCACAGAGTGCTAACTGACTTTTCTGCAGCAGTAAAAATGGAGTTCCCTCTTCCTCTCCTCTTCTCCTCGCAACTTACTTATTTTCAAAAGGTCCTGGGAATTTAAAATGTCTAAGTCAGCTACTCTTCTAGCGAATATGGCTGAATCTGATCAAGGATTGATACGGAATCAGAGCCTCCATGTAGCTTGGAAGGGTCTCTTGAGATCATCAAGTCCATATCCTGCTGCTTGAGCTGGTTCAGATAGAGCAGTTTGCCCAGGACCATTTCATGTTTTGAAAGTCTCCAATGATGGAGACTCCACAGCCTCTCTGGGCAGCCCCATCCTGTATTTGACCACCCTCACAGTAAAAAAAATGTTCTTGTGTTTATACGGTATTTACAGGTTTNTCCTCCCCAGGGATGTCCACTTGCTCTCCAAGCTCTCTGCTCTTCCTTCTGCTGACACACTGGCAAGCTGAGTCCTAAATCTGCATGTGAAAGAGAGACTATTTGAAGCCTGAGGCAGTGTTATGTAACAATGCACCAACCTGGAAGAACAGCTGTTGTGGTAAGGTACTCCACATGGATTAATTGCTTCTTTAAGAAGAAGGATGGAGCAGTCTGGGCAATGGATTATAGTAGTGCTCTTTACTCTGCTTCTACAGCACACAGAAAATGCCATGTGATACACAAGCAGCATTCAGTGCTGTAATGGCTCTAACTGTTTGTCAAGCAAGTTAATGTGTAAAGCCTGATTTTACAGTCATGTTCTGAGGTAACCTCAGTTCCTCTCATGCCAGAGGAATCACTGCATTTCCACCTTCTACCTTTACACTCCCCAGTGTCTGCTAGAGCCCTCTCACTAAGCTGTTTCTTCTTCCTGTAATCCCACATTCCTGCTGTATCCACTGCTGCACAATGGGAATAAAGGACCTATTCCGCAAAGACAGGAGAAGCTCATAAGCCAGGCAGCTATGCAAGCACTAATATGCCCATGCTAATGTATCCCATTTAGGGGACTGTTGCTGCTGAGGGAGCACAGAGTGCTAACTGACTTTTCTGCAGCAGTAAAAATGGAGTTCCCTCTTCCTCTCCTCTTCTCCTCGCAACTTACTTATTTTCAAAAGGTCCTGGGAATTTAAAATGTCTAAGTCAGCTACTCTTCTAGCGAATATGGCTGAATCTGATCAAGGATTGATACGGAATCAGAGCCTCCATGTAGCTTGGAAGGGTCTCTTGAGATCATCAAGTCCATATCCTGCTGCTTGAGCTGGTTCAGATAGAGCAGTTTGCCCAGGACCATTTCATGTTTTGAAAGTCTCCAATGATGGAGACTCCACAGCCTCTCTGGGCAGCCCCATCCTGTATTTGACCACCCTCACAGTAAAAAAAATGTTCTTGTGTTTATACGGTATTTACAGGTTTTAATTTGTACTCATTCCCTCTTGTGCTGTCAATGTGCACTCCTGAGAACATGGCTCCCTCTTCTTTCTTTCCAGTCATCATTTATTTATACACCATTTTTGAGACCTCCCTGAGCCTTCTGCAGACTGAACAGTCTCAGCTCTTTCAGCCTTTCCTCATACAGAAAATTCTTTGGACCCTTAAACTTCTTCATGGGCCTGTGCAGGACTCATTGGCTAAGTTGTTAGGATGAACTGACAGACAGTGGCATCATATAAAGTTTATTGCCTTAGCAAACCAGGATGAAGTGAGCTGTACCTAAAGACAAAGGTATGTGACTGTAAATAGAAGGAAAGGTACCTGAACAGAATTAAGTTCTTTCTGTTACCAATGAGATAAACAATATTTCTTGGTCTCTGCAACTACTGGTAGTATTTGAACACCCTCTCTGGGGTATCGGTTGAAATATAAAGGCAGATGAGTAGTAATCCAGACCACATTCTCCCCCTTTCATTTTTAGTAGCTTCTTGCCTGGAGCATGTGGTGAACATTGGAAAGATGACGTGGAATTCTGATAGAGAAAGTAACTTGCTTTACAGGAACAATATGAAAGTTACCATGTAGTCCAGGAAAACTTTGTTCCTAAATTCTTGCGATTTACTAAACCAGATTATATTTTATAGTTTTAACAGGGCTTCTGTCTTGAGCAGATTTCTAGGTAACTATGATGAAGCAAGTGACTGTGGATACACTTACATATTGTTTACTTTCCTACTTTGGAAAAGGTTTCAGTTAATGAAAAATATAATAAAAATGTGTGGCCATATGTCTTTGAGCTTTATTTTTAGAACTAAAAAGACTAATGTGTCTGGAAGCTGGCTTGTAGGCAATCTCTTATGCTGAAAAAATATAATGATCTGGATTTTCTTCAATTTGCTGTTGAAACCAGCTATATGGAGAAGATAACTTTGTGGTTTGGACACCAGTGGTTCTCTAAAAGTGGATAAGATTTTGTCATCTCTACACTCTCTTTATCTGAATAACACATAGCCCTTGTATATGCATTTGTAATTATGTTGCATAGAAGTAGTTTGTAAGTTAATAGTTTGTAAGTTAAATAATTATTTATTAATAATTGCTTGAATTTGTTTTTTAACTAGATGTCTTAGTTTGAAAGACAGGTG